>JARQOC010000007.1:159569567-159629954 GCA_033576535.1 Allobates femoralis
TGGCTTACTCCTGTCCCCACAATGTACTTTCCAGGTCATGATCCCTGCTCCATCACTCTCATTCCCTTCTTTTGAGGTTCACACCATTAGGTTGTTCCGTCCCCTCCTCCTCAGAGTAGCTGTGGTATACCACCCCCCAGGTTCACCCACCCACTTCCTCGACCACTTCTCCACGTGGCTTCCGCACTTCATGTCCTCAGAATTACCAACCCTCATCCTGGGAGACTTTAACATCCCCATAAACAGCTCCAACTCCACATCTGCATCCCAACCACACAACTCTGCCCTTCACCTCGCCAAATAGACCTACTTCCCCACCCTGGTCTCCTCACTATCCAACAACTCAAAGAAACTCTCTGACACCTTTCACTCTCTCCTCAGTCCGAAAGTGCAGGCCCCTATCACTGACCGCTGTGTTTATGATCTGGCCTCTTACTTCACAGAGAAAATAGAAAACATCCGTCAGGAAATCAGCTCCCAACCGTCAAGTGTTTCTACTCCCATCTGTCCCCACATCCCCTCTGGCTCACTCTCCATTTTTGACCCAGTCACAGAAGAAGTCTCCAGGCTCCTCTCATCCTCACGTCCCACTATGTGCACCACTGACCCCATTCCCTCACATCTACTACAGACCCTCTCTCCAGTGGTCACCACTCACTTAACCACAATCTTCAATCTCTCCCTCTCTACTGGCATCTTCCCCTCCTCCTTCAAACACTCTATTATTACTCCACTACTAAAGAAAACATCCCTTGACTAGTGATGGGCGAATCCTAAATTACTCGGAATCACTTGACTCTAGCGAGTCCGAGCACAGGACTCGCTACTCGTTGCGAGTCTAGCGAGTCCAATGTTAATGAATGGGGAAGCGAGTAATAGCGAGTAGTGTGAGATTTACAGATGTGTCTCGGAAGCTTCAGCCTGAAGCAATCCTAGTTTTGTCATTTATTTGCATTGGACTCGTTTACTTTGTAAGTAATTGCTGGGAAACTCGCACAGATAAGAGTCCTGTCTTCTCTGTGTGCTGGCTGCCAGCTCCAGGGTCCTAGAGCCCGCCTGCTGCCTGATGTAGCAGAGCTGAGATTGTTCTCAGTCTGCTCATTCCCTGTGTACAGACATGAATGTCTGTGCACAGAGATGATGTAGCAGAGCTGAGATTGTTCTCAGTCTGCTCATTCCCTGTGCATAGACATCTATATCTATGCACAGGGGATGTAGCAGAGAGGACATCGCGTTTTGGACTGCGTCGGACGGAAGAGGATTTTTTTTTTTATTTCTAATAAAAATTTTTCTTTGCGTTGTGTTTTTTTTAAAACAATTTAATAGAAATTCATGGCGGTCATGTCTAATATTGGCGTGACCGCCATAAATTTCGGGCTTAGGGCCAGCTGATAATACAAAGCTGGCCCTAACCTCTTTATTACCCAGCGTGCCACCGCTACCAGGGCCGCTGGAAGAGCGGGGTTCAGCGCCAGAGGATGGCGCTTCAATGAACGCGCAATCTTCTGGGGCGGCTGCGGGCTGCAATTTGCAGTGGGGGGTGTCCGGAAAGCTTGGGCATCCCTGCGCTGCGGATTCCAGCCCCCAGCTGCTTAGCTGTACCTGGCTAGACATAGAAATTGCGCGGAGCCCCACGCATTTTATTTAAATTATTTCATGAAATTCTGAGATTCTGACTCTGACTCTGAGACTCTGACTCTGAAATTCATGAAATAATATAAAGAAAATGCGTGGGGCTCCGCGCAATTTCTATGTCTAGCCAGGTACAGCTAAGCAGCTGGGGGCTGGAATCCGCAGCGCAGGGATGCCCAAGCTTTCCGGACACCCCCCACTGCAAATTGCAGCCCGCAGCCACCCCAGAAGATGGCGCGTTCATTGAAGCGCCATCCTCTGGCGCTGAACCCCGCTCTTCCAGCGGCCCTGGTGGCGGTAGCACGCTGGGTAATAAAGGGGTTAATACCAGCTTTGTTATACAAGCTGGTATTAAGCCCGAGATTCTTAATGTCAGGCCACGTTTGACCCAGCCACTAAGAATCTCCAATAAAGGGTTAAAAAAACACAACACAGAGAAAATTTTTTATTTGAAATAAAAAAATAAGCCATTAGGCACTCCATCTTTAATTAAAAAAATCCTCTTCTGTCCGACGCAGTCCAAAACGCGATGTCCTCTCTGCTACATCCCCTGTGCATAGATATAGATGTCTATGCACAGGGAATGAGCAGACTGAGAACAATCTCAGCACTGCTACATCATCTCTGTGAGCAGGCGGGCTCTAGGACCCTGGAGCTGCACAGAGAAGACAGCTGGACTCGGCTTGCAATGTAACAGCAGTTATTTGCGAGTTTCCCTGCTATCACTGGCACAGTAGCCGAGTCTAATGCAAACAATGGCAATCCTAGTTTTGTCAGCGTTTCTGACAAAACTAGGATTGATATTGATTTGCATTGGACTCGTGCGAGTAATCACTGGGAAACTCGCAGAGTACCGAGTCCTGCGAGTCCCTTACTACTCGCCGAGTAACGAGTCCTAGCGAGTAGATTCGCCCATCCCTACCCTTGACCCATCCTGCACAAATAACTACAGACCTGTCTCCAATCTCCCCTTCATCTCAAAACTCCTGGAGCGCCTGGTCTACACCCGCCTCACCCATTACCTCGCCACTCACTCTCTTTTAGATTCATTGCAGTCTGGCTTCCGCCCCTTACACTCTACAGAAACTGCCCTTATCAAAGTGACCAATGACCTTCTGACAGCAAAACGTAATGGTGACCACTCTCTCCTTATCCTTCTTGACCTGTCTGCAGCTTTTGACACTGTTGACCATCATCTCCTACTCTCTATGCTGCACTCCCCTGGCATCAAGGCCACGGCTCTCTCCTGGTTCTCTTCCTATCTTTCTGACCGCTCTTTCAGTGTATCATTTGCTGGCTCCACTTCCTCCCCTCTTCCCCTCACTATTGGGGTCCCTCACGGTTCAGTCCTTGGACCTCTTCTCTTCTCTCTCTACACAGCCCCGATTGGGCAAACCATCAGCAGATTTGGCTTCCAGTACCATCTCTATGCTGATGACACACAACTATACACTTCCTCCCCTGACCTTACTCC
Organism: Allobates femoralis; assembly: GCA_033576535.1. Classification (NCBI taxonomy): domain Eukaryota; kingdom Metazoa; phylum Chordata; class Amphibia; order Anura; family Aromobatidae; genus Allobates; species Allobates femoralis. The sequence continues at coordinate 159,572,674 of JARQOC010000007.1, forward strand.
TGCTCTAATACAGAACACCAATGACTGTCTAACCGCAGTCTCCAATATCATGTCTGCTCTCTATCTGAAACTCAACCTTTCCAAAACTGAACTTCTTCTGCTTACACCCTCTGCCAACCTCCCTAAACCTGACATCTCTCTCTCGGTGTACGGCACCACGATAACGCCCAGTCAGCAGGCTCGCTGTCTCGGTGTTATAATGGACACTGATTTCTCCTTCACCCCATATATACAATCTCTCACCCGCTCCTGTCGCTTGCACCTGAAAAATATCTCCATAATTTGCCCTTACCTCACCATGGAAACAACTAAAACCCTCACCGTGGCCCTGATCCATTCCCACCTTGACTACTGTAATTCTTTATTAGCTGGCCTCCCTCGCAGTAAGCTTTCCTCTCCCCAGTCTATCCTTAATGCAGCAGCCAGGATCACCTATCTAGCAAACCGTTACTCAGATGTTTCTGCTCTGTGCCAGTCACTGCATTGGCTACCCGTACACTATAGAATCCAATTCAAATTGCTCGCTGTCACCCACAAAGCTATCTGTGGTGCGGCACCTCCTTACCTCTCCACCCTCATCTCTGTCTACCACCCCACCCGTCCCCTTCGCTCTGAATGCGACCTCAGACTAACATCGGCATTAATCCGAACCTCCCATTCCCGACTCCAAAACTTCTCTCGAGCTGCACCAAACCTCTGCAATGCTCTACCCCAAGAAATTAGGACCATCCATAACTTGCATAGCTTCAGACGCTCCCTAAAAGCACACCTCTTCAGGGCGGCCTATCCTTCTCCCTAACAGTAGTCATTTAGACTTAAGATATTCCTTGTTATAAGCCCCTGTACTTTGTGTTCCCATCCCGTCTTAGATTGTAAGCTCCTTCGAGCAGGGTCACCTTTATTTTTTGCTTTTTTATTGTATTTCCTACGTTGATTCTATGTTTATTGTATGTAACTACTGTTCTGTATTACCTTTCTGTACCGTATATTTTTCTTATATGTACCGTTGTACTGTAAAGCGCTGCGGAATATGTTGGCGCTATACAAATAAAGTTTTATAATTATTATTATTATCATCAAGATCTCTGCAGATGTACTTTTAACTCTGAGATTGTTGATATTTTTCAACAGTTTTACTTCTTATGTTCTCAGACAGTTCTCTTCTCCTCTTTCTGTTCTCCATGGTTAGTTTTGCCCATACAATGCAAAGATTGAGTCACCTTCTCTTGTTATCTGGTTTCAGGTGTGATTTTCATATTGCCCACATCTGTTTCTTGTCACAGGTGAGTGTGAATGAGCATCACATTCTTGAAACAAAGTTGTTTACCCACAATTTTGGAAAGATGCCAACAAGTTTGTATATATACCGTATATACTCGCGTATAAGCCGAGTTTTTCAGCCCAAAAATTGGGCTGAAAAGTCTCCCCTCGGCTTATACGCGAGTATATACGGGACCCCCTCACTGTTTGGCGCCCCCACCTCAGGATGGCCCCCCTCGCACGCAGCGCTGCGCTCATACATTACCAGCCTGTCAGCTGTCATCCTCCGGTGGCGGATCGCGGCTCCCGGCTCCGGCTTCCATCTTCATCTGTGTCTTCCTGCATGTCACATGACCGGCCGGCGTCGCGATGACGTCATCGCGATGAGCCCCGGTCACAAAGCAGGAAGACACAGATGAAGATGGAAGCCGGAGCCGGGAGCCGCGATCCGCCGCCGGAGGATGACAGCTGACAGGCTGGTAATGTATGAGTGCAGCGCTGCGTGCGGGGGGGCCATCTTGAGTTGGGGCGCCAAACAGTGAGGGGGGCCTGGGGCTGCTGTGTACTACCCCTGGGGCTGCTGTGTACTACCCCTGGGGCTGCTGTATATACCCCTGGGGCTGCTGTGTACTACCCCTGGGGCTGCTGTGTACACCCCTGGGGCTGCTGTATATACCCCTGGGGCTGCTGTGTACTACCCCTGGGGCTGCTGTGTACTACCACTGGGGCTGCTGTGTACTACCCCTGGGGCTGCTGTAAATACCCCTGGGGCTGCTGTGTACTACCCCTGGGCTGCTGTGTACTACCCCTGGGGCTGCTGTGTACTACCCCTGGGGCTGCTGTGTACTACCCCTGGGGCTGCTGTGTATACCCCTGGGGCTGCTGTGTATACCCCTGGGGATGCTGTGTATACCCCTGGGGCTGCTGTGTATACCCCTGGGGCTGCTGTGTATACCCCTGGGGCTGCTGTGTATACCCCTGGGGCTGCTGTGTACACCCCTGGGGCTTCCGTGTACACACCTGGGGCTGCTGTGTACACCCCTGGGGCTGCTGTGTACACCCCTGGAGCTGCTGTGTATACCCCTGGGGCTGCTGTGTATACTCCTGGGGCTGCTGTATATACCTCTGGGGCTGCTGTGTACACCCCTGGGGCTGCTGTGTATACCCCTGGGGCTGCTGTGTACACCCCTGGGGCTGCTGTGTACACCCCTGGGGCTGCTGTGTATACCCCTGGGGCTGCTGTGTATACCCCTGGGCTGCTGTGTATACCCCTGGGGCTGCTGTGTATACCCCTGGGGCTGCTGTGTACACCCCTGGGGCTTCCGTGTACACCCCTGGGGCTGCTGTGTACACCCCTGGGGCTGCTGTGTACACCCCTGGAGCTGCTGTGTATACCCCTGGGGCTGCTGTGTATACTCCTGGGGCTGCTGTATATACCTCTGGGGCTGCTGTGTACTACCTAAGGGCTGCTGTATACCACTGGGGCTGCTGTATATACTGCTGGGGCCTGCATACCACTGGGTGGCTGCTGTATACTACCACTGGGGGGGCCTATATACCACACTGCTGGGGGCTGTATACCTGTGCTGGGGTCCACCCTCGGCTTATACACGAGTCAATAGGTTTTCCCAGGTTTTGGGGGCAAAAGTAGGGTGGTCGGCTTATACACGGGTCGGCTTACACACGAGTATATACGGTATGTCCAAATGTCCAATTTGCCTTTTTCTTCTTCTCTTTTTTTTGTGTTGTTCCAATACACACAATGAAAATTAATGTGTGTATAACAAAATGTGATAATTTGTGTGATTGTAGTAATTTTCTAGGAAAAATACTTCATTTTCTGGAACAATTTCATTGGTGCCAACACTTTCGGCCATGACTGTACTACTTACTAACACTTTCGGCCATGACTGTACTACTTACTAACACTTTCGGCCATGACTGTACTACTTACTAACACTTTCGGCCATGACTGTACTACTTACTAACACTTTTGGCCATGACTGTACTACTTACTAACACTTTTGGCCATGACTGTACTGCTTACTAACACTTTCGGCTATGCCTGTACTGCTTACTAACACTTTCGGCCATGACTGTACTACTTACTAACACTTTCGGCCATGACTGTACTGCTTACTGACACTTTCGGCCATGACTGTACTACTTACTAACACTTTCGGCCATGACTGTACTACTTACTAACACTTTCGGCCATGACTGTACTACTTACTAACACTTTCGGCTATGACTGTACTTCTTACTGACACTTTCGGCCATGACTGTACTACTTACTAACACTTTCGGCCATGACTGTACTACTTACTAACACTTTTGGCCATGACTGTACTACTTACTAACACTTTTGGCCATGACTGTACTGCTTACTAACACTTTCGGCCATGACTATACTACTTACTAACACTTTCGGCTGTGACTGTTCTACTTACTAACACTTTCGGCCATGACTGTACTACTTACTAACACTTTCGGCTGTGACTGTACTGCTTACTAACACTTTTGGCCATGACTGTACTGCTTACTAACACTTTCGGCTATGAATGTACTGCTTACTAACACTTTCGGCCATGACTGTACTGCTTACTAACACTTTCGGCCATGACTGTACTGCTTACTAACACTTTTCGGCTGTGACTGTACTGCTTACTAACACTTTCGGCCATGACTGTACTACTTACTAACACTTTTGGCCATGACTGTACTACTTACTAACACTTTCGGCCATGACTGTACTACTTACTAACACTTTCGGCTATGACTGTACTTCTTACTGACACTTTCGGCCATGACTGTACTACTTACTAACACTTTCGGCCATGACTGTACTACTTACTAACACTTTTGGCCATGACTGTACTACTTACTAACACTTTTGGCCATGACTGTACTGCTTACTAACACTTTCGGCCATGACTGTACTACTTACTAACACTTTCGGCTGTGACTGTACTACTTACTAACACTTTCGGCCATGACTGTACTACTTACTAACACTTTTGGCCATGACTGTACTGCTTACTAACACTTTTGGCCATGACTGTACTACTTACTAACACTTTCGGCCATGACTGTACTACTTACTAACACTTTCGGCTATGACTGTACTTCTTACTGACACTTTCGGCCATGACTGTACTACTTACTAACACTTTCGGCCATGACTGTACTACTTACTAACACTTTTGGCCATGACTGTACTACTTACTAACACTTTCGGCTGTGACTGTACTACTTACTAACACTTTCGGCCATGACTGTACTACTTACTAACACTTTTGGCCATGACTGTACTGCTTACTAACACTTTCGGCCATGACTGTACTACTTACTAACACTTTCGGCCATGACTGTACTACTTACTAACACTTTTGGCCATGACTGTACTGCTTACTAACACTTTTGGCCATGACTGTACTACTAACTAACACTTTCGGCTATGACTGTACTACTTACTAACACTTTCGGCCATGACTGTACTACTTACTAACACTTTTGGCCATGACTGTACTGCTTACTAACACTTTCGGCCATGACTGTACTACTTACTAACACTTTCGGCCATGACTGTACTACTTACTAACACTTTTGGCCATGACTGTACTGCTTACTAACACTTTTGGCCATGACTGTACTACTAACTAACACTTTCGGCTATGACTGTACTACTTACTAACACTTTTGGCCATGACTGTACTACTAACTAACACTTTCGGCTATGACTGTACTGCTTACTAACACTTTCGGCCATGACTGTACTACTTACTAACACTTTTGGCCATGACTGTACTGCTTACTAACACTTTTGGCCATGACTGTACTGCTTACTAACACTTTTGGCCATGACTGTACTGCTTACTAACACTTTTGGCCATGACTGTACTGCTTACTAACACTTTCGGCCATGACTGTACTACTTACTAACACTTTCGGCCATGACTGTACTGCTTACTAACACTTTCGGCCATGACTGTACTGCTTACTAACACTTTTGGCCATGACTGTACTGCTTACTAACACTTTCGGCTGTGACTGTACTACTTACTAACACTTTTGACAATGACTGTACTACTTAGTAACACTTTCGGCTATGAATGTACTGCTTACAACACTTTCGGCCATGACTGTACTACTTACTAAAACTTTTGGCTAAGGCTAGGGTCACACTTGGCTGCGTTTTTTAAGTTTGTTTTTGACAGCCTCCGTTTTTAGGCTGCGTTTTTGCTGTTAGGTCTGGAGCAGCCTTAAAAAAAGCAAGCAAAAACGCATGAAAAAACGCATGGTACCATTTAGTGCCATGCATTTTCGCATGCCATTCCCATAGGGTCTCATGTTACAAAAACACATGCAATTTTGACTACGCATCAAAAAATGCAGCATGATGCATTTTTGGTGCTGAGCCAAAAAACGCACTCAACAAACGCATGGCACTTTGACCATGCATTTTTTGCATTGGGTCCTATGGATGCGTTTTTCCATGCGTTTTTCACAAAAGACAAGTGTGAAAAACGCTTGGAAAAACCACGACGCAAGTGTGACCCTAGCCTATGACTGTACCACTCACTTCCAGTGGCTTTAGCATGTGATAACATTTGAGCAGTGGGGTGCTCGATATTGGATGGCATTAGATCTGATATTAATGATTTATTAAAAAAACAGCATTAATTTAAATTTTCTGTACTATTCCTTTAACGCAAAGTTCTCTAGAGGCTCATAATTACTAGTGAAGGAGAGGGAAGAAGAGGAATGATCCCGATATCGTTCCTGCATGGTGGTCCTTGATTCCTGCGTCCGCCCCAGTGAATGGGGTTGGAATATTGTGAGTAAGCACCAAGAGGAGCTCGTACTTTTCTTTTCCGCTGTATCTAGCACCATCATTAACCAGTAAGTCATCTGATAACACACGGCATATATGCAGCGTCCTTCATAGTATCGTGCAAAGGCAAAACACATTGAATACCAGCTCGGATGTTAAAAATTAAACACTCGGACCAAAAACATTTAAACTGTTCTCTTTCATGAATTTCAAGGCTTTCATTTTTAATCATTTTTTTCTCCAGCTACAATCATATCTGCTTTAAGGGCACAAAGGATTAATGAAAGCAGACTCCAGCAATGTGACCTTTACTTTGCATTAAAAATGCTTACTTGAGCAGTCTTCTGTGGACCCTGAGAGCGGATTTCTGCTGAATACTAAAATCTGATACCATGTAATGTTTCACATGGATTTGTTCATAAAAAGGGGGACGTTGCTCTATAAATTCCCTTCGATTGAATACCAAAAAAAAAAAAAATTCTATTCAAGGCAGGGATCAAACAGACGGGAAGTTGCAGCTCCTATTGCGTAAGGTTGATGTGTTCCACGTCCTAGATGAGAAAGGCGCAAAATGAACTGTGGATACACCAGATGTGTCTCCATACTGATTGTCACACTCACTCAAGATCAGGAGTAGGTGCAATCGTCTAAAGAAAAAAAAATCACACATATTGAGGAGAAATCCAGCAAAGGTGGATTAAATGTCTGTATAGATTCTATAGGACATCTATAGAAAGATCAAAACATATGAATCAACTTTGTAACTGGTATTTATTAAAATCTGCCACTGTTTTGTGTATACAACTACTATGTGTCACACATTGACTGCTTTTTTTCCTTTAGTCTGCTGTTTGCAGCTCTGCAGGTGAAGGGGTGTGTCTTAGTATTCAGATCTCCACTCTCCAGCATGGAAATAGCACTACTTCCCTCCACTAGGTGTTGCAGATAGAGTTCATTTCTCCTTGCATCCCGTGCTGTGAAGTCGTGATGTGCTGAGCTGTATTATTGCTGCCATTGTCTTCCATTGAAGCTGCTGTTTTTTCCCGGTCTGTGGCTGGAGGTAGGGGCTCTTAGCCTATGGCTGATCAGGAGCAATAGGCTATGGTGGCGACCCAGACCTCTCCGCCATCTGTGGTACCTCTGGGAACAGGTAAGTTAGGGAACCCCAGTCTAAGGGTCAGACTAGGTCCCCTGAAAGCCTTACCATCTTACCTACTTTTATCCTGATTCCCTCTCCAGTATACCACACTGTGACACTATGTAGAGTTATACAGTGAAGGAAATAATTAATTGATCCCTCGCTGATTTTGTAAGTTTGCCCACTGACAAAGACATGAACAGTCTCTAATTTTAAGGGTAGATTAATTTTAACAGTAAAATCCAGAAAATCACATTGTCTAAATTATATAAATGTATTTGCATTTTGCAGAGAGAAATATGTATTTGATCCCCTGCAAACCATTAGGAGTTCTGGCTCCTACAGACCCGTTAGACACTCCTAATCAACTCGTTACCTATATTAAAGACAGCTGTCTTAAATTGTCACCTGTATAAAATACTCATATCCCCACAATGAATTAATCAGTCAGACTCTAAGGGCCGCTTTACACACACCAACGACTGTGACCAACTTCTGAACAGATCTCTGGTTGCAGTGAAATCATGGACACATTGTTACATTTGTACACAGCCACAAAATGTAACAATGAGTCCATGATTTCACTGCAGCCAGAGATCTGTTCAGAAGTTGGTCACAGACGTTGGTGTGTGTAAAGCGGCCCTAACCTCTACATCATGGGCAAGACCAAAGAGCTCTCTAAGGATGTCAGGGAAAAGATCCTAGACCTGCACTAGGCTGGAATGGTCTACAAATCATAGTAACATGCTGGGTGAGGAGACAACTGTTGGTGCAATATTAAGAAAATTGAACAAATACAAAATGAGCAAGGGATCACATAATTATTTCCTGCACTGTATATCTGGATTCATATCTATTTAGTGATAAGCAAATCTGACTAAATTCAAATTTGAAATTTGGCTCAAATTTAAGGAGGAAATTCAATACCAATCTAAAGTATTCACTGCAAATTGAATGTACTCTATTATACTTTGAGGTATATCAAGTATCCAGAACATAATAACGTTAAGGTCGTACATAATAACGTTAAGAAAAGTAAGGTAGGAAAATTGCACATCGAAGCTCAGCCTCCTGCCATGATCCTGCGGTGTCATGACATACTCAGCGTCCTGAAGTAGAGTGAGGATGGAGGAAGAAGACATTTTAGGTGGTGGAGAAGTAAAAAGAAGACCAGAAGAAAGAAAGATGATGTGCTGCAGCTGCTGGAGAGGTGAAAAGTGCAGTAATATTTTTTCCTTAATGGGAATTGGTGACCGGGTTTTCCTCATATACTGTAAACTGCAGCCACCACCAATAATCCCTTATATACAGAATTCTAGAATACAGTATATAAGGCCCCAAGTCACTCTGTAAGGCTAAAGAAATTTTACTGTGCGCTCGAGTCTGATAGGCGTTGCTGATCTTGATCTGGCTCCTCTTCTTTTCTTTCCATTGCCGTCTTCCTCCTCTGCTTCATGTGGGTGATGCATCCTACGTCATCCACACAGTGTCTTCCATTTTGCTCCTGTGCAGGCATACGTCTCTCAGCCCTACCAAGGGCAGAACAAAGTATTGTGTTGTGCATGCTTTTGGACCTTTCTCCACGCATACACATTGCAAAACTTTGCCCCACCCTCAGCTGGTTACAGAGAAGTACACCTGCGTAGGAGTGCAATGGAAGACATTGTGTGGCTAACAGGGGATGTATCATTCTCGCAGGAAAGGAGGACAGCAATCTAAAGAAGAGAGACCAGGGACACCCATCAGAACCTTGCCTTGCCTTGTAAAGCAGATTGGGGACATTTATACAGTTTTTCAGAATGCCGTATACAAAGGCATACTGGTGGTAGCCACACTTTATATGGGAAAAGCCTGGTGAGAGGTTCCCTTTAAAGGAATTCTGTCTGCGCAAAATTACTGTTCAAACCAAACACAGGTGCTCAGAGCACCCTTGGTATGCCCAAAATTGAAATGCACCTTTCCACCTATCTCCACCCTCTTTTCTTCTTTGGTTAACAGCTCTGATTTATGGAGGTAGACAAATGGGGAGATAGAGAAAAAAACAAGTAGGTGCAAAGGTGTATTGAACTGTTTGGTCACGCCAAGGGTGTGTTTGATTTGAACAGTCATTCTGTGCTAACAGAGTTTCTTTAATTATTTCTACCCCTTCACCAACCCTCAACAGATCCGCGAAAGGGTACCAGACATTTTGGCTGAATCAAAAAATATTTGGATTCTAAAGAATTAGATTTTGTTTTTACTAAACTCAAGATTAATTCAGTTTGCTTCATATCGATTGGCTCAGCTTTACAATCTATCGGTTCACCACTTCTTTACAGCATTTATTTGGCTTTCAAGGAATTGTAGTTTTTAACAGGTTGGAGACCACAGGTATAGAAAATTCATCAAAACTTCCCCTTTATGGCATTGTCTACATTGATTTTGTTGTAATCTTCGTAATGTTGTTTGAAGACTTGAGAAATTAGCAACCGAGCGAAAGAGAAGCCGAGAACGTGAGGACTGAATTATGATGTATGTTTCCAGCAGAATATATCATACAGGGCACATTTATATTCCCATCAGGTCCTGTCTTGGCACTTCATTGCTCTGCCTAATCTGACTGGTAATGGCCCTTAAATGGATGATTGAACTGAGTTGTTACCAAGTGGAAACCAGTCAGTAAAATATCATTGCTGCAGATATTAACCCTCTCGCCATCATGTTTTTAATTGGATGGGGTTATAGTCTTTTAGAAACATATTAAGAAGTGGCTTTTTCAGGATGTTTCACCCTTGTGTTCTTCTTTATGCTTCAGTAATACCATTCCTAATTATATTTCTTAACTGATTTCCTTGTTTTTGGAGTAAAAGATCAAATTGTGAATACTTTCAATCCATGACATAATCATAATGTCCAAAGATTTTCAGAAGGACATCTGCCACGTCAATGCATCAATCTTTTTGATATATACTGTACTAGTGGGTTAGTATCAATGTTTAAAATGATCTAAAGGTTAGGTGTCAACATTCATATTATGGTTCCTTGAAAAAACCCCACAAGGAAAAATTGCTTGATAAAGGACTCTATTGTGCGAAATGCGTTGCCTAACACAGGGCTCTCTGCCTTAACCATCTTTGCCTGCTTATCATGCATTATGTTTACTGTTTATATGGGAACATTGCTGCAAATTGAATAAAGAAACCTGCATTCATTCTGGAAGCTGGACCATCATGCATCATGCCCAGGTGGTTTCAGGATGACGGTCTGGCCACACCAGACTCATTGTGGTGAGCTGATAACCTCTCCTAATTTATCCACATGGAAAAATGCCCACAGGCAACAAAAACCACTAACCCTAACCCTAACACCTAATCCTAACTCCTAAACTTAATCCCTAACCCTAACACCTAACCGTAACACCTCACCCTAACACCTAACCCTACCCTTAGCCCCTAATCTATAGCTAACCCTAACAACTAACCCCTAAACCTAACCCTAACACCCAACGCCTAAGCCTAACCCTAACAAGTAACCCTAAGACCTAACCCCTAAACCTAACCCTAACACCTAACCCCTAAGCAAAACCCTTACCCTAACACCTAACTCTAACATTCAACACCGAAACATAACACCTAACCCCTAAACCTAGCCCCAACACCTACCTCAGCATAAGAAGCAGTACCGGCAGTACTCAGAGAGACAACCGGGAGCCGCTCCATTGCTCAACCACTACCACTTTTATGACCGGCTGTCCTTCCTTCACCCGGTGGCCCGTATGCCAAGGTATGTGTCTGCAGCACTGTAGTGTACATTTAGTATTATTTATTAATATATACATTAGGTTCCATTTCGGCTCTGTGGGTAGCAGAGTATACACGTGGCTCTGTGGGTAGCAGAGTATACAGGCGGGTCTGTGGGTAGCAGAGTATACAGGCGGGTCTGTGGGTAGCAGAGTATACAGGCGGCTCAGTGGGTAGCAGAGTATATAGGTGATGAGAATAGGGTTAATAGATGGTGCTACAGTGTTGGGGCGTGCTAGAGGGAGCAGAGATCCGATTACTGCCATCATTACTGACCTTATTAAAGATAGCGGCCGCAGCTAAATGACATCATGGCAAAGGTAAACATAGGGTGTGGTTAGCTGCAGGAGGTTAGTGAGAGGTGTGGGTTGTTTGGCAGAGGGCGTGGTGTGGGCGTGGTGAGCGCGGCTCCCGCGTCAGATACGCTGCGAGCGCGGAACCGCGGCACATCTCCAGGAGCAGAGGACGTGTCCGGTACGTCCGTAGCCCCCGGCCTCCCCGTTGTCCGCACACACAGCCCCGCTGTGACCTCTGCAGTGTCACAGGCCCCGGCGGGCGGCTGTCATCTCCTCCTGACACTGACCTCCTCCTGATTTGATTGTCTGTGTTGTCCCCCCCCGCTGTCAGCATCAGTGATCTGCTAAGACCTGTGGGTGCACAGACGGGGGAAGTACAAATGCCAGCATGCCGGGGCGGATTGGGCGCTGTGAGGGGCGCAGGTCTTGCTGTGAGCGGAGGGCGCGAGGCCGCTCGAGAAAACGCTATAGCGGCTGTGTGAGTTAAGCGTCTGCGGCTCGCGAAGGCGCATACTCGTCTCCGCTCGCAGTGCCGCTAAGGAGTTTGGGATTCGGCTACAGTGCCGGAATTTCAAACTCCCGATTATATAAATATATTATATATATATATATATTGTATACCTTTCAACCCCTTCCCTGCTTTATATAGATGATATAAGCTAAAAGTTTTGTGAATTAAGTATGTCAAGTTAAAAGTGAAGTCAGGGGGACTTTTTTTTTTCATGTGAACCTTTGGTGTTATTGATCGTCTAGATTAGATGGGATGGGGGGGGGGTGGGTGGTAATCAGGGGGTGAAAAATTATGTATTAGTATGGAATTAGCAAAGAAAGTCACGTATTCCTTTATGTTATGTACAGTTGGTTATTATTTCATAATAATAACAAATATCTGATTAAGAATACACAGATACACAGAGTCTAAAAAGCGTGCAACTTAATGTTTGACCTATGTTTTTGTTTCCAAATGCAATGCATTCACCAAATTTTTTTTTACTTTACCCACAGAGAAGCTTACTACAGAGGGCGGCGTGCTGCTAATCCTCCACCTCCAAACAGAAGGCGGCGTGGAGTAAACCCACCACCACCACCACGGCCGGCGCCACCACCACCACCGCCGTCGCCGCCGCCACCACCACCACCAGCATCGCCGCCAGCAGCGCCAGGGCCAGCACCACCACCGCCGCCACCAGCGGCCGTGCCAGCACCACCACCGCCGGCACCAGCGGCAGGGCCATCAACACCACCACCGCCGTCCCCGCCACCACCACCACCACCACCGCCACCAGCGGCAGGGTCCGCACCACCACCGCCCCCACCAGCGGCAGGGCCATCAACACCACCACCGCCGTCCCCGCCACCACCACCACCACCACCGCCACCAGCGGCAGGGTCCGCACCACCACCGCCCCCACCAGCGGCAGGGCCAGCACCACCACCGCCACCACCAGCGGCATGGCCAGCACCACCACCGCCACCACCAGCGGCAGGGCCAGCACCACCACCGACGCCACCAGCGGCAGGCCCAGCTTATGGTCCGATCCCGGGGTCAGCACATTTAAGTGTGCAACAGAGTAATGCTGACTTTGCCCGCAGTATTATACCATTCATGGATAATATTCCATTTGACAGGCTACTGCGGGCAAGGTCAGCATTACAGATAGTGCTGGAAGCCTGTCAGCCAAATAACGACCCCGGTGATGTGTTCCAATATTTGGATGGGTGGAAAATAAACTCTAACAGGCTAGGCAGGCCCACAACACGGGACAGCCATGTCCCACCCCACAGGGCTTTGCCTCACTGCCAGTGGCCAGCTAACAGGGACCTACCACCGTTCCCTACACCTGTTCAGAGGATCCACCCTGAAGGGTTCGGCCAGGCCATACGTGGGGCCCTTGACCTTTTGCAGGACGGACAGCCCACCTACCAGGACCTGTAGGGCTCCATTTGTTGTTGTTCTTGTTGTTACTACAATTTTAAAAGGTAGTATTTTTGGGAATGTCCAAACAGTGCTGCCATTTTTTTTTTTTAAACACAGTTTTAAAAACCAGCTTTGTGTCTGTATTTTTTCAAGGAATGAATGTGGAGTTATTTTTGTGGTTGGGCTTCAAGTCATCATAATTATTATAATTATTTATTTATATAGCGCCCATAGGTTCCATGGCGCTTTACATGAGGAAAAGGTAGAGAAGGACAAGTACAATAAACATAGACAATAAGGTCATATAGGTACAATAGTAGAGGACCCTGTACGCGTGGGCTCACATTCTACGAGGGGTGGGTGGGGATACAATAGGGTGGGGAAGGTGTCGGTCGTGGGCCGTGTAGCGGGGTCTCATGGCAGGTTGTAGGCCTGTCGGAAGAGGTGAGTCTTTAGAAGTATCTTTAAGGTTCAGAGGGTAGGCGACTGACTGATGAGGTGGGGCAGGGAGTTCCATAGCATGGCGGATTACCGGGAGAAATCCTGTATGCTGTTGTGGGAAGAGGAGATGAGGGTGGACTGTAGGACAAGTTCTTGGGATGAACGCAGGTTGCGTGAGGGATGGTATCGGGAGATCAGGTCGGAGATGTATGGTGGGGATAGGTTGTGTAAGGCTTTGAATGTCATGGTCAGTGTTTTAAAGTGAGCTCTCTGTGGGCCGGAGGGGCCAGTGAACGGCTTGGCAGAGGGGGTAGGCAGGGGAGTAGCGTGAGGACAGATGTATTAGTCGGGCAGCAGAGTTTAGTATAGATTGGAGAGGTGCAAGAGAGTTGGCAGGGAGACCTATGCGAAGGAGGTTGCAGTAGTCAAGGCGGGAGATGATGAGGGCATTTATGAGTGTTTCAGCAGTGTCAGGATTGAGGAACGACCGAATTGGTTAAATATTTTTGAGTTGGAGTCACAGGGACTTGGTTAGGGACTACAGGTGGGGCTTGAAGGAGAGGGAGGAGTCAAGGATTACCCCGAGACATTTGGCGTGGGGGACAGGGAGGAGAGCATCATTAGCAAGTACTTTACGGCCCGCATGGCGCATGAAGTCACCTTGGTTACTAAGTGTCAAATCATGACTCCACATACAACTGTTGCTGACAAACAGTGCCTGTGTTTGGGGAGTTACTTTCTGCCTCGCTATGGCAACAAGACTATGAACACACATGTGAGAGGCTGGGACGTCTACATGCTACACATCGCGTCTACGCGTTTTGTATGGAGCGTACAGTGGGACCCTTCAACAGGCTCCAGCAGGATGATAGTCCAAGCAACGCCCACGATGCAGGCATAGGATTGGTGCCTGGAAAAATTAGCCCAAGGGGCTGTTTCCCATTTTTGGTATAAATGTAGGCCTAAGGGCCATAAAAAGCTTGTTAGCCAGTGTGTCTCCCAAACCATGATAAGCTTGTTAGCCTTGGTGGCTCAAAAAATTAGCCCAAGGGGCTGTTTCCCATTTTTGGTATAAATGTAGGCCTAAGGGCCATAAAAAGCTTGTTAGCCAGTGTGTCTCCCAAACCATGATAAGCTTGTTAGCCTTGGTGGCTCAAAAAATTAGCCCAAGGGGCTGTTTCCCATTTTTGGTATAAATGTAGGCCTAAGGGCCATAAAAAGCTTGTTAGCCAGTGTGTCTCCCAAACCATGATAAGCTTGTTAGCCTTGGTGGCTCAAAAAATTAGCCCAAGGGGCTGTTTCCCATTTTTGGTATAAATGTAGGCCTAAGGGCCATAAAAAGCTTGTTAGCCAGTGTGTCTCCCAAACCATGATAAGCTTGTTAGCCTTGGTGGCTCAAAAAATTAGCCCAAGGGGCTGTTTCCCATTTTTGGTATAAATGTAGGCCTAAGGGCCATAAAAAGCTTGTTAGCCAGTGTGTCTCCCAAACCATGATAAGCTTGTTAGCCTTGGTGGCTCAAAAAATTAGCCCAAGGGGCTGTTTCCCATTTTTGGTATAAATGTAGGCCTAAGGGCCATAAAAAGCTTGTTAGCCAGTGTGTCTCCCAAACCATGATAAGCTTGTTAGCCTTGGTGGCTCAAAAAATTAGCCCAAGGGGCTGTTTCCCATTTTTGGTATAAATGTAGGCCTAAGGGCCATAAAAAGCTTGTTAGCCAGTGTGTCTCCCAAACCATGATAAGCTTGTTAGCCTTGGTGGCTCAAAAAATTAGCCCAAGGGGCTGTTTCCCATTTTTGGTATAAATGTAGGCCTAAGGGCCATAAAAAGCTTGTTAGCCTTGGTGTCTCCCAAAACAAGATAAGCTTGTTAGCCTTTGTGGCTTAAAAAATTAGCCCAAAGGGCTTAATAAAGTCTATTTTTAAATAAAGCAGGGCGCTTGGCCCATTGCATATTATTGCTTGGACTAGGAGCATAGAAGAAGCAAGGCCAACTATGCAGTCCTAGGCTTGGTGCCTCAAAAAATTAGCCCAAAGGGCTTAATAAAGTATTTTTTTACATAAAGCAGGGCGCTTGGCCCATAGCATATTATTGCTTGGACTGGGTGCCGAATGAAATCAACAGAGCTACGGGACTTGTCATTAATTCCTGTCCAAAATGGGCATATTGTTAACAGCGCAATATCCCAATCATATAAATTATGATTAGGTTAATCTAGGATTGTGTACGGTCGTCAGGAGGGCTTAGGAACTGTGATGATATCCAATCCTTGTTGAATTTAATTAGAGTGAGCCTGTCGGCATTTTCTGTGGTGAGGCGGGACCTTCTATCAGTGACTATATCCCCAGAGGCACTGAAAACACGCTCTGATGTCACACTAGCAGCTGGGCATGCCAGCACCTCCAAGGCATACAATGACAGTTCAGTCCAAGTGTGCAGCTTGGAAACCCAGTAATTAAAGGGTACAGAAGGGTCGGTTAGGAAGCTGGTACTGTCACTGAGATACTGCTGCACCATGTTGGACAATTGTTGTCTCCTACTCAAGGTCACCGTAGGCAAATTACGTTCTTGATTGGAAGGTCTGTTGAACATCGCCCAGTTGGCGGACATCTTACCCCCACCTCTTCTTGTCATTGATGGCGTTTGTGTCCCAACCAAAGGCTGCTGTTGGAAAGAGCTGGTTCTTCGATGTATAGCGGATTCAGACGGTGATATTGCCAGCAAAATATCAAGAAGAACCCTCTTTACATGATCCATCGTTAAGCCCCTGGATGAGTGCGACAGCAGCGACTGAAATTTGTCTTTGTACCGTGGGTCCAAAAACGTTGACAACCAGTAGAGGTCGCTGTCATAGATGTGTATGACGCGTGGATCTTTGGAGACACATTGACACATTACTTCAGCCATGTGTGCTAAGCTGCAAAGACTCATCTCCTCGGTTACAACAGAATGAAGATCACTACGCGTCATGGCCTCTAAATCGGTGTCGGCCTCCTCCTCTTCAGCCCACCCATGCTGTACCGACATAAACGTAGGGTTGGGAGTCCCATCAGGGTTCACATCAGTACCAGAGAAAAATAAATCTTCTTCATCATCACCCTCATCACCATCTTCCTGAACCAATGTAGCCTGCTGATATTGGCTAGGGTGGCTAGGATCAGCGATGTTCAATTCTGGCTCCATAGCCATCCGCTGTGCTCTCAAAGCATCTGTTTTGAGATTCAATAGGGATTCTTGGAGCAGGCAGAGCATGGGGATGGTGAGACTTATAATCGACTGATCCCCACTGACAAGTTTGGTACAGTATTCGAAGTTATCCAGCAACTCGCAAAGGTCAGCGATCCAGACCCACTCGAAAGTAGTGATGTGTGTGGTATGACTTCCAGGTTGACGGGCATGTTGCAGCTGAAATTCCGCTATTGCCTTCTGCTGCTCATTAAACCTTGCCAGCATATGGAAGGTGGAGTTCCATCGCGTAGGCATGTCGCAAATTAGCCTGTGTTTCGGCAAGTTAAATTGGATTTGAAGTGCAGAAAGACTTGCAGCTGCTGTGGACAAATGTCTAAAGTGGGCGCAAATTCGCCTCACCTTATCCAGTAGCTCAGATAACTCTGGGTATATTTTGAGGAATTTCTGAACTACCAGGTTCAGGACATGAGCCATGCAAGGCACATGTACAAGTTTACCGTGCTTTATTGCCGCCACAAGGTTTGCACCATTATCGCTCACAACTAGACCTGGTTGTAGTTCCAGTGGGGCCAGCCACTCATCGGTCTGTTGCTTGAGACCTTTCCACAACTCTGTTGCAGTGTGACGTGTGTCACCTAGGCAGATAAGCTTCAGAAGAGCCTGTTGTCGCCTTGCAGAAGCAGTACTGCAAAGCTCCCAACTCGGACGTGATGGTGCTTGAGGCTCAGCAGTGGACAAGGAAGTGGCAGAAGCAGATTGGGCACTGGACATATATGAGGAGGCAGACACCCGGAATGATGTTGGGCCCGCTATTCGTGGAGTTGGAAGTATGTCAGATGGTACAGTTTTAGAAGTTGGGACACTCTCCACCAGGTTGATCCAGTGAGCCGTTAGTGAAATGTATCTGCCCTGTCCACAACTACTTGTCCACGTGTCAGTTGTTAGGTGGACTTTGGCGTTGACCGCATTTGTTAAAGCACGTTTTAAGTTGTTAACCACGTGCTGGTGTAAGGCGGGAACGGCACTACGTGAGAAAAAGTACCGGCTGGGTACAGAGTATCGTGGTGCTGCCTCAGCCATCAACTCCCGAAAAGACTCTGTACCCACAAGCCTAAACGGCAGCATTTCCACAGCTAACAACTTGGCTATTTTTGCTGTCACTTTTTGGGAATATGGGTGTGTCGGTTGGAACTTCCGCTGTCTTTCATACAGCTGTGGCACAGACAACTGCACGTTTGGACCAGACTGACAAGAGGATTGACTACTGTCATGTCTGTCTTGTAAAGCACCTTGGGAGGAGTACGCTTGAGCAGGAGCTGAAGCCTGAACACTTGCTGGTGAAGGATGTATCTGAGGTGGCCTCGAAGTGTTTGGATCAGAAGGCACTGATTTTGAACCCTGATAGGGTGCCCACTGAATTGGGTGCTTAAGAGACATATGCTTGCGCATACTGCTGGTGCTCTGGTTTCCTTTTACCGTGCCTCTGCTAAGCCTTGCCTGGCACATCTTACAGATAACCATATTTGGTAATGTTGGGCTATCGTTAAAAAATTGCCACACACTGGCTGTTCGTCCTTTATTTTTAATTGGAGGAAGGGAGGATGACTCTGTTCAACACCAACTGTGGACACATTTTGGGCAACTGTGTTTGCAGTTTGTGCAACAGTTGGCACAGTTTGTGCCACAGTTGACGCTATTTGGGCAACTGTTCTCACAGTTTGTGTTCTGGAGACAGTACGCCTTTGTGATTTTGCCAGTGGTACATAGCCACTTTCGTCCTCCTGGCTGCTCTCTTGGCTATGCAATTCAGCAATCCAGGTAGGATCTGTGGTGTCATCATCCACCCCTTCCAGTTCAAAGGATTCTGGATAAACTGACTGAGCAGGCTGGCCAGATGAGATGTGTGTCTCATCATCCTCATCATCATCCACCTCCTGAGATACTGTTTGCATTTCGTGAAAGTGTCTTTCCTCAGGACGCGCTACTTCCAAACTTTGGCCATGAGTAGACATTTCTTCTACTTCAAGTATCTCGTCAGGCAGTGACAAAGAAACCCCTTGATAAGAACCGAATAAGTCATCCGAGTGACCAAGGTCCATATCCAAATTTTCCTCTGGCTGCCGATGGGTTGAGGCAATATGACGACTTTGAGGATTGGATGGCGCTGCATTGTCTGTAGCGACACTAGAATGTCTTGCCACGGATGATTGCGTACTGCAAGAACCAGTGGTCGAGGGCGTCTGAGCCATCCAAGATGTTATCTTGTCATGCTCATCCGGCCTCAACACACGTTTTCTTTGAGTACTGGGATTTCTAGGTAGAAAAAAGGACGTTCTATCAATCCTAGGCTGTGTACTTGTACCAGTGCCTTCTTGGGCAAGACTGCTGCGGCCACGAGCTCGTCCCTGTCCCTTTGCAACATCCTTTTTGGTAATTGTTTTTTTTTGAGACATTGTAGACGAATGCACAGTCACCGAGTTGGAGTTAGGTGTTGCTGTATGCGTCACTTGCTGGCGGGGTAAGTGTGCGCGCTCACACTTGGCAGTGAAGCCGCACACTACACTCCCTAAAAAAATTGGTTTGAAGTGCGCACAGCCACCGAGATGTGGTTAGGTTAGCTGAATGCGTCACTTGCTGGCGGGGTAAGTGTGCGCTCTCACACTTGGCAGTGAAGCCGCACACTACACTCCCTAAAAAAATTAGTTTCAAGTGAGCACAGCCACCGAGATGTGGTTAGGTTTGCTGAATGCGTCACTTGCTGGCGGGGTAAGTGTGCGCGCTCACACTTGGCAGTGAAGCCGCACACTACACTCCCTAAAAAAATTGGTTTGAAGTGCGCACAGCCACCGAGATGTGGTTAGGTTAGCTGAATGCGTCACTTGCTGGCGGGGTAAGTGTGCGCTCTCACACTTGGCAGTGAAGCCGCACACTACACTCCCTAAAAAAATTAGTTTCAAGTGCGCACAGCCACCGAGATGTGGTTAGGTTTGCTGAATGCGTCACTTGCTGGCGGGGTAAGTGTGCGCGCTCACACTTGGCAGTGAAGCCGCACACTACACTCCCTAAAAAAATTGGTTTGAAGTGCGCACAGCCACCGAGATGTGGTTAGGTTAGCTGAATGCGTCACTTGCTGGCGGGGTAAGTGTGCGCTCTCACACTTGGCAGTGAAGCCGCACACTACACTCCCTAAAAAAATTAGTTTCAAGTGCGCACAGCCACCGAGATGTGGTTAGGTTTGCTGAATGCGTCACTTGCTGGCGGGGTAAGTGTGCGCGCTCACACTTGGCAGTGAAGCCGCACACTACACTCCCTAAAAAAATTGGTTTGAAGTGCGCACAGCCACCGAGATGTGGTTAGGTTAGCTGAATGCGTCACTTGCTGGCGGGGTAAGTGTGCGCTCTCACACTTGGCAGTGAAGCCGCACACTACACTCCCTAAAAAAATTAGTTTCAAGTGAGCACAGCCACCGAGATGTGGTTAGGTTTGCTGAATGCGTCACTTGCTGGCGGGGTAAGTGTGCGCGCTCACACTTGGCAGTGAAGCCGCACACTACACTCCCTAAAAAAATTGGTTTGAAGTGCGCACAGCCACCGAGATGTGGTTAGGTTAGCTGAATGCGTCACTTGCTGGCGGGGTAAGTGTGCGCTCTCACACTTGGCAGTGAAGCCGCACACTACACTCCCTAAAAAAATTAGTTTCAAGTGCGCACAGCCACCGAGATGTGGTTAGGTTTGCTGAATGCGTCACTTGCTGGCGGGTAAGTGTGCGCGCTCACACTTGGCAGTGAAGCCGCACACTACACTCCCTAAAAAAATTGGTTTGAAGTGCGCACAGCCACCGAGATGTGGTTAGGTTAGCTGAATGCGTCACTTGCTGGCGGGGTAAGTGTGCGCTCTCACACTTGGCAGTGAAGCCGCACACTACACTCCCTAAAAAAATTAGTTTCAAGGGCGCACAGCCACCGAGATGTGGTTAGGTTTGCTGAATGCGTCACTTGCTGGCGGGGTAAGTGTGCGCGCTCACACTTGGCAGTGAAGCCGCACACTACACTCCCTAAAAAAATTGGTTTGAAGTGCGCACAGCCACCGAGATGTGGTTAGGTTAGCTGAATGCGTCACTTGCTGGCGGGGTAAGTGTGCGCTCTCACACTTGGCAGTGAAGCCGCACACTACACTCCCTAAAAAAATTGGTTTGAAGTGCGCACAGCCACCGAGATGTGGTTAGGTTAGCTGAATGCGTCACTTGCTGGCGGGGTAAGTGTGCGCTCTCACACTTGGCAGTGAAGCCGCACACTGCACTCCCTAAAAAAATTAGTTTCAAGTGCGCACAGCCACCGAGATGTGGTTAGGTTTGCTGAATGCGTCACTTGCTGGCGGGGTAAGTGTGCGCGCTCACACTTGGCAGTGAAGCCGCACACTACACTCCCTAAAAAAAATTGGTTTGAAGTGCGCACAGCCACCGAGATGTGGTTAGGTTAGCTGAATGCGTCACTTGCTGGCGGGGTAAGTGTGCGCTCTCACACTTGGCAGTGAAGCCGCACACTACACTCCCTAAAAAAATTAGTTTCAAGTGAGCACAGCCACCGAGATGTGGTTAGGTTTGCTGAATGCGTCACTTGCTGGCGGGTAAGTGTGCGCGCTCACACTTGGCAGTGAAGCCGCACACTACACTCCCTAAAAAAATTGGTTTGAAGTGCGCACAGCCACCGAGATGTGGTTAGGTTAGCTGAATGCGTCACTTGCTGGCGGGGTAAGTGTGCGCTCTCACACTTGGCAGTGAAGCCGCACACTACACTCCCTAAAAAAATTAGTTTCAAGTGCGCACAGCCACTGAGATGTGGTTAGGTTTGCTGAATGCGTCACTTGCTGGCGGGGTAAGTGTGCGCGCTCACACTTGGCAGTGAAGCCGCACACTACACTCCCTAAAAAAATTGGTTTGAAGTGCGCACAGCCACCGAGATGTGGTTAGGTTAGCTGAATGCGTCACTTGCTGCGGGGTAAGTGTGCGCTCTCACACTTGGCAGTGAAGCCGCACACTACACTCCCTAAGGTGGAGTACGTGCTAGCAGCAACACACTGGTCTGCCACAGAAAAAATAACGCTCTATGGCTTATTAGGAACAAAAATCGATCTGGTGCAAAAACAAAAAGGAAACAGCACCTCAGCTAAGCCTCTGACTGCAGCTGTTAGCAAAGCTGAGTGAGTAAGCTAAGCTATGAGGTCCGTCCTGTGTGCACTCTAAGGCTTCTCCTTCCTTCCCTCCCTGCCTGCCTGCCTACACAGCACTACTCCGTCCTCCTCCTAGCTCTCAGAAGAGCTTTTTTGGGTTAATATAAGGAATCTTCCCTACACTGACAATCCCTGATCTGCTCCAGCATATATCTCTCTCTCCCTATACTAGGTCAGATCGTCTCAGGAATGTGGCCAAAATGGCGGGGACAAGCCTTATATACTGCCTTGCCTGTCATAGATGACATAGGCATGACGCTGGACAGCAGCCAATCATAGTCCTGACACAACCAACTTTGCTATGCCATTACTGACTATGATTGGCTATCTTCACAAGTTTTCTGACCTAACACGCACGCTGTGCTGACTCGGAACATAACAGATTCTGTATTCGAGAGTCCGAATCCCGAATACAGTATACAGGACTCGGAATCGTAGACTCGTAGGACTCGGAATCGTAGACTCGCTCAGACTCGCTGCTGACAGCGGGTATCTGTGACGAGTCAAGCTTATTGCCATTGAATTCCATTGGACTCGTCACTGTGCGAGTCCAAGCTGGGAGATTCGCCGAGTAACGAGTCCTGCGAGTACCTTCAGAATCGCCGAGTCCCGAGTCCTAGCGAGTAGACTCGCCCATCCCTAATGTTGACATCTCTCCATCTAAACATTGCATTTCTGAGCTCCATTCTCTAGGTTTGTGGATGTCCACACTGATCTCAAGTTATTACCTACCTTTTCTTTTTTCCTGCATTCTTTCGTTGACCCTCACCAGGGCGGCTCTGTACGATGATCCTTGTCCTCATCCAGGTGCAGCAGATATGGTGAGCTGAATCTCCTTTAACCTTTCTCGGTTGTCTACCCAAATGATAGGTAATAACTTGAGATCAGTGTGGACATCCACCAACTTAGAGGTACCCACCTACCATGACTAAAGCCTAATGCCGAAATGCGTTGGTTCACTAGGTCATCTGTGGTGTGCTGAGTATGATACACTTTTAACTCCTATAAATAAATGTGAAGTTTTATACTCATTTATTATTTTTTTATTCCTCAACCCACAAAGTGTGAAATATACCTTCAGTAAGGAATAAGTGCTGAGATAGAAAAGGATAAGGTAAATAGTGCTACAGTGATTGCTGCCTACTTCCTAATAAGAACCAGATGATAGGTGCAGAGTGTAAAGCATAAAGAGCAGAGAGAAAACCCATAGCTGGTCTGTCATTGACTGGCATAAAGCAATGGCAGTGTGGCTGGAAATCCAAATGAAAAAATCACGAGCCAATTCCAGCAGGTGGAAGGCATTTATAGCCGCATACAAAAGGTGACTGGACAGAAGAGTAAGGGCCCTTTCACATCAGCGGTATTTTCAAATCGCGGCAGATGCGTTTTTTTTCGCGGCCGCACCTGCCGCAAGTGCCGAAACCGCACTTGCCGCACCTGCCGCACCCTTAGCGCAAGCCCCATAGACATTGCCTGGGGCTTGCCGCAAGTGTGCCGCAAGTGTCGCGGTTATGCGGTAATCGCGGCAGATGCGTTTTTTTCACCGCATCTGCCGCGATTTGAAAATACCGCTGATGTGAAAGGGCCCTAAGTAAATGAAAAATAAACAAATGAAAAATAAGTAAATGAAAAAAAGTGCAACAAATAAAAAAGCACCCATCGAAAAGATGTATTCACTTTGGCTCAGTGGACAGAGAAACCGACCCCAAAGTACAGCATCAAGGATTCGAACTCCGATGAATGACATTACAGCTTCCATTCACCTGTTCTCTGAGCAATTTGAGGCAATATATACATGCTCTGGGGAAGACGCTCCATCCATTAGTGACAACACTCCTGAGACTTTCCTAGGGGCCATCCTTTCATCCTCTTATCCAGTTGGACTAGTGTTACCAGTTACTTCACCAGCCTAAAGGGAAGGCAAAAAGGGTGCCTCACCAATGCGCCATTTCATCACACCAATCCACACCCTGTGCTTTGGCATACACAAGCAATATGGGGGCTTCAGGGCACTTTTTGTCAAAGGTGGGCTCATGCTACCCTTTCCAATTTTGGGTACCTAAGATGGAAAGCTCGAACATGAGACTGCTACTCAACACAACTAAGACAAAGATATTGACTACTGACAGGTATGACAAAGATAGATATGGAAAGGATGGTGATGAACTAGAAGTAGTAAAGGACTTCAACCTAGTCTGATCAATGTTCACTCATGATGCAGCAACAACACCGGAAATCAATAGCTACAGGAAAATAAACAATGAAGTCTCTGGACAGGGTCTTCACATCAAGGAACATTTCACTGGTGATGAAAAAACGGCTTGTACATAGTCTGCGCTTTTCTGTAGTAACATATGATAGTGAAACCTGAATGATAAAAAACAAGATAGAAGAAGATCAACGCCTTTGAAATGTGGAGCTGGAGAAGGATGTTATCAATACCATGGATGGCAAGAAGAACAAACCCAATTAATACTGGGACAAATCAAGTCAGACATCTCACTGGATGCAAGGATCACTTGCCAACTTTGGATACATCGTACGAAGAGAAAACTCTCTAGAGAAGCACATTATAGTAGGAAGAATATAAGGTACAAGGCAAAGAGGAAGACCAGCAACCTGATGGCTTGATACTTTCAAGATAATGGCGAAGAAGACCCTGGTGGACCTATTTAAGCTTGGAGAAGACCCTGGTAGATCTGCCTAGGTGTGGAGAATACCCTGGTGGACCGATCTAGGCGTGGAGAATACCCTGATGGACTCATCTAGGCTTGGAGAAGAACCTGGTGTATCTATCTAGGCTTTGAGAAGACCTTGGTGGACATATCTAGGCTGCACAAGATCACTCTTCCTACAGAGCGCTTATCCAACAAGTCGCCATGGGTGGAGATCAAACTGAACGCCGATAAATAAATAAATGGATGCTGTGACACCGATGTTATAAATGACACGTTATAGATGGTGGGAGAGTAAGGGAATGGTTACAGATTTTGGACTGAGGCTCGATCTTCTTTGCCCTCTGCCTTGGGTTGCACATCCCAGAGTGATTACACATGCGTCTAAGGTCGTCATACTGGCACACCATTGATGTTGATTAAGTATTGAGTTATAGCCCTTCAGCCCGCAATGATACACAAGTTGTTGTTACTTTGTGGCAGAAAGTTAAGTCAGAAAACCCAAATGAAACGCTTTGCACAGCAAGCTGATTTCCCCGGGGATCGGATACATCAAGTAAGAAACTGCATCAGTTTAATGGAAGCCTTTCAAAGGATGAAATAGTTCACTGATAATCAAAGATTTTATTCTTTAAAGACATTTGTAATTATATTCTTGTTTTATTTAGTACAGCCACTTTAATGTACTGTACTACAAAGGGAATTGAACACAAATAAAATGGGTGAGCCTGTCATTGTATTAGATCGTGGCAGAGGCAACAACCTGGAAGAAAAGCTTACAAACTCATTGCTGGAAAACTTCTTCTAAGGGAAATACAATTAAAATTGTAATTTTATAATGGAATTATAGTTACTTTTGTTTATGAGGATACATATGTATATTGAGGCCTGATGAAGAGATTAACTGGTGTTTGGTAAAAGAAATCAAGATACACATGAGGTTATTTATATTTTTAATTCAAGAGTAATTAAAAATTTTAGACCTAAATAGAGAAGTTATCAGTTATTATACAGGAGGAGGAGGTGAGCTGTGATATCACCTATTGTGAATGGTGGATCCTGTGTTATCTGCTGTATATAAGTGTTATCCATCATTGTACAGGAGGAGGAGGTGAGCTGTGACATCACCTATTGTGAATGGTGGATCCTGTGTTATCTACTGTATATAGAGGTGTTATCAGTCATTGTACAGGGGGAGGAGGTGAGCTGTGACATCACCTATTGTGAATGGTGGATCCTGTGTTATCTACTGTATATAGAGGTGTTATCAGTCATTGTACAGGGGGAGGAGGTGAGCTGTGACATCACCTATTGTGAATGGTGGGTCCTGTGTTATCTACTGTATATAGAGGTGTTATCCGTCATTATACAGGATGAGGTGAGCTGTGATATCATCTATTGTGAATGGTGGATCCTGTGTTATCTACTGTATATAGAGGTGTTATCAGTCATTGTACAGGAGGAGGTGAGCTGTGACATCACCTATTGTGAATGGTGGATCCTGTGTTATCTATTGTATATAGAGGTGTTATCAGTCATTGTACAGGAGGAGGTGAGCTGTGACATCACCTATTGTGAATGGTGGATGCTGTGTTATCTACTGTATATAGAGGTGTTATCAGTCATTATACAGGAGGAGGAGGTGAGCTGTGATATCACCTATTGTGAATGGTGGATCCTGTGTTATCTACTGTATATAGAGGTGTTATCAGTCATTGTACAGGAGGAGGAGGTGAGCTGTGACATCACCTATTGGGAATGGTGGATCCTGTGTTATAAGATGTATATGTAGGTGTTATCAATCATTATATCTACTTTAGCATCCTATGAGAATTTTTATCAACCTACCAGCATTATATATACAACCTGCTGATAGTTGACAACATCTCTCAGAAGATGCTAACTTGTTCTGTTTCTTCATCACCCCTCTGTTTACCACAAGTCATTCTCTATAACCAATAGAAGTGAGGGCAATGTGACCAATTATACGACTGTTTGTCCCTCTTCGGGGCAGCGCTGCTGGTTCACAATAGATCCAGTTGATCTATGCCTATGACGACTCTCACTACAAGGTTCTGTAAATAGCTGGAGGGTTTATGAAAAATTGCAGTGCAGAAAAGAAAAAAAAATCTGAGTAGCAACCAGAAGTCTATTATGTTTTCTTCAGTAGCAAATCATGCAAAAAGAAAAAATGGAGCATTATACAAAAATTGCTTTAAAAAATCCCAATAAATACACAACTACAATAACATTTTGACAAAAACAAGCCCCAACACAAAAAAAATACATATTAGAAATAATCCCTCTGATTACCATCTACTTACCTTCTCATCCTTGTCCTCCTCACCTGCCACCCATGTCCACCAACTCGCACACCCTCGCAGAAACCTCACACACGTTGACACTCACACACTCTCTGACACTACTCTACCACTATTGTCCATGTCCTCACTCCACGACACAGATAATGCCACAGCTTTCTCCAACTCAACACTCACATCAGTTATTGATGCAGCTGCTCCTTTCGTTCATGGCAGAACACGACAAATAAACAGACAACCCTGGCACACAGACACCACTAAAAAGCTGCGGCAGGAGTCTAGCATTGCAGAGCGGCGCTGGAAGAAAACACATTCACAAGAAGACTACACAGCATTCAAACAAGCACTTCTCACATTCAAGTCAGCACTCACCACCACTAAACAGAATTACTTCATTACCCTCATTTCCTCTTTGTCCCACAAACCCAGGCAGCTATTCAACACATTTAACTCCCTCCTCCGCCCCCCACTGCCCCCTCCTACTTCTCGTATCTCTGGAGAAGACTTTGCAACACACTTAACCAGCAAGATTGATCAGATCAGACAAGTCTTTGCTGCCCAACCAACACAGCCCCCATGTATACCAGACCACTCCCCTCCCTCACTGAAGGAGAACTTTCACACCTCCTCTCCAGATCACACCTCAGCACTTGTGCAATGGACCCCATCCCTTCGCACTTCCTCCCCAACCTCACCACAACACTTATCCCAACCCTCACCCACCTCTTCAACCTATCAGTAACTTCTGGTACCTTTCCTTCTGCTTTCAAACATGCAACAATTACAGGCCCATATCCTTGCTCCCGTTCGCTTCCAAACCTTTTGAAAAGCATGTCCACACTGTGCTCTCATCCCACCTCTCATCCAACTCCCTATCTTTGACGACGTTCAATCCGGCTTTCGCCCCCACCACTCCACTAAAACTGCCCTGACCAAAATTACTAACGACTTTCTAATGACCAAAGCTAACAGACATTTCTCTATCCTCCTCCTTCTAGACCTGTTTCCTCTGCATTCGACACAGTCATCCACTGTCTCCTATTACAGCTCCCTTCTTCCATTGGCATCACTGACTTTGCCCTCTTCTGGATCTCCTCCTACCTTTAAAATCGCAGATTTAGTGTCTCCCACTCCCACACAACCTCCTCGCCCCATCCCTTCTATGATGGGGTCCCTCAAGGTTGTGTCCTGTGGCCCCTCCTTTTTTCAATCTATACCCTTGGTCTGGGACAACTTAAAGTCTCATGGCTGCCGGTATCACCTGTATGCTGATGATACTCAGATCTAACTCACTGGTCCAGATGTCACCTCTCTGCTGTCCAAAAATTCCATAGTATCTATTAGCCATATCGTTCTTCTTCTCTCGCTTCCTAAAACTTAATGTAGACAAAACCGAACTCATCATCTTCAATCCATTTTACACACCTTCCTTACCAGATCTATCTATCACAATAAATTACTTCACACTTTACCCTGTACTTGACGTCTGCTGTCTCGGAGTAACCCTTGACTCTGCCCTGTCCTTTAAACCACACAACCAAGTCCTTGCCACCTCCTGCACCTCCAACTCAAAAATATTTACAGAATTCGTCCCTTCCTCACCCTAAATGTACTGAACTACTAGTGCATGCCCTCATCATCTCCCATCTCGACATCTGCAACCTCCTCCTCTGCGGCCTCCCTGCTAACACTCTCGCACCTCTTCAATATGTCCTTAACTCTGCTGCTCGACTAATCCACCTCTCTCCTCCCTATTCCTCCACTTCTCCCCTCTGCAAATCCCTCCACTGGCTCTTAATTCACCAATGAATCCAATTCATACTAAGACTGACTTTCAAAGCCGCCCACAATCTGTCCCCCCATATATCTCTGAACTAATCTCCCGATATCATCCAACTTGTTATCTTCGATCCTCCCAAGATCTCCTCCTTTCCTGCACACTTGTACGTTACTCATCTAACCACCTACAAGACTTAGCTCGAGCATCCCCCATTCTCTATAATTACACTCGGAACCTTCCAACGGAACCTGAAAATCCATCTCTTCAGAACAGCCTACAGCCTGTCTCACTATTGCCCTGTAGAATGTAAGTCCACAAGGGCAGGGTCCTCTCAATACGGTAGCGGCGTGTAAAGGTACCCTAAGAGTGGTGGAGTGAGGTCAATGAAGAACCTATAGTTGGATATCTGGCTTGTAGCCCCATGTCATTCAAATGCCTTCTGATAATCTGATGAAGACACTATATGACGGCTTAGGCTTGGTATGTGAAGTCCAAGTTCACTTGCCGCATAGAATGGATCACTGCGAGACATTTTTCACATTAGATATGACCATGGGGGCAGCGTCATGATCAATACTTCACAAGGAAATATCATTCAAGTCCTACTCCTGGACTATGATGTGGGAGAGTGGAATATACAGTAGCCAGACCCCTCTTAGTCTTCACTCCAGGTTCAACAGCTTGGCCTTATATTAATTTGGTCATGGAGCCAGCAGTTCGGCTATGTGTCCAAGGAGCTATATTTTAACACAACAATGCCAAGCTGCAATTTGTTAATGGCACTGTGTGGTCCAAATGTGCTTCTATGGTCAGCAGCATCTCTGGACTTGATGTTCATAATTCCATGACTTTTCCTTCTTGAAGTTGCAAATTTAATGTTGAGGAGAATATATATAAAAAGTGAGCATCTGTAAAAAAAAAAAATCTTAATTTATCTTTCACCAACCCTATTAGGTATATTAATAGTCTGTCAGTTTTCAGAGTTGAAATTATTTAGCATGCGTTGAGGGGGCGGGGCCATAGTAGTCACAGGCGAGCCTTCATACTGGCCGATGGTGTCAGTCCCTGTCCCAGCCGCCTCCCCAGTGCAAACAGATGATACATTACAGTTCTCTTTCTTGGATGGACACATCGACATGTCAAGCTTTCTGTTCAACAAGGGAACTCTACTTTGCATTAACCAAGGTTTCACACGCATGTTGAGGGTATTTTCTCTTCCCACGAATGGGGCTTCATCATTAACAGTCATAAGTAATATAGCAGTTTAAAGCTTCCCTGGCACTCAGGCTTCCAAAGAAATAGCTTCTTATCCTCCCCATTAGCGTCACTTTACGTCCACAGAATCAAACAGTCATTTGGAGCCATTCCTCCCACCCACTGGAATTTAGTATACAACTATTGCAATGGTCAACGAGTCAACCCTCATCTGCAACACGTTTTGGGCTCGCTCACCAGAGCCCTGGAGCCCTTGAAAAACAAGGAAAATCTTTGAGTTACCGCCAGTAGAAGTTGGATGCCACTTGAGATCTCCCACAGACTCAACCACGGAGGGACACAGTCACTTGGCTGCCACAGCCTCGTTCTACAGTTTTCCAGAGCCACTATAAGTCCAGGTCCCAAGTCTGACTTGAAGGTTTGGCCAAATAGATTCTTGGGCTCCTACCCACGACAGGTTGACACAATGGGGAGACAGGAGGAGGAAAAGGTGTTGGAGCAACACACGCACCTGTGGTAGGCCATGGGTGCGTGCTTTGCTCCAACACCTTTTTCTTCTCCTTTCTCCCCATTGTGTCAACCCGTTTTTGTAACTCTAGCTCCACCCAAAAAGAAGTGCATACTACCCAACGGCTATTAACTTTAGCCAGTCCAAACACGCCAGGGAAGCGGTTATTTTACTCACTGGCCAAAAGGTGGCCGCATCACTCAGTTACAGTTTTTAAAATTTGTATTTTACAATATCATGAAATCAACAGTCCCAGGATCCTCCAGGACATCGGTGGCTGCGCCACAACCCCATGCACATGACTTGACTCAATTGCTTTTCAATCAGAGAAGTGTAGATTTTATGAAAGGATCAGTTTGATACCAGAAAAGTAGCTAGGAGTAAAGTTCTGCAAACTCAAGAACACACAAACTTCATGTAGTTGTTGATCTTGGTCAAATTGGAAACCACGGCTAGAAGGTAACATGGCATCACCGTGCTGTCCATTCAGACATATGACCAAAGAACAACAACTCTACCCTTGAGTCTAGGATGTTGAACTTTTTGGTTTGCCTAATTTGACCCTGCAACCAAAAATCACAAATCCAGACTTATAATGTGGCTGCCTCCACATTGGAGGGTAGAGGAGGGGGATCTGAGTGCACAGCTCCCTTCCATCTTCTTTACACAGTAACACATGTTCTGACTGCTCCTTCTTTGCTTTTTACCATTTTGACAGAGCCTGTCACCACACAATCAGCAGCAGAGACGCAGACGGGGATGTGATATAATTATCTTTTATCATTTTAAATACTCTCCGTCTAGAAGAGAAATGCAGAGGGATTTCACAGGAACGGTATTGTGAGAATATTTAGTTGAAATTCAAAGTGATGTGTGATGTTATCGGCACCGTTCATTACGGGTATCATCCTATTACATACCATGAAACAACTACTGTCTGTATTGTACTAAAAAAGCGAAGTATCTGTCTGTGATTTCTGCCGGAAAAAAAATGGTTTGTACCTTGTGACAATGCTGAACAGATAGGCAGATAAAGCAACAGTAGAATACCCATGAGAACCAAAAACATGGAGCCAAACATGTAGGAGGGTCACAGCTAGGAAGAGGTTAGCGGCATGTATCCAGTTATCTGGATTTTAGGGGGAGCTATAAAAACCAATATATTCAGATGGGGCCTGAGCCGGAAACTGAGTCTATATCCCCATTTTGGGTGAAGAAGAGATGTGGCGCTCTGCGGTCTGGTCATCAAAGAGGTACTGCACCTAATCCATAGGTGTGGTATCCAACTCCCAGGTAAGATGGGGACACAATACTGAGACCCACACACCATGCACCCAACATCCATCCAAACCCTCTGGACAGGGAGATTGAAGGGCATAATGGGATGGGACTAGTGGTTAGGTAGCCACAGAGCCACAACACTGGCTGGGGGGAGGAGCAAGTGAAAGGGGTGGGGTCAGAACACAGAGAGAGCAGAGAATGCTGCAGGAGACAGAGGAGCGAGGAGGATCACCAACAGAAAGATGGAGTTCTAGGGATACTCTAGCATTGGGGGGGAGTGGGGACCAGTGGGTAGGTCGCCCATGGAATCCAGGACAGCATGAACCCCGAATTCACCCCGACTTCCAGTCGTGGTGGAGACACTGGTTGGAAGAGGGGACCGGCCCCAATCGGGCAACAACACTTCAAGTTTGAGCCAGGAATCCTTGGGCCACTGAACTTTATGTGCAGTGGCCAATTACCATGGACAATCCGCAGGACGGTAGCTAGACCTAGAGCCAGAGGATGTGTCGACCGTCACTCGGCAAGGCTCGCAGCCACCTGATTGGAACCCTGTAGCACAAAGGCGCAGAGCAGGAGTATAGGAGGAACAGTGCAGAAATTGGCAACCTGGTAAGGCATATCTATTATATAATTGCCGTAGCGACTTCCGTCGGAGCGGCGCTGCTTCCGGTCGCTTGGTTAGCGAGTCCGAGCTGCTTCTCCTGGACTCTCCCCGTGGCCGCGTAGCGGCCAAGGCGACTCACGAAGCAATGCCCGCAAAGCGGGCATTGCGAGTCGTTGCAGCCTAGCGAAGCAATGCCCGCGAAGCGGGCATTGCGAGTCGCTACACCGCTAACCAAGCCACCGAAGCCCATACTCCTGTAGTCTACACCGCTATACTATACTACAGTCCCATGCCCATAAGCGCCATGGGACTGTAGTATACCATCGCGCTGTACACTACAGACCCCTGCCGCGACTCGCTACACCGCTAACCAAGCCACCGAAGCCCATACTCCTGTAGTGTACACCGCTATAGTATACTACAGTCCCATGCCCATAAGCGCCATGGGACTGTAGTATACCATCGCGCTGTACACTACAGCCCCCTGCCGCTCTAAGCCACTACGCGCTGCTGTACTGTACACCGCTATAGTATACTACAGTCCCATGCCCATAAGCGCCATGGGACTGTAGTATACCATCGCGCTGTACACTACAGCCCCCTGCCGCTCTAAGCCTACCCCCTAAGGCACCGCCGCCCCTAACCCCCTACCCCCTAAGCCCCGCAGCAGCCCCGACCACCTAACCCCCGACCCGCACCATCCAAAGCCGCCGCCGCCCCTAACCCCCTACCCCCTAAGCCCCGCAGCAGCCCCGACCACCTAACCCCCGACCCGCACCATCCAAAGCCGCCGCCGATACCCCCTAAGCCCCGCCGTCTACCTCCTAAGCCATCGCCGCCCCTACCTAAGCCCCTACCCCCTAAGCACCCTACCCCCTAAGCCCCGCAGCAGCCCCGACCACCTAACCCCCGACCCGCACCATCCAAAGCCGCCGCCGATACCCCCTAAGCCCCGCCGTCTACCCCCTAAGCCATCGCCGCCCCTACCTAAGCCCCTACCCCCTAAGCACCGCAGCAGCCCCGACCACCTAACCCCCGACCCGCAGCATCCAAACCCGCCCCCGATACCCCCTAAGCCCCGCCGTCTACCCCCTAAGCCATCGCCGCCCCTACCCCCTAGGCCCCCGCCGATACCCCCTAAGCCATGCCGCCTACCCCCTAAGGCACCGCCGCCCCTAACCCCCTACCCCCTAGACCCCCGACGATACCCCCTAAGCCATGCCGCCTACCCCCTAAGGCACCGCCGCCCCTAACCCCCTAAACCCCGCAGCAGCCCCGACCACCTAACCCCCGACTCGCACCATCCAAAGCCGCCGCCGATACCCCCTAAGCCCCGCCGTCTACCCCCTAAGCCATCGCCGCCCCTACCTAAGCTCCTACCCCCTAGGCCCCCGCCGATACCCCCTAAGCTCCCGCCGCTGTCCCCTGCCCCTGTCGCTAAAGCCCTACACCCTAACCCCCCGCCGTCCCCTAACCTAACGCCGCTCTCACCTAAGGCCCTACACCCGAAGCCCCCGTCCATCACTTACATGCCTTCAAGTCATCTGATCGTCCGTCCGATCGTCCGTCCGATCCTCCGTCCGGCCAGGCGTCCTCTTCCTCCGGCCCCGGGGGTCTTCTCTCTTCTTTCCGCCATCTCCGCCTCTTCGTCCGGCCCCGGGATCTTCTGTCTTCTTTTCCGAAAATTCCACCTCCGACGTCCTCTTCCTTCTCATTAAGATAGAATGGAGGAAAAATCCCCCATTCTACCTCAATGAAATCTCACGCCGTCTTCTGATTGGTCGCTGGATAATGCCCTCAGCCAATCAGAAGAGCTCCTCATTCAGTTTTCATTCAGGTCCGCCTTTTTTCCCCATTGACATACATTACCGGTGTGTCGGCGATTTTATGGCCGCCCCCCTGGTTCTATTTGTCGGCCCTAAAATCGCGGACACACCGCTAATGCATCTCTATGGGCAGTCAGCTCGACTTCTGATTGGTTGCCGTTCAATCCGAAATCGGCCTGACTGCCCATAGAGATGCATTAGCGGTGTGTCCGCGATTTTACGGCCGACAAATAGAACCAGGTGGGCGGCCATAAAATTGCTGACACACCGGTAATGTATGTCAATGGGCAAAAAAAAGGCGGACCTGAATGAGAACTGCGTCTCAGTCAAACTTAAAAAAATAAATAAATTAAATAATAAAAAAAATATTTAAAAAAGAATTAAAAAATAATAAAAATATTAATTAAAAATAATAAACAATTCAATAAAAATAATAATAAAAAAATAAAATATATGCTAATAAGATCAGCCCTTTGCGGACTTCAATGAGAACTGCGTCTCAGCCTAAATAATAAATTAAATAATAAAAAAAATAATTAAAAAAGAATTAAAAAATAATAAAAAAAATTAATTAAAAATAATAAAAAATTCAATAAAAATAATAATAAAAAAATAAAATATATGCTAATAAGATCAGCCCTTTGCGGACCTGAATGAGAACTGCCTCTCAGCCTAAATAATAAATTAAATAATAAAAAAAATAATTAAAAAAGAATTAAAAAATAATAAAAAAAAATAATTAAAAATAATAAAAAATTCAATAAAAATAATAATAAAAAAATAAAATATATGCTAATAAGATCAGCCCTTTGCGGACCTGAATGAGAACTGCGTCTCAGCCTAAATAATAAATTAAATAATAAAAAAAATAATTAAAAAAGAATTAAAAAATAATAAAAAAAAATAATTAAAAATAATAAAAAATTCAATAAAAATAATAATAAAAAAATAAAATATATGCTAATAAGATCAGCCCTTTGCGGACCTGAATGAGAACTGCCTCTCAGCCTAAATAATAAATTAAATAATAAAAAAAATAATTAAAAAAGAATTAAAAAATAATAAAAAAAAATAATTAAAAATAATAAAAAATTCAATAAAAATAATAATAAAAAAATAAAATATATGCTAATAAGATCAGCCCTTTGCGGACCTGAATGAGAACTGCGTCTCAGCCTAAATAATAAATTAAATAATAAAAAAAATAATTAAAAAAGAATTAAAAAATAATAAAAAAAAATAATTAAAAATAATAAAAAATTCAATAAAAATAATAATAAAAAAATAAAATATATGCTAATAAGATCAGCCCTTTGCGGACCTGAATGAGAACTGCGTCTCAGCCTAAATAATAAATTAAATAATAAAAAAAATAATTAAAAAAGAATTAAAAAATAAAAAAAAAATAATTAAAAATAATAAAAAATTCAATAAAAATAATAATATAAAAATAAAATATATGCTAATAAGATCAGCCCTTTGCGGACCTGAATGAGAACTGCCTCTCAGCCTAAATAATAAATTAAATAATAAAAAAAATAATTAAAAAAGAATTAAAAAATAATAAAAAAATTAATTAAAAATAATAAAAAATTCAATAAAAATAATAATAAAAAAATAAAATATATGCTAATAAGATCAGCCCTTTAGCGCACCTGAATGACAACTGCCTCTCAGCCTAAATAATAAATTTAATAATAAAAAAATAATTAAAAAATAATTAAAAAATTATAAAAAAATAAATAAAACATAATTAAAAAATAAATAACAAATAATAAATAATTAATTAAAAAAAATGCTAATAATAATATTAATGCTAATATGAAATATTAATGCCTATTAAATGCATAATAATTAATGTTATGTTATTAATGCTATTATTAATGCTAATAATGCTATTATTATTATTCTATTAATGTAATAATAATGCTATTTAATGCATTAATAATGTTATTAATGCTATTAATTAATGCTAATAATCCTATTATTAATGCTATTTATGCTAATAATTAATGTATTAATGCTATTAATAATGTTATTAATGCTATTAATAATGCTAATAATGCTATATTATATAATGCTATTAATGCTAATAATAATGCTATTAATGCTATTAATAATGTTATTAATGCTAATGCTATAATGCTATTATTAATGCTATAATTTAATTAATGCTTAGCATTAATGCTAATAATAATCCTATTAATTTCTATTAATAATGCTATTCATGCTAATTAATAATACTAATAATGCTATTAATGCTAATAATAATGCTATTAATGCTATATAATAATGTATTAATTATATGCTATTATTAATGCTAATAATGCTATTATTAATTCTATTAATTTTAATAATAATGCTATTAATGCTATTAATAATGTTATTAATACTATTAATAATGCTAATAATCCTATTATTAATGCTATTTATGCTAATAATAATGCTATTAATGCTATTAATAATGTTATTAATGCTATTAATAATGCTAATAATGCTATTATTAATGCTATTAATGCTAATAATAATGCTATTAATGCTATTAATAATGTTATTAATGCTATTATTAATGCTAATAATGCATATTATTAATTCTATTAATGCTAATAATAATGCTATTAATGCTATTAATAATTTATTAATGCTATTATTAATGCTAAAATAATGCTATTATTAATGCTATTAATGTCAATATTTATCTATTAATGTATTATTAATGCTATTAATGCTAATAATAATGCTATTAATGCTATTAATAATGTTTATTAATGCTATTATTAATGCTAATAATGCTATTATTAATGCTATTATGCTAATATCATAATGCTAATATAATGCTATATAATGCTATATAATGCTATTAATCTATTATTATGCTATTAATATGCTATTAATGCTAATATTATCCTATTGATGGTATTATTAATGCTATTAATGCTAATAATAATGTATTATAATGCTAATAATAATGCTATTAATGCTATTAATAATGTTATTAATGCTATTATTAATGCTAATAATGCTATTATTAATTCTATTAATGCTAATAATAATGCTATTAATGCTATTAATAATGTTATTAATGCTATTATTAATGCTAATAATCCTATTATTAATGCTATTTATGCTAATAATAATGCTATTAATGCTATTAATAATGCTATTAATGCTATTAATAATGCTATTAATCCTATTAATTATGCTATTAATGCTATATAATGCTATATTTATCTATTAATGCTATTAATGCTAATAATAATTCTATTAATGCTAATATATAATGCTATAAATGCTATTAATGCTATTAATTATGCTATTAATGCTATTAATGCTAATTAATAATGCTATTAATGCTATTATATAATGTTATTAATGCTATTTTATTAATGCTAATATATGCATATAATTAATGCTAATTAATTAATGCTATTAATGCTATTTAATGCTAATATTTATCCTATTAATGCTAATTAAAAATTTGCTATTAATGCTATTAATAATGCTATTAATGCTATTAATAATTGTTATTAATGCTATTATTAATACTAATTAATGCTATTATTAATGCTATTAATGCTAATAATAATGCTATTAATGCTATTAATAATGCTATTAATGCTATTAATTATGCTATTAATGCTATTAATGCTAATATTTATCCTATTAATGCTATTAATGCTAATAATAATTCTATTAATGCTAATAATAATGCTATAAATGCTATTAATGCTATTAATTATGCTATTAATGCTATTAATGCTAATAATAATGCTATTAATGCTATTAATAATGTTATTAATGCTATTATTAATGCTAATAATGCCAATAATAATGCTAATAATAATGCTATTAATGCTATTAATGCTAATATTTATCCTATTAATGCTAATAATAATGCTATTAATGCTATTAATAATGCTATTAATGCTATTAATAATGTTATTAATGCTATTATTAATACTAATAATGCTATTATTAATGCTATTAATGCTAATAATAATGCTATTAATGCTATTAATAATGCTATTAATGCTATTAATTATGCTATTAATGCTATTAATGCTAATATTTATCCTATTAATGCTATTAATGCTAATAATAATTCTATTAATGCTAATAATAATGCTATAAATGCTATTAATGCTATTAATTATGCTATTAATGCTATTAATGCTAATAATAATGCTATTAATGCTATTAATAATGTTATTAATGCTATTATTAATGCTAATAATGCCAATAATAATGCTAATAATAATGCTATTAATGCTATTAATGCTAATATTTATCCTATTAATGCTAATAATAATGCTATTAATGCTATTAATAATGCTATTAATGCTATTAATTATGCTATTAATGCTATCAATGCTAATATTTATCCTATTAATGGCATTATTAATGCTATTAATGCTAATAATGCTATTAATAATGCTATTAATGCTAATAATAATGCTATTAATGCTATTAATACTTTTATTAATGCTCATAATACTGCTAATAATGCTATTAATACTGCTATTACTGCTAATAATAATGCTATGGCTTATATTATTGCTATTGATGATGCGATTATTATTTAAAAATCTTTAAAAAAACAATAAACATATTTTAGATACCCGATGCATTTGCATCAGGCTAACAGCTATAACTACTATAATCAAATTAATGCACGTTCTAGAATCCCGATGCATTTGCATCGGGCTCACAGCTAGTAATATATATAATTCTACTGCACCTCTCTGCACTATAACAACCATCATCATTCTCCAAAGACTCTTACATTAAACCCCAGAGGCCCGCTCTGCCTGTGGGGAGTGTCACCATCGTGACAGCCACTACATCTATCCCCTGGATCCTCAGCTAAGCAGCGCTGGTCATAATTTATCAGGTACCACAGGTGGCGTCAAGTAAAGACATTATAATCCACTGTAAATAATCCCCCCTTCATCTGCTCAGCCAGGGCCAAAGACCACCGAGACTGCCACCCTGACGTCCCCCTGACTATGCTGGTCGAATACTCCTGGCCTTTGCGGCCATTGCAGAGACACTGCTTTAGAAAGTAAATGGCCAACTACCCCAGACATTTGCATAAAAAATTTAATTTTGTAATATGGGAGATTTATGATATATGTGACCACCCAGTGCTTGTGTCTCAGTCACGTGGGTTAGGGTAGTTGGTAGCCAGGCAGGCAGTCTGTTGGGGTATGATGGTGGCAATTGCCAAGCTCCGTGGCCCTGACTAGACAAGTTAAAGGGGGTTTTAAAGGGGAATTGTTTGTCGTGAC
This sequence comes from Allobates femoralis, assembly GCA_033576535.1. Taxonomy (NCBI): domain Eukaryota; kingdom Metazoa; phylum Chordata; class Amphibia; order Anura; family Aromobatidae; genus Allobates; species Allobates femoralis. The sequence continues at coordinate 159,612,254 of JARQOC010000007.1, forward strand.
GCCATCTGAGGTTTCTGGTCAAATATGACCAGTGCTGCATATGATAGTCTACAGGGGATAGGTGGTCTCGCAGCTACATGGAACGCTCCCCTCATCTGAAGTGCGCCCCTAGTGAAGGTGAAGTAGTGATGATGGTTTATATAGTAGTTGAAAGTGCAGGGGTGCAGACAGGTACAATAAAGAAGAAAAGAGGCGACTAAATTCAGTCTTTACCTTTACTGATGTTTAATGTTAGTTGAATCCAGGGGTACTGGTCACCAGGTGAAGGTAACCTTGTTGAAGGTTTTGTTAGCATGTCATAGTCATGTACAGTACCCATACATTGTAGTGCCCAGTTCATTGTGGTGCCCATACATTGTAGTGCATGTACATTGTAGTGCCCATACATCGTAGTGCCCGTACATTGTAGTGCCCAGAATATTGTAGTGCCCATACATTGCACTCAACTTGTGCTTCTGGATACATGCACCCGATACATTAAGTGGGATCTCTTCACTACAGAAATGCAAAACATGTGGATGGTAAATGTGGTGTAGGCATACTGTGGGGTTCAGAAGGTAGGAGGGCATTTAGAATTGGGAACACAGATTTTGCTGGATTTCTATTTAGGGGAAGCCTTCATGTTTTTCCAGAGTCTTTGTGAGGCATTGTTCACACACAATTTGCATTTTTTTTAGCACTCCTAAAACCTCATGCGTTTTTTTAAGAGTGCTAAAAAAGGTCTCTTGTGCGTCTGAAAGGATTAGAATCCTTTTTGGACTTGGTCATTTTTTACCCAAAAACGCAGGCAAAAACGCTAGCGTTAACGCAGGGTGCATAAATGTGCCATTTAAAAACGCATGCGTTTCCCATAGGGCCCCATGTTATAGAAACGCATGCGTTTTTTTAACATGGGGCCCTATGGGAAACGCATGCTTTAATGCAGGTGCCTATATGTGCTAACGCATGCGTTTCCCATAGTGACCCATGTTAAAAAAACGCATGCGTTTTTGGAAACAACCCCTACGTTTTTTTCCAGCACCCAAAAAACGCTGCATGCAGCGTTTTTTGGACTGGGGGAAAAAAAACGCAAGTGGAGGTGAAAAACGCATGTACGCTCAAATGTACCCTGCGTTAACGCACCTGCGTTTTTTTTAACAGCCCCAAAAACGCAGAGATGGTCAAAAAAGCTCATGTGGGTGAACAAGGCCTGTCACCAGCAATATGAACGCTGCCTAAATTTCCATTGACAGATGACGGATCAGAGTGGAGACTTTTGTGTTTTTTTATGTGGAATGAGTTGATGAGTTGAAGTTTTTATTGGGAACAATTTACATGACATTTTGGATTGTATTTATCCGGTGCTCTATGCTGAGCACTTACATCAGGGTTTACATCTAAATATCCCAATGACATGATTGAGATGAAACTCCCAAGGGATCCATTCACTACACTGTGTGCAAAATTATTAGGCAAATGAGTATTTTGATCACATGATACTTTCTATACATGTTGTCCTACTCCAAGCTGTATAGGCTTGAGAGTCAACTACCAATTAAGTAAATCAGGTGATGTGCATCTCTGTAATGAGGAAGGGTGTGGTGTAATGACATCAACACCCTATATAAGGTGTGCTTAATTATTAAGCAATTTCCTTTCCTTTGGCAAAATGGGTCAGAAGAGAGATTTGATGGGCTCTGAATAGTCCAAAATTGTGAGATGTCTTGCTGAGGGATGCAGCAGTCTTGAAATTGCCAAACTTTTGAAGCGTGATCACCGAACAATCAATCGTTTCATGGCAAATAGCCAACAGGGTCGCAAGAATCGTGTTGGGCAAAAAAGGCGCAAAATAACTGCCCATGAATTGAGGAAAATCAAGCGTGAAGCTGCCAAGATGCCATTTGCCACTAGTTTTGCAATATTTCAGAGCTGCAACGTTACTGGAGTATTAAAAAGCACAAGGTGTGCTAAACTCAGGGACATGGCCAAGGTAAGGAAGGCTGAAAAACGACCACCTCTGAACAAGAAACATAAGATAAAACATCCAGACTGGGCCAAGAAATATCTTAAGATTGATTTTTCAAAGGGTTTATGAACTGATGAAATGAGGGTGACTCTTGATGGGCCAGATGGATGGGCCAGAGGCTGGATCAGTAAAGGGCAGAGAGCTCCACTCCGACTCAGATGCCAGCAAGGTGGAGGTGGGGTACTGGTATGGGCTGGTATCATCAAAGATGAACTTGTGGGACCTTTTCAGGTTGAGGATGGAGTGAAACTCAACTCCCAGACCTACTGCCAGTTTCTGGAAGACAACTTCTTCAAGCAGTGGTACAGGAAGAAGTCGATATCCTTCAAGAAAAAATATGATTTTCATGCAGGACAATGCTCCATCTCATGCATCCAACTACTCCACAGCGTGGCTGGCCAGTAAAGGTATAAAAGATGAAAAAATAATGACATGGCCCCCTTGTTCACCTGATCTGAACCCCATAGAGAACCTGTGGTCCCTCCTAATATGTGAGATCTACAGGGAGGGAAAACAGTACACCTCTGGGAACAGTGTCTGGGAGGCAACTGACAGAATCTATGGATGGAAGGCAGTTGAGTGTCATCATATAGAAAGGTGGCTATATTGGTCACTATTTTTGGGGGGTTTTGTTTTGCATGTCAGAAATATTTTTTTCTAAATTTTGTGCAGTTATATTAGTTTACCTGGTGAAAATAAACAAGTGAGATGGGAATATATTTGGTTTTTATTAAGTTGCCTAATAATTCTGCACAGTAATAGTTACCTGCACAAGCAGATATTCTCCTTAAGCGGCCGTCACACGCTGAAATATCTCTAGCGATATTGTAAGCGATCACGTGCACGCGCGATCGCTTACAATATCGCTCACATCGCTGGTGAGATGTCACACAGACAGACTCACCAGCGATGTGGAGCCGCGATCTCGCTGGTAACTATGGTACACATCGGGTAACTAGGCCCCGCGCGTCGCTTAGTTACCCGACGTGTACCATAGTTACCATCTCCCAGCATAGGCTCTGCCGCTGGGAGATCGCTCATCGTGGTGTTATACACCACGATGAAGCAGATCGTGGCATCGTTCATCGCTAGATCTGAGCTCCGGAGCTCAGATCAGCGATGTCACGATCAAGCGATTTCACATCGTAAATCGCTTGATTACATGCAACGATTTCTTGCCCGATATCGCTTAAGCGATCAAAAAGGAGATCGCTTAAACGATATCGGGCAAGAAATCGTTGCGTGTGACGGCTGCCTAAGATAGCCAAATCTAAAAAAAAAAAAACCCTCCAACTTCCAAAGATATTAAACTTTGATATTTGAGTCTTTTGGGTTGATTGAGAACATAGTTGTTGATCAATAATAAAAATAATCCTCTACAATACAACTTGCCTAATAATTCTGCACACAGTGTATAGTGAGGCAGGCAAAGATACTTTGGACTCTGACTTCTGTCCGGTGGTGTCCGTCTTTTCAGAAGTGCATAAAACTGCTTGACTGTGCTTTTATGACACTTAAAAGACGGACAGCATTGGATCATAAACCAGACAAAGTCCAAAGTGTCTCCATCTGCCTCAATACAGGGAATCTTCGTCGGGGCAGCTTCTGTGCCCACATGATCACCAGGACATACTAGTACATCTATTTGCGGGAATGCAGTTAAAAACACGACGTACCGGTATTTTCAATGTTGGGAAGGCTTTAACTGTTATGGTGGGAATAACTCTTTGAATTTAGATAATTACCTAGTTAATGACTCCTCTGATGAAAAATTCTTATCATGACTTTATTTTTCCATCAGGCTAGATGACTTCTTTTAAGATGTCTAATTCTATATTTTATTAGAAAAGTGGTTATCATAAAACAATAAAATTACACAAAAATAGACTAGTTTGCCGTTGGTACTCACCACGCTTAAGCCAAGCAGCTCTCTGTGTACGTAGTCCAGATGTAATCTGTCAAGGTTGTCCAAGTAATGCTGCAGGCGTGTGTATGTGTACGGGTAACAGTAAGCAAACTGGTAAACATCATCTTCTCGGTCAAAGCAAAAGGCGAAAGACATGACATAGTTTTTGCGATGATCTGGGCAGCGATAGTAGTAGACATTTTTGGAGGGCAGTCTCTGCCTGCAAAGAAATAAAAAGACAAAGTTTAAAAAGTAATTTGGTTTTATAATGGTGTAGATCATGGGGAGATGGGGCAACATGATGGTGTAGAAATGGGGCAACAAATAACTTAAAAACTATTTGCTTACAATTATCCAGATGGCCTTAGACTGTACAACAGCTGCAGGCTTATACAAAGGATTAGATTAAAAAGCCATCAGATGACACTGTGTTAACTCTTAATCTGGGGTTACACGTAGCGATGTTCGAGAGACCGGACAAACAATCGGGATCGCTGGAACATCGCTATGTGATCGCTGGTGAGATGCCAGACAGGCAGATCTCTCCAGCAATCACCCAGCAATGCACCAACACCCGACAGTCGCTGGGATCGGTCAGGGTGTCGGGCACACACTGCGTGTCACTGGTCATTGCTGCGGCAGACCAACGATTGAAAAATGATCTTTGCCATTCCGCAATGATCAGCAATCAGTGAGCTAATTGCTGGTCTTTGCTGCATGTCACATGCAGTGACGTCACTACGTAGGTCGCTGCAACATCACAAAACCTGTGACGTTGCAGCAACATTGGTAGCAATGTCGCTGCGTGTAACCCAGCCTCTACAGCATGTTGATATATGTCGTAGACCTCTAGAATGTATTGTATGACCTTTTCATTTTTTGTATGTGTCTTTTCCTTTCTGCATTCCCCTGTGATGCAGATAATGTTTGCTGTATGTGCAGTGGTGTAACTTGAAACTCACAGGCCCCGATGCAAAAGCTCCAATGAGGCCCCAACTATTGCAACTCTTTAATAGTAGTAGTCTTTTTCTATAGGCCAAAGGGACTTTTGTGACCTCCTAGGCTCTAGGGCCTCTGCACTTGTTGCAGTTACGCCCCTGGGTATGTCCCAAGTAAAACGTTTATTCTCCTACAATGACTGACTGCTCGTGATTCGGCTGAAAGCGGAAATCTACAATAGTGTGGTATAGTGAAGTTTTTGAAGCTGCGTCTAAGGCTAGGGTCACATTTGCAGTGAAAATTTCAAATCCTGATCCCTTTTTGAGCTGTCAAAAAGTTCAAAACCGGATCAGGAACCGCAGCTCTTAGGAGACCATTATGTAAACCGGATTGCACTACATGCAATCCGGTTACCACTTGCAGATTTTCAGCCTGCAGTAAAAATCCTGCAGGCTGCAGTCCTTGCAGCGGTTTGCAAACCGCAGTAGGCTTGCTATAACAGGCCCCTATGGGAGCCCATGCGGCTGCCGCAAGGCATATGCGAATGCCTGCGTCAGCCGTATGCTTTGTTCATCCCTGCTGCTGCAGGGATGAACAAAGGGTTAAAATTAATAATCCATGTGGGCAACATGTCTCTAGGGGGTGGCCATATTTTAACCCTTTGTTCCTGGAAAGAAGATGGACAACAGCGAGGCGGGTGCAAGCGCGGTGAGGAGACCCGCCAATCGGTCAAAGACCCTGGAGGAATGACCATCAGACAAGGATTTAGTAAGTATAAAAAGTGATTTATTGTGCATGTAGTTAGGTAGATTTAGTCAGTCAGGGATGGTTAGAATAGTAATTTTAGGCTCCAGGGACAGATATTTATAGGTTAGATAGGGATTTTTAGGTGGTTGGTTCCCTTTAAACTTACAAAGTTGTGTTTTTTTAAATCTCAGCACATCAATTCTTTTAGCATTTTTGTAGCATTTTTCACTTGATCAAATGATGGTGAAAAAATGGCAAGTAAGGCTAGAGTCACATTTGGAAGACACAATCCGGTAACCATATCCATTACCGGATCCGGTATTACCATGTGCCGTCACATTTGGCATCACATTGCAGATCTGGATCCAGTAATAGATCCAGATCTGCAATGAGAAAAAACAGATCCGATACCGCAAGATACATTCATATATCTTGTGGTACCGGATCCAGTTGCCGTAGCCGGCCATTATAAAAAAAAAAACGGATCCGGTTTTTCAACCGCTCCAAAAAATGCAGCCTGTATGATTTTTACCGCAGGCTGCAAAACCGGTTGCGGTAACCAGATTGCATTAAGTGCAATCCGGTTTTTCTATTGCAGCCTATGCTGCGGATCCAGATCCGGTTTTGACCATTTTTAATGGCCCAATCCGGATCTGGTTTTGAAAACAAAACTGCAAATATGACCCTAGCCTAAAAGTGCTCTCAAAAACATAGAAGAAACACATATTTTAAGCAGAGTTATTTCTGTCAACATTTTCGTTTCTGCAGAAGACAAATCTGCAAATTCTGAACGTGTGAACATAGCCTTGACCTGCTTTATATTAGACCATAAGCTCCTTTAAAGGGAATCTGTCAGCAGGATTGTGCTAAGTGTCAGAATTCTGAATACTTTGATTACCTTTTAGGTATTGTTACCCTCATCAAAGATGGTATCCTTTGCCTCATGTGCCTTTTGTCTTCCTGCCTTTAGAAATCACACACCAGCCTTTAGTGATTTCCAGAATAAGGCCCAATTCACACACTGCTTTTTTTTCTGCGTATTTTTAAGCTCAAGCTCATCACAAACCAGGAGTGGGTGATTAAACATCTAAGTGGAGCACTTGTTTCTATTAGACCTTTCCTCTGAGTGTGCCACTCCCGGTTTTGATTGTTTCACTCCTGTTTTTTTTAGCTTGCGCGTAAAAATACGCAGCAAAAAAAGCAGTGTAACTGCAGTTTTTTTCCCGATCAGGTTCGATCAGGTTCGATCAGGTTTGTGTGTCAAAACTAGGAGTGTCTCCAAAACTCAGAACAGGTGTAAATCTTTCAATTATAGTTTTTCTGTGCAAGTTCCTCTCCTGGTTGCTCTACTGGTTTTGACACACAAACCTGATTGAACCTGATCAGGGAAAAAACTGCAGTGTGAAAGCAGGCTAAGGGTGGATTCATACCATGGTAAGGTTCGATCCGGGGCTGTCCGGTGTAAACCAGACAGCCCCGGACCAGATTTTAGCCCCATAGTATCCTATGGGGCCGGATGGAGCTGCATGGCAGCTCTCTGCCATCCGGTTTCCATCTCTCCGGAAGAATCTGGGAGAATTCGGATTATTCTCACCGGAGACAAAAATGTTGCTTGCAACATTTTTGTGTGTCCGGGGAGAAAAATCTCCCCAAATTGCCGTATCCAGGTAAGGACAGTATTCTTTAAGAGTTAAAAAACAAAGAGCAACAGTGCCTCTCTAATCAGTGTTTGAGCTATTGTTTACCTGTACTAAAGTGTTTATTACCCTGTGATTAACATTGCAGGACTAGGAACTCACAAGCAGGGCAGTCTGATAAGCAGTGGCAGCTCTCCCAGCTATATGCTTAAAACTAAATTCTTTGATTGTGATAGAACAGCTGCAGCCAGTGATACATTGTTGGTTTCCGACTCTCTTTGCCTACTTTATGTTTCTGTCTGAAGAGATGACAAAAATCAAATGACAGATTCCCTTCAATAAAACTTATTTGTTGAAATATTAAAATCTTAAAGGAACACACATGACAAACCTAATATACCTAGAGCATGACATGAGGAGGCACAATGAAATCTACTGCCATGCACTGCCCTCTTGGATCCCTCACTAGGCATTACTGACAGTGTGGCGGTCCTGCGGACTGGTTGCCACAGTAACATTGCACCTACTCCACAGGTGTGGTGTTACCGCTCTCAGGTGAGATGGGTGCCTAGTCAAGACACATTCACTTACACCCAACACCACCCAACTCCAGGCCAGGAGACTGAGGGCGATACTGCTCCAGCGGGAGAGCACAGACCTCATCTGCTGGATGGAGGAGGGAAGAAGTAGAGGGGGTGGGTCAGTGGGTTAGAAGAGTAGTAAGAAACAGCAAGAACGGAGTCAGATGTCAGGAGATGTCCTTGGGACTGGAGCCACCATCCGGCTTGTCTCAGGACAGAAGGGAAGTGGTCCTAGGTGGCATGGGAGTGGAGGAACCAGCTGTGGCGTCCCGAATCCACTACCAGTCACTGGTGAGTGGAGGGACCAGGTCGCAGAAGGGGACCAGCCCCACACTAGTGGAAGTGCTGCATGCCTCAGCCAAAAAACCGGAGGCCACTGTGTCTGCAGGTACAGTGGCCAAAGACCGTAGATACTTGCCGAGAAGGTGGCCAGACCTAGTTCCAGCGGACCCTGAGTGTCGCCCGACAAGGCCTGTGGCCATTGGATTGGGACTCTGCCCACAATAATGCAGGCAGGAGAGTAGCCAGTGTGGTGAGTCAGCCAGGAAAGGTTCACGAAAGGCGTCTTGTTGAAGTGGCCCCGTATAATCTGAGAGGCCAGGAGGAGCACAGTACCTGGCTGGGTGTACTTGTACTTTTCCCACTGACCGTGGGTCCACTCTCTACCTGTGGGGAGCAATACCATCAAGACTGCTGTTCCATCGGCCCCAGTTGTCCCACAGCAGCACTGGTCACCCTGTCCAGACTAACCACAGGTGGCGTAACAAGGTTATCTCTTGTAAATACTTCCCTTTCTTCTGCACACCCAGGGCCATGGAGCGGGGTTACAGCCACCGTGACCTCCCAATCCTCCACCGGCCTGGTTTCTGAGTGCCCCACGGCCCTGGTGGGTGTCGCAACAACATTCATTTTCACTGATTTCTTGTCTTTAATATGAATAGTGGATTTCCACACAAATTGCATTTTCTTACACAAAATGATCACACCACAAATGTTAATTCATCTCCAAAGACATAAAATATCATCATCTTAATGAGCACCCTGATAACGAGGTCATGTATTACTGTGGATGCATTTACAATGACTGGATGCCGGTGGCGCGTTTTACTAGGAATATTCCCATAAGCTTGGTGTAAAATGCACAGACTTGCTGAATAAAGGAGATTTTGATTTGTTTTTTGCTGTGTTTAATAGTCAGGTTGGCTCTCCTCTGAGTCAGCAGATCGTGTGGTTTTCAGTCATGACGGGGGAAGCGCAGGTTGTAACCCAGCAGCGTTAGGAATGTAAATATTGGTTTAGAAAATTGGCACTGAACGCTTTAATTTTATTCGTCACCTTCCATTTATCTGCCTGCGTAATGCATACTGTAGCTTCCAGACATAGTTATCCTTGTAAGCAGAAAGCAGGGACTGAGCCAAACAAAGGAGACCGGTTCTGAGGACATTTCTTATCTCATACGCTCAGTACATAGTAACCAGTTAAGTCTTACAGGGGGGCACCCATGTGGGACAGTAATACCATAAATGCCTGACAGATGTGGGTCTCATTGCTTGGGCCTGAATTTTTCTTGAAATCAAGCCATGACACTCCGTGAGAATGGAGAATTGTGTGTCCCATTGATTTGACAATCAACTACCGCACAAGTGTAGAGGCGCTGGCGATAGGGGTCCTAGGCAGTCAATGGTGAGGCACGTCCGGCATGGCTGCTCCTGCCCCAGCTATCTCCTTGGTAATCCATTGTCTTTCTGACCAGTCTTATTCTTGCATTAACATGTGACTCCCACTGAATAAAGACATCACGGGCATAATTCTTGGATGTTACATATTTCGGCACAAATACTGTAATAGAATTTAGTGCACACTGCTCCTACGGCTCTGGTAACTTAAATCTCTCATGCCGTCCTTTCAACAACATTGTGCTTTGCCTCAAATTTATATAGTCTCTCCACAGCACCAGCCCTATACCAAACTCAGGGAACCGTCCACAGGAGCAACCAGGATTACCGTTAGACAAAGGTTCCTTCTACGCAGGCGCACTGACAACCTGTTTGTCCAAGTCTATGTAGAAGTCCACTGCACACATACTGTAGGAAACAATTGCTTCCCAGGGTGCGTTGTCAATGAGTCCTGGCTGGTATTACAAAAATGATGGGCAGCACTACCCGTGTAACCTTGTATTCCTCAGTAACCAGCGTTGATCCAAAGGATCCGGCCTAATTACTCTAATTTGTTCTTCAAACATTCCCTTGTCTGGTGACACTTCCTATCTAGACATGCATGATACCTTGTTTTATGACTCTTACTCTCCACTCACTAGCTAAACTATAACAATTTTACTTTATGCACCCATCCCTATAATTGAGGTTCCTTGTATCCTGTGTGTGTATTTAGTATTAGATTTGGCACTTTGATGGTAGGATCTCAATATTGGAAATGGTAGAAGAGAGAGAGAATCCAGCTGTCGTCTTGTGGAGCTTGACTGTGCTCCACTGGAAACCTCTGATCTTCGATGGCGCAGTGGTGTACTGACCATCACTGTACAAGGTATGATAATCTGCTTCATAAACTAGGATGTGATGTCATAACTGTTGTGCATTATGGGAAAGCCCGCATAGCCCACTTCCTGATGCCTCTCCAATGTGGGAAATGCTACTGAGAACATTTTCTTTTTAGGCGAATCATGAATTGATTCTCAAAATGTTTGAATTCACATGTAAACCGAATTTTAGAAAATTTGACCCGAACTTGATCCTCCACTGATCGATCTGCACATCTCTATTGACCTGAGCTTCGTGTCTCAGAAGACTAGTCTAAGGTCAGTCTCTGACGCTTGTCCCTCCTCTGCTCTCCTAGACTAATAGGTCACTAACTATACAAACATATGTAAGAAAAGAGTTGTCAGCTTAAGGCAATGGGGCAAAGAGAAGCCATAGCGACTGGCCTGGGACTAGTCATTACAGATGTATGGTCCCTGGATGTATTTTCAAAATATGTTTTCTCTGAAATGCTGATAGGTTAATGTCTGACAGATTCTCATGTCAGGTTCCTTTCAGCATTGGCTGACGGACTTTATCTATGCAGTCTGAAATGCAGCTTTTAAAGGGAACCTGTGTAAACAGCGCCCTATATGAGTCCCATTCTGTTTGCAGGACAACCAGTGGTCACTCCCTCTGTGAGAAAGGAGGTTGCTAGTGATTGGGGCTGGTGTCCTGCAGTCATGATGCCTTCATTTATAACCTGGGCAAAGCTGCACACAGCACTGAGTGTAATGGTCTCCAGACCTGAATCTGCTGTGGTAAGAAAAGTAATTTTCTATTTGTGTCCTTTGCTCACTTTAGATAAGAATTTAGTGGATAGGACTTGTGAGATGTGGGGAGCCGTGTAGTGGCTCACAACCTTAAGTGTTTTGGACCAAAAGACAAACCAATACCCCACAATTTGTTGTAAGTCTGAAATACAGCTTTTAAAGGGAACCTGTCATCTCCTGCTTGAAGCCGGACGAGCGACGTGTGTATACTGACGTCACCCAATCCGGAAATGACGCGATTCGCGTCATTACATGCCCAGACAGCGGTTATGCAAAGCAGGCAGGGCCTGCCTAGGGTGTGGTCCTCTGGCGAGGAGGCAGCAAAGCAACACGCCCTGAGGGCTAAAGAATATGGTCCCTACTCATTATAATGGATAATGAGTGAGTATGAAAACGTTTTTTTGGTACTTTTACAGCCAGCATTTAGCCGACAAAAGGATTGTGAGAATAGTCATAGGATGATGCAGGGACATGTTTTTATAGGTTAGGTGGCTTTTTGGAGGTGACAGGTTCCCTTTAAAGAATATGGAACAATCAAGGTTTTTGGTGGGTCTCATGAATACAACTCTTTTTTTAGATCAGGCAATCATTACTGGTTTTTCTAATTCCAGGCCATCATCTGTTGTGGTAGGCAGGGAGGCATGCATTACCACTGCCTTTCATGCTAAAACATCTATTAATCTAAGAAAGAGAGAGAAGGGAGCGCACATAGGGTCTTATCTATGATGATAATTCAATGCCCCCCGATTAGTGTGACTCACCTTTTTGGGTTGTGTGAGTCACAACAAACTGCAAGAGCCTTGTTATCCTGGTCCACCAAGCAGGAAGGGTATGTTTGATGTCCGTTTATTGAGCCAACGCGTTTCACAGCAGGACCTGCTGCTTCCTCAGGGCAAAACCTGAGTTTTGCCCTGAGGAAGCAGCAGGTCCTGCTGCGAAACGCGTTGGCTCAATAAAGGGACATCAAACATACCCTTCCTGCTTGGTGGTCTGCGCGGAATCTAAACCTGGGCTTTTTTCTACATAAACAGATTAATCTAAGAAGGAATATGGATATTGATTTTCTTCATGAAACAAACCCCTCTCCAAATTCTTGGAAATGCTCACAAATCTCCTCGGTGACTAAAACAGTAAGAAAAACAGTCACATTAATGTGAATAAGGGCAGAGAAGAACAAGGCATTACTGCCCCTGGTAAGGTTTTTATACTAGAGTAGGACCATCCCGACTGGGTACTCCTTGTCATGGTGGGATGGATTTTACACATTTGATCAAACAGTGTTAACCAAGTACCTTAAATTATTTACATACTACTATTTACTTATGTGAAGATATGAAGTTGTGTAATAATCACCTAGGCTGGTTAATGATACCACAATTTTTATTTGTATCTGTACATGATATTACAACACTAGGTAGATGGTCACATTGTAATGTCCCCAAACCTCAAGATCAGAAACTAGCCAACAACAATAGTCCTTAATTTAGTTCCTAAATTCCAGTTGGTAGATATCACGGCCGTAGCATGTGTATACAGGTTAAGTCGTCAAGATTAGTCTTTAGGAAGCTTCCTAAAATCCAGAAGGTAGCTATCACGACAGTAACACATATACGACCATAGCACATGTATCCAGGTTCAATCTCCATAGTCCATTCATAAACTTCAGGACCTGGCCTCAGCACTGATCCTATCACTCCCAATTCACACCAACAACTAACTTCCCTCAAGCAGGTGTCTTCTTTCCTGCCTTCTCTTGGAATCAGCTGCCTAGTTGGGCAAGATAAGCACACCCAACCCCCTTATCCATCAGGTACATTCAATTCAATGAGTAATAAAAGTTCAATGTAGTCTCCAGCCATTCTGCAAAGGTGTGTATCCAGGAGGCCCCTTACAGAGAAGAACAAAAGACTCACAACCCCCCAACCAGATGCAGGACATTGAATGGTAATGTAGACTTGATTACATCATAGTCTATGAAACCAGGCTAGAAGTGACACTCTGGTACATCCACTTTTGCCTTCAAATTATGTAACTTAAATTGACAAGCAAATCTCCAGTCTGCTATTGCTTCAATAGTCTTTAGACCATGGCCAGCTCTTAATAGCTTTCTATATAACTTTTTATTCCCCATTCCCTCAAATTGGCTGGACCATCATTGTAAATAAACATGTGTACTCTGTGTCACCCCCACATCATTGTAGATTGTAAGCTCCTTTGAGTTTTATGTATTTTTTTTAACTGTTACTTATGACTGTTTGTATATTAACCTCTGAATTGTAATGCGCTGCAAAATATGTTGCCGCTATATAAATAAGGATTATTATTATTATTATTATTATTATAGGGTATATTCTCATTTTGTGTTTTTCTCTTGTTTTCTAGTCTGTAAAATGGCCACTCTATGAAGGTGGGGAAACCTGGGAAACTCTTATGCTTTGGTTCATATTTTTGTTTTCATTTTACACACATAAGCAATGTGCATCTACTGCTCTTCAGACCTGCTGGTTAACCCATCAACTGTTGTAAGCATTACAAATTCCAATAAAGACTGCTGACATTACGCTATGTTAAGGCTCTTTAAGGATTGAGCGTTGACCTACAGAATATCCATTTATCAATGGTTGTTGAAAGTCAGATTACTTCCTTCTGGAGGAGAACATTTTTCCATTGTTTTGGAACTATTTAAATTCTTCTCTTTAGTCTTTTGGTTGACCATTAATCAAGAGAAATAGTTAGACACTTCAGTGATCCGCTAGTCCTGTGCCTTTAGTGTTTTTTTTTCTTATTACAATTTATACCTCTGAAAATGTACTCTTCTGATGTTGGGCAGTGTGAAAATGCTTCTGTATTTCAGCCCTTCTAAGACCTTTATCTTCAATTTATTTTACCTTTCAGTGCAGAAGTTAAACATCTGCTTTATTACCCATCATGACACCGGCTCTATGCCTGCCTCTGGCGAAAATGTGCAAGTCTGGTTCCCAGGCCATCTGGCTTAAATATTTGTCTGTCATACGTGTGACTCGGAGGCATTTTCTGTCTTAACAGTTCTCAATACCGCAGTGAAAAGAAAATCTTATTTATTAAGTGAAAAAAGCTGTGGACACGATAGGTAGCAGTTCAAAGACAAACACAGTCATTCAAAAGTGGAAACAACATAGTACAAAGTCAAGTTCAATAATCCAAAACCCATGAGATCAATATATCCTATTTTTTATTTTATTACAAAATTCTTTAACCCCAATTTCCAATTTTTTTTTAGTTTTTCCTTCTCTTCCTTCAAGAGCCATAACATTTTTATCTTTCCATCCTCATAGTCCTATAGGGCTTGGTGTTTGCATGACGTGTTGTACTTGTGAATGACACCATTCATTTTACCATGTGATGTGCTGGAAAGCAGAAAAAATATCCAAGTGAAATTGCAAAAAAAGTGCAATTCCACAATTGTTTTTTGTTTTGTTTTTGTTATTTACCCTGTGCGAGAACAATACATGGGCCCTTTGAAGTCCAAGAGCTACCGTAATTATAATGCACAATTCCATTTACTTTGGCGGTACAAATGAGCCCCTGACCTCTAGGGACACTGTGCGATCGCACAGGTTGCACCAATGACATGTCCGCCCCTGATGTTCACTATACAATAAAATTGACCAGACAGTATGATTCTACAGGTCAGTATGATTATGCCTAACATGTACAGTTTTTTTTAATTGCGTGGTGAAAATAAAATGGAAATTTGATTAAGGGAAAAGATACATGATGCAAGGTGTATGACAGACACTCGCATGAGACTTGCTGTCTCACTAGGAACATCTGAGGCGGTCGACAGGGTAGGGGGTACTCGGGTACCGGGGCTGATGGCGACTTGGATGGGGGATAACGGCTGGTTGGTCCCCGATCCCGTGCCCTGGACCCTCAATGGCGGGGATGGTGGGGGATAAGGGGAATTGGTAACGTGACGCCACCTGTGGTTCCTGGTAACAGTGCATACCAGCGCTGCAGCCGGCCGCTGAGGTGATGGAGGTGCAGCTCAGTGTAGTACAGCTCCCCACAGGTAGAGCTTTACTGCAACCAGCAAATTGCCAGTGAAATTGCCTAGCAATATTGCTGCGTGTAAGGGTACCTTCACACGCCGCAACTGCAGCGAGGAATCTGTCCGGCGATATGTCGCCCTGGCACCATCGCCGTCAAATTGCCTCCCAGTTGCGTCATGTAATTTGGGAATTTGGAGGCGATAATAAACCTGTAGCCTGGTTCCGATTTCAGAACACTGCTCCAAAATCAGAGGCAATCATGAAGGTGAGATTCCCTGTTTTTGGCGTGTGAACGGGTGATAGTGATGGAATCTGTATTGCCTATTGATTTCCCGTAGGCGTGCCACAGTGTGCTGTGGAGTCCGCGCCCGTCAGCGATGATTGGTGGTGGCTACTGTGTTCCCATTGGCTGACACATAGCCATTGTGTAGTGTAAGCCACTGTCCTGCACAAAACCGCTCCTATGTGACGCTATAGCGCCTCAAAAGTGTGTCGCAGCAGCCACTAACGACGACACGAGCGTGTATTCATGACAAACTCCGATAGACAATGGCGTCATGAATTAGCCAGCCTTCCAGCGCTATTACGTTGTCCAATGAGCGTCGTTGGGATGCAGTGTAAACCAGTCTGGCACGCCTATGTCCTCGCCGTGCTGAACATGTACGCCCACATTCCTTTTGGGATTGCGGCGTGTGAAGCGGTGAGGGGAGTCGACCGGATGTTGGCCGCTGTTGGTGTGGCAATTTCCGGGGCGACATATGACCTTAGGTTGAGGGCGAAATTGCGGCGTGTGAAGGCGCCATCGGCGATCGGAAGCGACCATGAAAAACGTGCACGTTAGATCGCCTCATATCGCCACCAAAAATTGCGGCGTGTAAAGGTACCCTAAAGGTACCTTGAGACTTATTTTTTTCACCTTGAGCTGACGTTTTTACTGACATCCTGTGGGTAAGATACGATATTTTGATTGCTTCCTATTGTGTTTGATTGCACTGTTGCTACAACCAAAAACCCATAGTTCTGACGTATGGATATTTAAACTTTCTTTTCTCATTAGGTCATTTACCATCTGATTAATTTATTTTATATTTTCATAGATCAGACTTTTTCAAAACCAGTGATACCAAATATGTGTTTTTTTTATTTTTTTTCAGTTTTGTTTATTTTTTTTTTACTTCCTTTATTTTTAATGTGGGAAAAGAAAGGTGATTTGAAGTTTTATATTTTTTTAAAGCACTTTTTTCTCTTTTTACTGTATTTGTTAGCCCTTTAAGGGGTCTTGAACCTATGATCTTCTGATCTCCATCAACATTAATATATACAGTAAGAATCATGGTCTCTTATGGACGTCAACTAAACACTGGGTTCCAAAGAAGAGTCAGCATTTCAAGCACAAATGTCATTAAAAGATCCCTGGCTGACATTGAAACCCATTAGGGTATGTGCGCACTGGTCGGGTTAGGGCCGGATTAGGTGTGTAAACCGCCGGTCGGTTTACATAAATTTCATGTAAATTTATGTTAATCCAAACCGGCGTTTGGATTAACATAGAAACCTATGTAAACCGACACCCGCTGTGCACACAGCGGCGGTTTACACATGCTCATCCGTTGCTAACCCGCTGGGTTCCCAGCGGGTTAGCAAAGAATGAGCTTGTTCTATAATCCGGCCGGTTCTGCAGCGGCTGCAAGCAGAATCATGTACTGCTTCAGCCGCCGCAACACCGCCGGCGCTAACCCACCCGTCACCCGCCCGTCTCCCGCCTCACATACCCGACAGGAAGCCGGTGGACGGCTCCGGAGCTTCCTGTCGGGTCCCGCCCAGCCGCCGCCACAAACCCGCCCACCGTGCGCACATAGCCTTAGAGTCCCACGATCACATCACAGGTGCACCAATGGGCACATAGAATGACGCACTTCATCTGCCAGCGCGTGTTAAATGCCAATGTCAGAGATTGACAGTGGAATTTAACAGGTTAACAGCTGCAGGTAGAGCGCCAATTCATGTGCAACTTTTAGAGGCAGATGATGGCTGATATTTTCAGCCATCCTCTGTCGGGAAAAATGGAGGCTTGGCATGCAAAGCCAGGGACATGACATATGATGTAAATCTTCATCATTTATGGGGAAGAGGTTAAATAGGCTGGCTATTTTTTATTTATTATTTATTTTTTAATACATATGTTGGGAACTTGATTTTGTGGCACTTGCTGATATAGAAGTATTATAGATTCTCCTCCTGTACTTGCTTAATGCACCTTCCTTACAAATTGCACATCTCTGTCAGAGGTGCCTTTCCAACACTTTCTTGGTCCTGTTCCTTTATGGGCTCTTTTGGCTCTTTACACTCCCACTCTTGAGTCTGATTTTTGGTCCCCGGGTCTGTTGCTTAAAGTCTCTCTTACTTGTCAGCGTCTTGAATCCAGCTATGGGACAGATGTTGGACTACTTTGATGGGTGCTGTGGCACCTTCTTGATAAAGCCCACAGCCTGCCGGTCAACAGTTTGGATTGAATCTTAACAAACCGCCTCGGTTCTAGTTTACTGGT
>JARQOC010000007.1:159630054-159645080 GCA_033576535.1 Allobates femoralis
AGAAAGAGAAACTTTGTGCGACTCCTCCTATAACATTTGGAATTATAATACATAGGCCCCCTATTGGGGAATAGTAAATACTGCAATATCCTGGGGAAAAAATACCACAGGTATTCCGCCTCCTGACCATGTGACTTCCGGTTTGCGTTCCAGGTGGAACGCAAACTTATGCGCATGCGTGGGCGCTCCATCCCACGCTGCAATGGAGGCACATGTCAGCACAGATTTGTGCTGTTATCATGAGGCGGTCTCTGATCCCTGGGAGCCTGTAACTATGATTGTTTGCACCTGAGCACAACAGGTGGTGAGTAACCTGCTTGGAGAATGGGGGAGGATCTGATGTGTTATGGCGGGTTTACACGTCGCGATATCGCAGTACAATTTCAATCAAAAGTCACGTGGTTCAATCGTTGGACCCGATATCGTGCCTGCGTTGTATGGTGTGAACGTCCAATGCGATGCAGGAACGATGTCAATGCGATATCGGGGATCGAATGAGCGTGCTATTCAATGCCCCGATATTGCATAGCGATTGAAGCCAGATCGTGCTGTGTAAACACCCAATTACGATGCGATTTGATACGTCACCCATTCACTCCCATGTTAACTATGCGATCCTGGATTGGGAGGCGGAGACATCGCACGGACGTTGTATTACGATATCGCAGCGTCTAAACAGTCAATGCGATGCGGGTGAAACGTGCACTAATTGCGCGCTCCCGCGCCATTGAGTTGCGATATCGAAACGATATCGTGGCGTGTAAACCCACCATTACTTCCAGATTCATGGTAGGTTGAGTCTATATCTGCTTAATTAAGATCACTAATATATAAGGTCAGGGGAATGAGGTAATAGTACCCCTGAGGAAGCCAGTGGGCGTAACGCGTGGGGCTCATTCCATCATCTGACTTTGCTGCACATGGTCCGGTTTAGCTAATGGTGACCTCCAGATCTCTTAGTTCTATGGACTCCTTGAACTAAAACTGAGGATAATACGTCTATCAGGTCTCATTACTAAATATATATTGCCACATTTATTTATGCACTGGTATTGTGAACCTTTGGGCCTCATGTGAATGATGTAGATATTTTAGCTATATCCAGTTATTTATATTGTTTGGTGGACATATACATGTCCTATACATGGCTCTGTATATACTGTGTGCAATATAGATGCGGCTGTAGCACTTTACTATTTTTCCGTGACCAGTGTTTGCAGCATTGTTGTTACCCACACACCTCATATGTAGTCTGTGTACTACTTTTACTTGTGTTTTAAAAAGTGTGTGTATTTATACTTTAGTGTTCAATAAAAGCTGTTTGATATTTTCTATATATAACCTTGTGTAACGGCTCCTTTTTGGCGTTTGTATGCTTTATAATTGATTGCTCAGGTCTTTGGTGCCTTTAATATCCCCCCAAAAAAAGCTCTTTTTTCTGTGTATATCTTGATTATATTGGTGGTTGGCACAGACCTGTATATTATATCGTGGTGCATACATAGACCAGTCTTCCTTTAGATTTAAATGGTGTGTACCACACTCAACATCATTGGCGGACCTTGAACCCAGGGGGCCCTGGTGCAGCCGTGTTGAGGAGCGGGGGGGGGCGGTGCTGACGGCCGGCGGCGCAGTCCTCGAGGATTCCCTGGTGTGGCACAGGAGCTGGCAGCCGGCGGCTCAGTGATTGTGCTTGCGGCAGCTCTCCTACCTGCTGAGCCGCGCCGTTCGCGGGAGCCGGAGGAGCAGAGGAGGGGCGGGTTCAGGCAAGGGAAGCAGGAAGCTTTCTGCTTCCCTTGCCTGACTCTCCTCTCCTCTGACGTCGGGTTACAAGGGTCGGCTGGGGGCCCCCCTTCAGGCTTGAAGGGGCCCCCTAGCCGGTCGGGGCCCTGGTGCAGCTGAACCAGCTGCATCACGGTAGTTCCGCCACCTGCTCAACATGGAGCAGAGGAAGCGAAGGAAAGAGTTGTCTCAAGAGATTAGAAATAAAGTTATAGACAAGCATGTTAAAGGTAAAGGATATAAGACCATCTCCAAGCAGCTTGATGTTCCTGTGACTACAGTTGCACATATTATTTAGAAATTTGAAATCCATGGGACTATAGCCAACCTCCCTGGTCGTGGTCGCAGGAGGAAAATTTATGACAAATCAAATAAATGGATAATATGAATGGTAACAAAAGAGCCCAAGTAAATTTCTAAAGAGATTAATGGTGAACTTCAAGCTCAAGGAACATCAGTCTCAGATCGCGCCATCCGCCGTTGTTTGCGCCAAAGTGGACTTCATGGGAAATGACCAAGAAGGATACCATTGTCGAAAAAAAAATCATAAGAAAGCCAGACTGGAATTTGCCAAAATACATGTTGACAAGCCACAAATCTTCTGGGAAACTGTCCTATGGACAGATGAGACTAAAATGGACTAGACGGAAAAATGAAGAATATCAAGGAAAGAACACTGTTCCAACTGTGAAACATGGAGGAAGCTCTATTATGTTCTTGGGCTGCTTTGCTGCATCTGGCACAGGGTGTCTTTAATCTGTGCAGGGTACAATGAAATCTCAAGACTATCAAAGGATTCTAGAGAGAAATGTGTTGTCCAGTGTCAGAAAGCTTGGTCTCAGTTGCAGGTCATGGGTCTTACAACAGGATAATGACCCAAAACACACAGCTAAAAACACCCAGGAATGGCTGAGAGGAAAACATTGAAATATTCTGAAGTGGCCTTCTATGAGCCCTGACCTAAATCCTATTGAGCATCTTTGGAAAGAGTTGAAACATGCCATCTGGAAAAGACAACCTTCCAACATGGGACAACTGGAGCAGTTTGCTCTTGAGGAGTCGCCAAAATACATGTCAAGAGGTACAGGAGTCTCATTGACAGTTACAGGAATTGTTTGATTGCAGTGATTGCCTCAAAAGGTTGTGCATCCTTTCTGTCCAGACCTATTTCATGAGGTTAATTGTTTAAAAAATTCAGTGGAAGCAGGGTTGAAAAGCAATGTCTAACTTTCATAGATTTTTTATTTATTATTACTTTTATCAGATTCAAGTTATTTCTGTGACCATTGTGGGTTTTTCTTTCTGCAAACAAGGGATACCAACAATTTTGACCACATGTGTAGTAGAAGCACCCGGCAGCATCTGTAATAGGACTACACGCCAGACAGTGGCATGTTGAAACCGGCTTGTACCATGTGACCATGCCGGCTTCAATATGCGCACTGTGCATGCGCCAGAAGCCAGCGCCGTACTACGTGATGCGCCCCCACAATGCGCCAGGCCGGAAGTAACGTACCGGCCGGTGCATCAAATAAGGAGAAGAGGGCAGGAAATTTAAAGAGAGGAGGATAAAAAGAAACAATAATGACACCCAGCGGGACATGCGGTGATGTAGCGAGGAGGGGAGAATGGAGCCTGGAGCCGCCTTTCCAGTCTCCTGAGAGAGCGACCGGCAGTAAGCTATAAGTCATTTTTCTTAATCTTTATAGGGCAGATTTACAGCAGAGACGGATGGTTAGGGAGCAGCTAGTAAGGTGTAGGGTAGGGATGGACGAATCTACTCGTTACTACTCGGTACTCGCCGAGTAGTAAGGGATTCGCCCGACTCGTTACACTGCGAGTAATCTCAGGGATTACTCGCAGTCAGTAACGAGTCCGCAGGGAGCGAAGGAAGAGAGGGGGGAGAAATGCTCCTTACCTCTCTTCCGGCTTCTGCTATGTGCTGTGTGCTGGGCTCTGGGACTTGCGGGCTGCGGCAGCTCCAGGGTCCTAGAGCCCGCCTACTCAGAGATGTAGCAGAGCTGAGAGAGTTCTCAGCCTGCTCACTCCCTGTGCATAGATATGTATATGTATGCACAGGGTTGTGGCAGTGAAGATGTCGTTTTTGGACTACGTCGGACGGAAGAGGATTTTTGGAGTAAAGATGGAGTCTCTAATGTCTTTTTTGTTTTATTTTTAATAAAAAAATTTTCTCTGTGTTGTGTTTTTTTTTAATATTGAGTACTGGAAATTCATGGCGGTCATGTCTAATATTGGCGTGACCGCCATAAATTTCGGGCTTAGGGCCAGCTGATAATACAAAGCTGGCCCTAACCTCTTTATTACCCAGCGTGCCAATGCCACCAGGGCCGCTGGAAGAGCGGGGTTCAGCGCCAGAAGATGGCGCTTCAATGAACGCGCCATCTTCTGGGGCGGCTGCGGGCTGCAATTTGCAGCGGGGGGTGCCCAGAAAGCTTGGGCATCCCTGCGCTGCGGATTCCAGCCCCCAGCTGCTTAGCTGTACCTGGCTAGACATAGAAATTGCGCGGAGCCCCACGCATTTTTTTTTTTATTATTTCATGAAATTCATGAAATAATAAAAAAAAGGGCTCGCCTATATTCTTGTGTCCGGCCAGGTACAAATAGGCACCTGGGGGTTGGGGGCAGCCCGTCGCTGCCTGCTGGATTTGGCTGGTTACAAAAATACGGCGAAGCCCACGTAATTTTTTTTTTGAAAAATCTATAAAACAATCCTAAAAAAGGATTGCATCTTTACTAACCCCTCGACCATGGTGGAGGGGTTAATAAAGATGCAGTCCCTTTTATTTATATTGTTTTATGGATTTTTCAGAAAAATTTCACGTGGGCTTCGCCGTATTTCTGGAACCAGCCAGATCCAGCAGGCAGCGACGGGCTGCCCCCAACCCCCAGGTGCCTATTTGTACCTGGCCAGACACAAGAATATAGGCGAGCCCCCTTTTTTTTATTATTTCATGAATTTCATGAAATAATAAAAAAAAAAATGCGTGGGGCTCCGCGCAATTTCTATGTCTAGCCAGGTACAGCTAAGCAGCTGGGGGCTGGAATCCGCAGCGCAGGGAGGCCCAAGCTGTCTGGGCACCCCCCGCTGCAAATTGCAGCCCGCAGCCGCCCCAGAAGATGGCGCGTTCATTGAAGCGCCATCCTCTGGCGCTGAACCCCGCTCTTCCAGTGGCCCTGGTGGCAATGGCTCACTGGGTAATTAAGGGGTTAGGGCCAGCTTTGTATTATCAGCTGGCCCTAAGCCCGAAATTTATGGCGGTCACGCCAATATTAGACATGACCGCCATGAATTTCCAGTAATCAATATAAAAAGAAAACACAGAGAAAATTTTTTATTAAAAATAAAACAAAAAAGCCATTAGGGACTCCATCTTTATTTTAAAAATCCTCTTCCGTCCGACGTAGTCCAAAACGCAATCTCAGCTCTGCTACTTCCCTGTCTGTACTTAGACAGACAGGGATGTAGCAGAGCTGAGAACTGACTAAACAGTCAGGATTCAGCTCAGGGCATTAGGACCTGAGCTGAACTCTGCTGTCAGCCAGACTCGCTCTGCTCCGGAGATTCCCGAACAGTGACGCAAGTTAATTTATTCACTGCTCTTGTCACCATTCGGGAATCTCCGGAAACAGAAGCAGAGAGACTCGGGGAGCGAGTCTGCGGCTGAGGCGGCAGTGGCGGCGGAGGCAGGGGTAAGTAGCCGGCAGGGCCGGTGCACCCCCCCCTCTCCCCCCTCACCCCTCCTGACCCCCCTTTCCCCCTCCCCCCCTTCAATCTTTTTTTTTTTTTTTATTATTATTCTTTAAAAGCCAGTGGCTTTTTGCCGCTGGCTTTAAAAGAATAACATGGGGATTTGCAGGTTTTTCCTCTGCTGCCAGACCCCTTATAGGGTCCGGCAGCAGAGGAATCGCTGCAATACTCGCCTCCCCATTCATTTACATTGGACTCGCTAGACTCGCAACGAGTAGCGAGTCCTGGACTCAGACTCGTTACAGTCTAGCGAGTCCGAGTAATTTAGGATTCGCCCATCTCTAGTGTAGGGACAGCTATTTCTAGAGAGTTTTTTATTGGTACTTTTGTGCAAGAAATATTTCTAGAGACTAACCAGTTTGCTGTGTAAATTTGTTGAACTTGCTCACTTACTCCACATCACGTTTGTTATCTGCCACATGTGTTTAATACAGTTTCATTCACCTTTAAACTTGGTCTCAGTGTCTCTTTGCTCCCACTGCTAATAGATTCTTGAGTAAATCCTTACAAATTACTATATGTAGGCAAGTAAGCTTACGTTCACACAACAAGGCTTTTTTACAGGCAGATTTGAGCAGATCCGCAAATAAAACAACTTGAAATACAGCTCAGAAAATGCCCAAAAGAATGAACTTATTAATTTTTATAAATAACTTGCTGCTCAGATAATTAACTTTTGAGCATATTTTAACCTTTTTAAAAAGGGAACCTGTCACCCCCTTTGGGCATTTTAAACTGTGCCCACCAGCTTAAACATGATGAAAATGGGGTTCTAGTAACCCCTGTATGTGCCCAAACATGCCCCTCATACCTGAGATAAGAGGTTTTCTTCTGTGCCACCCTGCATGTTATTAAGTCCGGGAGGCTGCTCTGTGGTCTTGATGTATAAAGTCCTCGCCGCCCCTCTGGGCTGCAAAACCCGCCCCCGCATTTTTTAAATTCCTGCCCCTCCTGTTGTTGGTGCGTGAGTGATAGCCGCACTCGCACCTGCACAGTGGAGCCATTGGAGCAGGTCAACATGCTCCAATGAAGCTAGTACCGAAATCTTGCGAGACTTCACAAATCTCATTAGACTTGCACCAAAGTCTCGCGAGATTTGTGAAGTTTGGCGGGATTTCGGTACTTAAAAAATGAATGTTTTGGACAGCCTGGTAAGGATGCGGTTTGCATATACCCCAAGAGAGAGTCTATGATTTTTTAGTGCGTATATCAGTAATAGCATCTAAGGGGTAAGGATTATCCTTGTGGAGAGTGTCTTGCCAGTATGAGGAGACTTAAACACCTTAAAATGCTCCTCTGGGAAATTAAACATGCAAATTGACACTTCAAAGAGGATTTGAACTCTAGCACAACCTATTGGAAGTAGCAATCTTAAATTCTCATACTCCACAAGGAGAAACCTTAACCGTTAGGCTCAGTTCACACATTGGGAACTGGGAAATTCAATTTGCTGTGCAGCCACTGCGTAAAAGTATGCAATGCTTTTTCTGGGAGAAAGTGCAGTTGCGTAAAGAATTGAGATGTCAATTCTTTACGCAGCTGCTCCTGTGTTTTCTCCCTCTGACGTCACAGAGGGGAGGAAGAATCCTGCTTCCTCCTCCCCTGTGTGACTGCCCCATTAGATTTTGCAGTGTATTAATATACACTGCAAAATTTAAATTAAACAAAGACAAATGTATGAAAAATAAAAAGAATCAAATACTTACCTCTCCGACGCCTTTTCCCAGTGTCCGGTGCCGAGGCCAGGCGATGTGTAGTGCTGCCAGGACATGCCGTGATGTCAGAGGGGCGTTCCCAGCGCTGGGAACGCCCCCTGACATCACGGCAGGCTCTTGCAGGACACACATCTCCTGGCCTCACCACCGGACACTGGGAAAAGGCGTCGGAGAGGTAAGTATTTGATTCTTTTTATTTTTCATACATTTGTCTTTGTTTAATTTAGATTTTGCAGTGTATATTAATACACTGCGAAATCTAATGGGGCAGTCACACAGGGGAGGAGGAAGCAGGATTCTTCCCCCCCCTCTGTGACATCACCTGCGCTTTCTGGGGTAAAGAAAGCGCAGTGTGTGAAAGCCCCAGTGTATTTTGTTGTGCTTTTTTGCACGGCCGAAAATCGCGGCAAAAAACGCAACCAAATATGCAAATGTGTGAACATAGCCTTAGATCCCAGTCTTAGCCTCACACGGATCCAAATCAGATCTTATACTTTGCACTGACGAGTGGAGTTTTTGGTTTAGCTCATATCCTAAGTAAACAAGGCTCGTTAAGGCTGGGTTCACATTTGCGGACCCCTCCGCAGCGTTCTGCGGAGGGGATCCGCAATGTGACCGCAGCATCAGCCAGCTCCTAGCTTTATAATGGGAGCGCACGGTGCTGTGCTTGTCAGCGCATGACCGTACGCACCCATTCACTCCCATATGTGATCTGTCCGCAGGCATCCGCCTGCGCACAGATCACATATGGGAGTGAATGGGTGCGCACGGTCAAGCGCAGCACCGTGCGCTCCCATTATAAAGTTAGGAGCTGGCGGCCGCTGCGCACACATGGCGATTCCCCTCCGCAGAACGTTGCGGAGGGGAACGCTAATGTGAAGGCACCCTAAAAGCTTGACATTGACTTTTAGGATTGCTCTTTCAAATAGGTGGTGGTAGAGTTCAAGTCCTCTTCCTCTCTAAAGAGTCAATTTGCATATCATTAATAGATAACATCTCTTCTGTATTAGTATCCACTGATCCCTTACTACTGATATGTCACAATAGTAAGTTCTTCTAAGTGTTGGGCACAAGCTGCTCCATTTACTGTGTTTTAGCACAAATTTCCAAAGTGTCTCTCTTCACACAGCTCACAAACATCAGGAACTTGTCTCCAGAGGGTACGGCGTAGTTAACCTTAATGCAATGTAACCGTACCCATATAATTCTCTCTCCTGAGACAGCCAGCAGCCTTTACTGGGGGATTTAATGGTGTGCACTATTTACCAATAAACTGCAACTCTTTCCAGCTCATGTGATCCATAAACCAAATGCCAATTAACAAGCCTTTATATATGTGTTTACTAGACACAGGTCTACATACTGATAGTGGTAAAATATATGTGTACGTAAAACAAGTCTGTATAACTCTTCTAACTATTTCTGCATTTCCGTATATATATATATATATATATATATATATATATATATACACACACACACATAATGTGTGTGTGTGTGTTCAAGTTGAAATATTGAAGTCTAGATTTGTCTGACATCACAATCATAATATTAAAGGGGTTGTCCGGGCTTATTTTTTATTTCATATTTATATCTAGGCTGCAAAATGTTGACAATCTGCAATATACATGTTGTCAACATTTTGCAGGGTTTCCTAGATATAACACATTTACTGATGGCAGAGAGTGTCCAGGGGGTGTGATTGTGCATACTGGTCGTTTACACCTACTGTAGCACAATCACACCCCTCCCCTATACCTAGTATGGCCAGCCACCCCCAGGCAATACATGCCCGCCCCCTGCCCACTAAACACTATGTAATGAAACCACCCCCAGGGCTCCTACAGGCCGCCCCAGCCCCTAAATCACCACCCACCCTCTGCAAAACAGCGGTCCCCAGTGCACTGATACAAGGTGCCGAAACCGCTGCTGTGAAAGCGATTCCGGCACACTGTCAGTGCAGCAGGGGACCCGCTGCATATCTGTGCCGCTCACCCTCCTCTTGTGCAGCCGGTCACGGTCCGCCCTGGTCCCGGTCATCTGCAGCCGGGCTCCACACACTGCAGCCGGGCTCTCCACACTGCAGCCGTATCTGTGCTGTGTGGAGCGGTGCCCGGCGCCTGATCTCCCCAGACCTCCAGTACCATAGAGCTGGTGGAGCGGTTTAGAGAGGACCGCTCCACAGCCTCTGCTCTATGGTACTGGAGGTCTGGGGAGATCGGGCGACGGGCACCGCTCCGCACACATTACAGATACGGCTGCAGTGTGGAGAGCCCGGCTGCAGTGTGTGGAGCCCGGCTGCAGATGACCGGGACCAGGGCGGACCGTGACCGGCTGCACAAGAGGAGGGTGAGCGGCACAGATATGCAGCGGGTCCCCTGCTGCACTGACAGTGTGCCGGAATCGCTTTCACAGCAGCGGTTTCGGCACCTTGTATCAGTGCACTGGGGACCGCTGTTTTGCAGAGGGTGGGTGGTGATTTAGGGGCTGGGGCGGCCAGTAGGAGCCCTGGGGGTGGTTTCATTACATAGTGTTTAGTGGGCAGGGGGCGGGCATGTATGGCCTGGGGGTGGCTGGCCATACTAGGTATAGGGGAGGGGGTGTGATTGTGCTACAGTAGGTGTAAACGACCAGTATGCACAATCACACCCCCTGGACACTCTCTGCCATCAGTAAATGTTTTTATATCTAGGAAACCCTGCAAAATGTTGACAACATGTATATTGCAGATTGTCAACATTTTGCAGCCTAGATATAAATATGAAATAAAAAATAAGCCCGGACAACCCCTTTAAAGCTGGGTTGAAATAATAGAAATAGACTGAAGGAGGGTTCCATATTGCAGTTTCTATTGCCTCAAACGTAGGAAATACATTTAAAGGTGCCGTTACATGCTAGGATATCGTTAACGATATCCTTTGAACGATCACGTGACCGTGATCGTTCCAACATTGTTAGTGCGTTGTCACACAAGGATATCGTTAACGACCTCCCATTCGGCAACACACAAGTTAAATAGGAGAGCAAGGACTGAACGATCTTTTAAAGCGGCAGGACAGGTGTCACACTAAACAATGTGGCTTCTTCCAGCAGCGTTAATTGGACGATGAACGATAGATTTGAGATCAGGACCCCATTTTTGTGATGACCATTCCAACGATTTTTTCATCCAACATCGTTCGTTTACACGCAAGGACGCACTAACAATATCGTTAGAACGTTCACAAATCCGTGACCTTTCAAGGATATCATTAACGATATCCTAGCATGTGAAGTGACCTTAATAGAGATAAAACATAAGACCTGTGTCAGTACTGGTCCAAACTTACTGGCAAGATCTGATCAGCTCAGGTAACCCATAGTTATCTGATTAAACATGATCTACACTAAGGCCGGCTTCACACCACGGTTTTAAGGATCCGCGGCTGTCCGGTGTGAACCGCATACGATTTTGGCCCCATAGTATTCCTAAGGAGCCGGATGGCAGTCATTTGCCATCCAGTTCCCTGCTGTCAGGGAGGATCCAGTAGAATTCATTTTTTTCCCGGACACAAAATCGCAGCTTGCAGCGTTTTTGTGTCCGGGGCAACAATCTGCCAAAATCGGATCCACCCGGATCCTCCCGGATCCGATGCGATCCAGCGCCCCCTAACATGGGAGGCTATGGGCGCCGGATCGCATCGGATCCGACAGAAATTCGGATCCGGACGCTGGGTGCTGAAGTTCAGCGGTGGCCAGCGCTGAACTTCAGCACCTGGAGAGCTCCCGGCAGAAATTTCAGAACCGCAGCTAGCTCCCTGCAAGCCGCAATCCTGAAATTTCAGGACTTGACAGCAGCAGCAGCCACACAGTCCTGATTCCAACAGAAAACAGGACCGGAGGGCATATTTACCCTCTCATTCTGTTCTGTCCAGAGCTGTCAGGCTGTGTCCGGTGCATCAACCAAAACACCGGACACAGCCTGACAGCTCCAAAACCGTGGTGTGAACCTAACCTTACACTTAAGCCAATGGTGGGGTCGAAAAAGGGCCAATAGTGACTTTTGCTCATGAATCCACAAATGTCTCGAGCCAAAGCATGGCTAACATATTCTGTGCAAATAGGAGTTGTTTTCCAGGCTTCAGAAATTGATTGTGTTTGTGTTATGCCTCTGGATTTGATCCGGTGACCCTTTGCTGTGTAAGCGTCATCCTTCTTTGCTAATCAACAGAAGGTTCAGTCTCAGCCTGATTGCTACTTAACTTTTTACCTTTGTTTATTTCTTTTAGATCAGAAGGTGTTCCCATTTATCATTTAATCTGTCCTATCACCTTTCGGGTGCTGGTATTTATACCTTCTCCTTCCTGGTCTTCACTACTGACTATATTCCAATGTGGATCCTGCTTGGAGTTTCATCTATACCGCCAATGATTTATGACAGTCAGATGGAGACTAGCAAAGTTCATTTTCTTTGCTGTCAAGTCTATCTATCCTACTCTTTTCTCCTTCCAAGAATTAGGTAATAGGAGCCTATCTTTTCTAGCAGATATACTTTTCTCTTTCCAATTTGTATTCCTGTTTTATGTTTTCTCACTTAGGATCTTTTCTTTCTCTGCATGACTTTCCTTATTCAGAGTTATAGTGCTCTGCACCTCTCATCGGTTCCTGAGGAGGTATGAGGAATGCACAATGACCCATTAGGCAGCCAGGTCATCTTCTAGTTTTGTGGTTAGCGTTATTCCAACCCATGCCAGTTTCACTAGGGACTGTGCAGTCAGGAACTTTAGTCTGTACAGGAACCAGATGGGTAAAGTGCAGTAGTTTTGAGAGTGGTCCTATTTTCCTGTGCGAGTTACCATGTTTGCATAACAGTTGGCCAACACTTTTCAAAGAGTATACACATGATATTGTACATATCTGTACAAGGATCAGTCATACCATTACAACTGTCAGACTAATATTCTACCTGTTCCTCTCATGGCACTAAAATAGCTGTGATCCAAGGAGTCATTGACTCCACAAAATCTCTGCAGGTGCCTTCAGTGGAGGGTAAGTGAGATCAGATTGTGGATTCACAATCTGAATA
Source organism: Allobates femoralis (assembly GCA_033576535.1). NCBI lineage: Eukaryota > Metazoa > Chordata > Amphibia > Anura > Aromobatidae > Allobates > Allobates femoralis. The sequence goes on from JARQOC010000007.1 coordinate 159,642,386, forward strand.
TATGTTCTGATGCCTATTAATTTTCAGACATCTTTTTATTTTTTATTTTTTTTGCAATTTGTGCTACAGTCACTCTTCTGCGGGATTGGACTGGATGACTACCCTGCGATATCCACATGCATCAATAAGCTCTAGGCACTCCCAACTCTATCTCGAGTTCACTGGTTGTCCTTTCTTTGTCCTTCCTCTGACCATTTTGACCACTTTTAGTAGGTAATATCCACTGCATCCCAACTTGGTTATGTCGAAGTTGCTCTGATCTTCACTCTTGCTTATTCTTCCTGCTTTAATGCATCAACTTCAAGAACTGACCATCCGCTTTCTGCTTTATATATACCATTGCTTAAGAGGTGCCATTTAGGGATGGGCGAATCTACTCGTTACTACTCGGTACTCGCCGAGTAGTAGGGGATTCGCCCGACTTGTTACTCTGCGAGTAATTGCAGGGATTACTCGCACAGTAATGAGTCCGCTTTCCCCCCCCCCCCCCCGTCCTAAATTAGGACTGGGCTGGGGGGAGCGAGCGGGAAGCGAAGGAAGGGAGGGGGGAGAAATGCTCCTTACCTCTCTTCCGGCTGTCTGCTGTGTGCTCTGTGCTGGGCTCAGGGTTCTGCGGGCTGCGGCAGCTCCAGGGTCCTAGAGCCCGCCTGATCTCCCTGTGTACAGACATGTATGTCTGTACACAGAGATGTAGCAGTGCTGAGATTGTTCTCAAGCCTGCTCTCCCTGTGTACAGACATGTATGTCTGTGCACAGAGATGTAGCAGTGCTGAGATTGTTCTCAAGCCTGCTATCCCTGTGTACAGACATGTACAGTATATCTATGCACAGGGATGTAGCAGAGTGGACATCGTGTTTTGGACTACGTCGGACGGAAGAGGATTTTTTTAATTAAAGATGGAGTCCCTAATGGCTTTTTTTTTTTATTTCTAAAAAAAAATTTTCTCTGTGTTGTGTTTTTTTTTAAAACAATTTAATAGAAATTCATGGCGGTCATGTCTAATATTGGCGTGACCACCATAAATTTCGGGCTTAGGGCCAGCTGATAATACAAAGCTGGCCCTAACCCCTTTATTACCCAGTGAGCCACCCGCCACCAGGGCTGCTGGAAGAGCGGGGTTCAGCGCCAGAGGATGGCGCTTCAATGAACGCGTCATCTTCTTAGGATGCTGCGGGCTGCAATTTGCAGCGGGGGTGCCCAGAAAGCTTGGGCCTCCCTGCGATGCAGATTCCAGCCCCCAGCTGCCTAGCTGTACCTGGCTGGACATAGAATTTGCGCGGAGCCCCACTCATTTTTTTTTTTTTATTATTTCATGAAATTCATGAAATAATAAAAAAAAGAGGGTTCACCTGTATTCTTGTGTCCGGCCAGGTACAAATAGGCACCTGGGGGTTGGGGGCAGCCTGTTGCTGCCTGCTGGATCCGGCTGGTTACAGAAATACGGCGAAGCCCACGTAATTTTTTTTTCTGAAAAATCCATAAAACAATACAAATAATAGGGACTGCATCTTTATTAACCCCTGGACATTGGTCGAGGGGTTAATAAAGATGCAGTCCCTTTTTTAGGATTGTTTTATTGATCTTTCAGAAAAAAAAATTACGTGGGCTTCGCCGTATTTCTGTAACCAGCCGGATCCAGCAGGCAGCGATGGGCTGCCCCCAACCCCCAGGTGCCTATTTGTACCTGGCCGGACACAAGAATATAGGCGAGCCCCTTTTTTTATTATTTCATGAATTTCATGAAATAATAAAAAAAAATGCGTGGGGCTCCACGCAAATTCTATGTCCAGCCAGGTACAGCTAAGCAGCTGGGGGCTGGAATCCGCAGCGCAGGGAGGCCCAAGCTTTCTGGGCACCCCCAGCTGCATATTGCAACCCGCAGCCGCCCCAGAAGATGGTGCATTCATTGAAGCGCCATCTTCTGGCGCTGAACCCCGCTCTTCCAGTGGCCCTGGTGGCGGGTGGCTCACTGGGTAATAAAGGGGTTAGTACCAGCTTTGTATTATCAGCTGGCCCGAAGCCTGAAATTTATGGCGGTCACGCCAATATTAGACATGACTGCCATGAATTTCCAGTAATCAATATAAAAAAAAACACAACACAGAGAAAAATAATTTTATTAGAAAAAAAAAAGAAGACAATTAGGGACTCCAACTTTATTTAAAAAATCCTCTTCCGTCCAACGTAGTCCAAAACGTAATCTCAGCTCTGCTACATCCCTGTGCATAGATCCACAGGGATGTAGCAGAGCTGAGAACTGACTAAACAGTCAGGGTTCAGCTCAGGTCATTATGACCTGAGCTGAACCCTGCTGTCAGCCAGACTCGCTCTGCTGCCGGAGATTCCCGAGCGGTGACGGAAGTTAATTTATCCACTGCTTCTGTCACCGTTCGGGAATCTCCGGAAAGAGCAGCAGAGAGGCGGGAAGCGAGTCTGCAGCCGGCACCGGCGGAGGCAGCGGTAAGTAGCCGGCCGGTCCGGTGCACCCCCCAACCTCTCCATCCTCCCCCCTTCCCCCCCTCACACCACCACCTCCCCCCCTCCCCCCGGTTCAATCCTTTATTTTTTTTTTTACTATTCCTTAAAAGCTAGCGGCTTTTTGCCGCTGGCTTTAAAAGAATAACATGGGGATTGCAGGTAATTCCTCTGCTGCCAGACCCCTTATAGGTTCCGGCAGCAGAGGAATCGCTGCAA
>JARQOC010000007.1:159645180-159669930 GCA_033576535.1 Allobates femoralis
ACACTGATGTAAGAACTAATGGCATAGTGACATAATACAATGTACAGTGATGTCACAGTGAAGGTTAATGCATATATGATGTGAAACTAATGGCATAGTGATATAATAGAGTGCTCACAGTGATGTAACAGTGATGGATAATGCACACACTGATGTAAGAACTAACGGCATAGTGACATAATACAATGTACACAGTGATGTCACAGTGATGGATAATGCACATACTGATGTGACAACTAATGGCATAGCGACATAATACAGTGCACACAGTGATGTCACAGTGATGGATAATGCACATACTGATGTAAGAACTAACGGCATAGTGACATAATATAATGTACAGTGATGTCACAGTGATGGATAATGCACATACTGATGTAAGAACTAACGGCATAGTGACATAATATAATGTACAGTGATGTCACAGTGATGGATAATGCACACACTGATGTAAAAACTAACGGCATAGTGACATAATACAATGTACAGTGATGTCACAGTGATGGATAATGCACACACTGATGTAAGAACTAATGGCATAGTGACATAATACAATGTACAGTGATGTCACAGTGATGGATAATGCACATACTGATGTGACAACATATGGCATAGCGACATAATACAGTGCACACAGTGATGTCACAGTGATGGATAATGCACACACTGATGTAAGAATTAATGGCATAGTGACATAATACAATGTACAGTGATGTTACAGTGATGGATAATGCACATACTGATGTGACAACATATGGCATAGTGACATAATACAATGCACACAGTGATGTCACAGTGATGGATAATGCACACACTGATGTAAGAACTAATGGCATAGTGACATAATACAATGTACAGTGATGTCACAGTGAAGGTTAATGCACATACTGATGTAAGAACTAATGGCCTAGTGACATAATACAATGTACAGTGATGTCACAGTGATGGATAATGCACACACTGATGTGACAGCTAATGGCATAGCGACATAATACAATGTACAGTGATGTCACAATGATGGATAATGCACACACTGATGTAAGAACTAATGGCCTAGTGACATAATACAATGTACAGTGATGTCACAGTGATGGATAATGCACACACTGATGTAACAACTAATGGCATAGTGACATAATACAATGCACACAGTGATGTCACAGTGATGGATAATGCACACACTGATGTAAGAACTAATGGCATAGTGACATAATACAATGTACAGTGATGTCACAGTGATGGATAATGCACATACTGATGTAACAACTAATGGCATAGTGACATAATACAATGTACAGAGTGATGTCACAGTGATGGATAATGCACACACTGATGTAACAACTAATGGCATAGTGACATAATACAATGCACACAGTGATGTCACAGTGATGGATAATGCATACACTGATGTAAGAACTAACGGCATAGTGACATAATATAATGTACAGTGATGTCACAGTGATGGATAATGCACATACTGATGTAAAAACTAACGGCATAGTGACATAATACAATGTACAGTGATGTCACAGTGATGGATAATGCACACACTGATGTAAAAACTAACGGCATAGTGACATAATACAATGTACACAGTGATGTCACAGTGATGGATAATGCACATACTGATGTGACAACTAATGGCATAGTGACATAATACAATGCACACAGTGATGTCACAGTGATGGATAATGCATACACTGATGTAAGAACTAACGGCATAGTGACATAATATAATGTACAGTGATGTCACAGTGATGGATAATGCACACACTGATGTAAAAACTAACGGCATAGTGACATAATACAATGTACAGTGATGTCACAGTGATGGATAATGCACACACTGATGTAAAAACTAACGGCATAGTGACATAATACAATGTACACAGTGATGTCACAGTGATGGATAATGCACATACTGATGTGACAACTAATGGCATAGCGACATAATACAGTGCACACAGTGATGTCACAGTGATGGATAATGCACATACTGATGTAAGAACTAACGGCATAGTGACATAATATAATGTACAGTGATGTCACAGTGATGGATAATGCACACACTGATGTAAAAACTAACGGCATAGTGACATAATACAATGTACAGTGATGTCACAGTGATGGATAATGCACACACTGATGTAAAAACTAACGGCATAGTGACATAATACAATGTACAGTGATGTCACAGTGATGGATAATGCACACACTGATGTAAGAACTAATGGCATAGTGACATAATACAATGTACAGTGATGTCACAGTGATGGATAATGCACATACTGATGTGACAACTAATGGCATAGCGACATAATACAGTGCACACAGTGATGTCACAGTGATGGATAATGCACACACTGATGTAAGAACTAATGGCATAGTGACATAATACAATGTACAGTGATGTCACAGTGATGGATAATGCACATACTGATGTGACAACTAATGGCATAGTGATATAATACAATGTACAGTGATGTCACAGTGATGGATAATGCACACACTGATGTAAGAACTAATGGCATAGTGACATAATACAATGTACAGTGATGTCACAGTGAAGGTTAATGCATATACTGATGTGACAACTAATGGCATAGTGACATAATACAATGCACACAGTGATGTCACAGTGATGGATAATGCAAACACTGATGTAAGAACTAATGGCATAGTGACATAATACAATGTACAGTGATGTCACAGTGATGGATAATGCACACACTGATGTAAGAACTAATGGCATAGTGACATAATACAATGCACACAGTGATGTCACAGTGATGGATAATGCACATACTGATGTGACAACTAATGGCCTAGTGACATAATACAGTGCACACAGTGATGTCACAGTGATGGATAATGCACACACTGATGTAAGAACTAATGGCATAGTGACATAATACAATGTACAGTGATGTCACAGTGAAGGTTAATGCATATACTGATGTGACAACTAATGGCATAGCGACATAATACAATGTACAGTGATGTCACAGTGATGGATAATGCACACACTGATGTAAGAACTAATGGCATAGTGATATAATAGAGTGCTCACAGTGATGTAACAGTGATGGATAATGCACACACTGATGTAAGAACTAACGGCATAGTGACATAATACAATGTACACAGTGATGTCACAGTGATGGATAATGCACATACTGATGTGACAACTAATGGCATAGCGACATAATACAGTGCACACAGTGATGTCACAGTGATGGATAATGCACATACTGATGTAAAACTAATGGCATAGTGACATAATATAATGTACAGTGATGTCACAGTGATGGATAATGCACAACTGATGTAAGAACTAATGGCATAGTGACATAATATAATGTACAGTGATGTACAGTGATGGATAATGCATAACTGATGTAAAAACTAAGGCATAGTGACATAATACAATGTACAGTGATGTCACAGTGATGGATAATGCACATACTGAAGTAAAAACTAATGGCATAGTGACAAAATACAATGCACAAGTGATGTCACAGTGATGGATAATGCACATACTGAATGTGAACATATGGCATAGTGAATAATAAGTGCACACAGTGATGTCACAGTGATGGATAATGCACACACTGATGTAGAAGCAACTTAATGGCATAGTGACATAATACAATGCACACAGTGATGTCACAGTGATGGATAATGCACACACTGATGTAAGAACTAATGGCATAGTGACATAATACAATGCTACAGTGATGTCACAGTGAATGGATAATGCACACACTGATGTAAGAACTAATGGCATAGTGACATAATACAATGTACAGTGATGTCACAGTGATGGTAATGCAACTACTGATGTGAACAACAATGGCATAGTGACATAATACAATGCTACAGTGATGTCACAGTGATGGATAATGACATACTGATGTAAAAACTAATGGCATAGTGACATAATACAATGTACAGTGAATGTCACAGTGATGGATAATGCACACACACTGATGTAAAACTAATGGCATAGTGACATAATACAATGTACAGTGATGTCACAGTGATGGATAATGCACACACTGATGTAAGAACTAATGGCCATAGTGACATAATACAATGTACAGTGATGTCACAGTGATGGATAATGCACAACTGATGTACAACTAATGGCATAGTGACATAATACAATGTCACAGTGATGTACAGTGATGGATAATGCACAACTGATGTACAAACTAATGGCATAGTGACATAATACAATGTAACAGTGATGTAACAGTGATGGATAATGCACAACTGATGTAAAACTAATGGCATAGTGACATAATACAATGTACAAGTGATGTACAGTAATGGATAATGCACACACTGATGTACAACTAATGGCATAGTGACATAATCAATGACACAGTGATGTCACAGTGATGGATAATGCAACACTGATGTAAGAACTAAGGCATAGTGACATAATATAATGATACAGTGATGTCACAGTGATGATAATGCACATACTGATGTGAGAACTAATGGCATATGACCATAATACAGTGCACACAGTGATGTCACAGTAATGGATAATGCACAACTGAATGTAACAACTAATGCATAGTGACATAATACAATGACAACATTGATATCACGTGATGGATAATGACAACTGATGTACAGACTAATGGCAATGAATAATACAATGTACAGTGATGTAGTGAATGGATAATGCAACTGATGTACAATAATGGCACTATGAACTGCAACATAATACAATGTACACAGTGATGTCACAGTGATGGATAATGCACATACTGATGTACAACTGGCTATGACACAAATACATGGCACAGTGATGCATGGTAATGCACAACTGATGTAAACTAATGGCCAGTGACATAAGTACATGACAAGGATGTCACAGTTGGATTGCACATAGTGAACAACTAATGGCTAGTGAATGCAACATGACAGATGTCACATGAAATGGAAGACTAAACATTGACAACATATGTGTCTACGCATATAATGACAGTTGTCCAAGGATGATGCAACACTGTAAACTAATGGCATAGTGACAAATACAATGTCACAGTGATGGTATCACACATGATGGTAAATATGGCATCGACTAATACAATGTCAAGTGATACGTAATGGAGAACACATATATGTGACACTAATGTACATAGCACAATACATCACATGTACACAGTAATCACGGTGGTAATCACATATGATGTACAGTAATGGCAAGTGAATATACAATGCACAATGATGTCAGTGATGATAATGCAACTATGTGCACTAGGATAAAATCAATGTACAGTGATGTCAGTGGATAATGCACCATGATGTAAACTAATGGCAAGCATAATAAATGACCATGATGTCACAGTGATGGATAATGCACACTGATGTAAATAATGGATAGTCGACTAATACAATTCCACAGTGATGTTCAAGGATGAATTTGATATGACATACTTGCATGACAAACTAATGAGCTGAGTTCGGACAAATCATCTATGGACACTAAAATGCAATCAGTTAGAGGATGTAATGCCTGATCCACTCCGAGAGTGAAGCTATCAACTGGAGAAATATACTAAGCTCACTAGTGTCTCAATATAATGATATTCAGCATAACTGTGGTAGACTCACAACTGACAACACAATGCAAGTGATGATCACAGTTAGTAATCACATACGATGTCAGTTAGGAATGCCATATACTATGCACCATGTAGTCAAGTATGCATGCATATATGTACGATGATGACACATGCATTACGTTAATGACAATGCATCTAAGTGCGAATCAAGCATAATACAAATCATACGTTTCACAGTTAATGATAATGCACATGATAGACCTATCACAGAGCAATTCGGGCACAACCTAGATATACACTGTGTAGGATATGACATTGTGACTGCAGTTGGCCAGTATACTTCTTACAAGATTGCAAGCATTTGGATATCCTATTATGAGTGATTAAAGTAGAATTTACTATGTGTAGCTATGGCACGTCTACATAAACATCAACATGATGTCACAGTTTGGATAAGCACATGACTGATAATCAGCTTATGCCGCCTATCTAACAATGCACAGTCATAGATGCAATGATCACCGTTGCGCAAACTCGAGTTCCGAAACAATGTGCTTCGTTGCTGTCACGGACATGACCAGTCGCCTAGCCGTAGTGGTATGCCGATGGATGCATGTAAGCAGGAGACGCTGCTAGAACATGTACTTAAGGATTTAATTTCTGTTCTCGTACGCATGAGATAGTACGCTAAGGCTAGTACCTGCTACCACGCTGTGTGACCTTAGCTAATGCATGTGTGTAGCTACCGACGGTGAAGCCCTGATCGAGGCCTTGACTGCTGGAGAGTGCCTAGGAGTCGTACCTCGCTTTAGTGTAACTTGTGACGCAGCCTCTATCTGATGCATAGCGATATCTAGTGCCTGGCAACACACTTGAAACATGTAACCTGCAGCGTCAGTATGGCTTTACATGATGCGTAGTGAACGCTAGGGTGATCAGCAGTGATATGCAAGAATCCGCATGCATTACCGCCATTGACCAGCTGTCGTTAGAGGCTCCATGGCATCAAATACATGTCGTCGGGAAGCATCGATTGCCTATTCAGAGTGATGATGATTGAGAGCTTGAATCCATGTGTACACCTGAGTGTGCCGATGGATAGGACGAAGTGGTGCTAAGTTGACCTTCAGAGGGACTGGTTCAGCGTGGTCAGTAATCGCTCAGGCTTAGGCTCAGTGAAAGCTGGTATAGTTGAGCCGGTATTTTGGGTCCGTGTCAGACAATGCAATCGATTGTAACTAAGCTACACAGCCAAGTCGCATCGCCCAAGGCGACGAATGTAACAACTCGCACTCAAGGCCTAGTGTTACCATCAGGTCATAGTATACTGACTGAGTCATGAGCTAGTATGTTATACTTCACATGAAATCACTCACATGCACATGCTGATGCACTACTTCTAGGGTTTACACTAGTGTTGATCCAGTAATATTGCCTAGCTTGATCCAGTGAGACAATATTGTGATGGAACTTAAACTGCTACTGTCACATCGATTGGGTGAGCCCAACAAAGCACTACTTAAGCAAATTGCAACTTCCTTCAGAATCGAAACTACCATGCACTGCAGCAACACTTTAAGCTACTCCTCACATAATCATGCCTTTCCACTAGCTTTAATAATGCTAAGATTGTTCCATACACTTGTATCTGTGGAGGTGTGCGCGTGGAAAGAAAGTCGCTTTGAACTCGTTCTGAAGATCGCTGCTACAAAGTTCTTTTACCTTGTCTGTCTTAGTAGGTAACACTGGGGATGACCACGCCTGACGCTCGTATTTTTCCCTCGCAGTGCATAGCGTTAACGCTATGAGTGCCTCCAACGCTGCACATAGAAACCACGTTACCTTAGCAGCGCACAAAGGACATGTGCTTAGTGAGCGCAAAAAATGCTGCCAGGGGCGTACAGTGATATGACGAAATCACGTCATATCGCTGTACCGCCCCTTGCAGGACAAGCAATGTCTTGCCGTATAGCACGCCATGTGACATGCATAATTAACATCTGCCGGCGGGGGAGCACAGATGTCGCCTTTTCGGCTTCTCATAAATGAGAAGCTGCAGATAACGGAATAAACTACTTTTATAACTTTCACATAGCGTTTAGGGACAGAAAGGGAGGCAGAAGATACTATGGAGCAGAAGTTAAACAGCTGGGGGTCTTTTGTAGAGGTCAGGTTCCTTTAAAGGGGTTTTTGTGTTCCAGGGAAAACTTTGCCAATCCTAAGGGCTTATGTCATGGTCGTATTTTTGTCCTTGTGCTCTCAACAAAACATCGACCAATATGTTCAATAAGACCATAATCATGTCCGAGAATAAGATCGCAATCGAACTCAAGTTTATGGTCCATGAAAATTGTAACACACTCAGACAATCATCTATATGTCCGAATGGTCCATTGTTAATGGACTGACATAATGAGAAAATGAGAAAGCTTCTTTTTATTCTTCCTATCATCTGAGAAAAATGGATCCCACATGATCACAGTCTGATTAGCATAATTGGACTCATTTTCTTGGTTGTTTTAGCCAGACTAACAATGTGTAATATGCACACAGTCAGGATTTGGCTCTGCTTGCCGATTCATGCAGTTATCAAGTGAACAAATATATGTGATTTCCTGGAAAACCTGTTTAAATCATAATGTAAAAACTTTACATCGTGACTAATTAAGTGATGTATGAGAAACTCCAACATTCAGAAGACATCTATCTTTTTCAAGGCAAATTTCGGTACAAGAAGACATTTCACCAATGTGTCTGAAAAGTCTGAACAGCATTCAATGCCCTGCAGGAATGCGGACTTGGACCAAGCAATCCTTAGCTATCTGCCGTGCCATGCAGCAAATAATGGCCAGGTTCCTATACTGCCTCTGTTAAACCCTCCTTACACTCAGTATAAAGAAATCATTTATCTTCCATAATTAGGCCAAAACTGCTCGGAGCTTTAAGAAAATAATTTGGGTGGAAATAAAAGCACATAAAACACCAATTTACTATACCTCTGGAGCAAGTCATTTTATTTGACCTAATCCAACAAAGTGTAACGTATATGCATAGTCTCAAGAGCTGGCAAGAGAAAACTGATCTGAAAACAGCTGACATAGCCAGAAAAATAATGGACGGGAAATAGCTGTTAGGTCGCTAAGCATGATAGAGATTTTCTAATTAGCTTATTCAGTATAATGACCATCCGCCCAAATCCTCCTCTATCCCAAAGATGGAGACCTAAATAAAACTATAAACTGCCTCTATATACAATATGGTGCCAAAGTGTAAACTCTAGAACAGTGGTCCCTAACCGATCTGGTCTTTAGAGGCACATTCAGCTCTGAGAGAGGGTCGGCAGCCACATTCAGCTCAGAGAGGGTCAGCAGCCACATTCAGCTCAGCGAGAAGGTCAGCAGCCACATTCAGCTCAGAGAGAGGGTCGGCAGCCACATTCAGCTCAGAGAGACGGTCAGCAGCCACATTCAGCTCAGAGAGAGGGTCAGCAGCCACATTCAGCTCAGCGAGAAGGTCAGCAGCCACATTCAGCTCAGAGAGAAGGTCAGCAGCCACATTCAGCTCAGAGAGAGGGTCGGCAGCCACATTCAGCTCAGAGAGACGGTCAGCAGCCACATTCAGCTCAGAGAGAGGGTCAGCAGCCACATTCAGCTCAGCGAGAAGGTCAGCAGCCACATTCAGCTCAGAGAGAAGGTCAGCAGCCACATTCAGCTCAGAGAGACGGTCAGCAGCCACATTAAGCTCAAAGAGAGGGTCGGCAGCCACATTCAGCTCAGAGAGACGGTCAGCAGCCACATTCAGCTCAGAGAGAAGGTCGGCAGCCACATTAGCTCAGAGAAGGTCAGCAGCCACATTCAGCTCAGAGAGAAGGTCGGCAGCCACATTCAGCTCAGAGAGGGTCAGCAGCCACATTCAGCTCAGAGAGAAGGTCAGCAGCCACATTCAGCTCAGAGAGAGGGTCGGCAGCCACATTCAGCTCAGAGAGATGGTTGGCAGCCACATTCAGCTTAGAGATAGGTCAGCAGCCACATTCAGCTCAGAGAGGGTCAGCAGTCACATTCAACTCAGAAAAACGTCAGCAGCCACATTCAGCTCAGAGAGAGGGTCGGCAACCACATTCAGCTCAGAGAAAGAGTCAGCAGCCACATTCAGCTCAGAGAGAGTCAGCAGCCACATTCAGCTCAGAGAGAAGGTCGGCAGCCACATTCAGCTCAGAGAGGGTCAGCAGCCACATTCAGCTCAGAGAGAGGGTCGGCAACCACATTCAGCTCAGAGAAAGAGTCAGCAGCCACATTCAGCTCAGAGAGAGTCAGCAGCCACATTCAGCTCAGAGAGAAGGTCAGCAGCCACATTCAGCTCAGAGAGAAGGTCGGCAGCCACATTCATCTCAGAGAGAGAGTCAGCAGCCACATTCAGCTCAGAGAGAAGGTCGGCAGCCACATTCAGCTCAGAGAGGGTCAGCAGCCACATTCAGCTCAGAGAGAAGGTCAGCAGCCACATTCAGCTCAGAGAGAGGGCGGCAGCCACATTCAGCTCAGAGAGAGGGTCAGCAGCCACATTCAGCTCAGAGAGAAGGTCAGCAGCCACATTCAGCTCGAGAGAGGGTCGGCAGCCACATTCGGCTCAGAGAAAGAGTCAGCAGCCACATTCAGCTCAGAGAGGGTCAGCAGCCACATTCAACTCAGAGAGGGTCAGCAGTCACATGCAGCTCAGAGAGAAGGTCAGCAGCCACATTCAGCTCAGAGAGAGGGTCGGCAGCCACGTTCGGCTCAGAGAGAGGGTCAGCAGCCACATTCAGCTCAGAGAAAGAGTCAGCAGCCACATTCAGCTCAGAGAGGGTCGCAAGACACATTCAGTTCTGTCGCTCCGGTTACATCTTGCACTTGTAACTTCTGATAGGCCAGAGGTCAAACGTTACGTCACAAGTGCTCTGTGTAACTCTGTAACATCAAGAACGAGGATCTCATAGAGTTAAATTGATTTTGGACCTCCAGAGTGCTCCATAAAACACTGGATCTGACGGCAGGTCACAATTCGCTGGAGACTGACAAGATTGACACCGGAAAAAGATGTAGATGGTGGCAGGTGGGTATGAGATAGGAGGCAGGGGATTTACATTTAAAGCACCACTCCAGTGCTGAAATAGAATAAAAAAAAGTTGGAGTGGTGCTTTAACCCACTGTTTTTGTCAGATTAGGAGTGTAGTGGGTGGTCCTACTCATTGATTCACAGCCTTTCCTGTACCAGTGTGTGATCAGGGAAAGCATTCAGTTGCTGAAGTCTTAATTCCTGAATGAGCAGAGGATTCTTTATAAGGATTATTCACATATTTAAAAATGTGCTCAGCTCATTTTGCATAAAAACCATAGTTCTGGAGATTGGATTGCATTTTAAACAAGGCAGATGTCATGGCGCGGTATAGCGGATAGGGAATCAGGAGGCATCCCATCTTTCATCTTCACCACCTGATCTATCTATTATGGTAAATGTCATCATGCTCTCTCCCACACCTGAAATTCGCTGCCTCGTGGTAACTCTCAGCCCTGCCCTGTCCTTTAAACCACACATTCAAACTCTCGCCACCTCCTGTCACCTCCAATTCAAAAATATTTCCAGAATCCGTCCTTTCCTCAGCCCTCAATCTACTAAAATTCTTTTACATGCCCTCATCATCTCCCGCCTTGACTACTGCAACATTCTCCTGTGTGGCCTCCCTGCTAACACTCTTGCACTTCTCCAGTCTGTCCTCAACTCTGCTGCCCGACTAATCCACCTCTCTCCTCGCTACTCCCCTGTTTCTCCTCTCTGCAAATCTCTTCACTTGCACCCAATTCCCCAACGAATCCAGTTCAAGCTACTAACACTGACCGACAAAGCCATCCATAAACTGTCTCCTCCCTATATCTCTGAACTAATCTACCACTATCTTCCCTCATGTAATCTTCGATCCTCCCAAGACCTCCTCCTCTCCTCCACACTTATCCATTCCTCACACAACCGTCTCCAAGATTTCTCCCAAATATCCCCCATCCTCTGGAACTCTGCGCCCCAACACGTCCGATTATCCACCACGCTCGGATTCTTCAGACGGAACCTGAAAACCCATCTCTTCAAGAAAGCTTACAGCCTGCAATTACCGAGCCGCTGCCTCACCACCAACGGAGTTGCTGGCCCACCGCCACCTGATCTGCTGCACCCCTGACCCACTGTCTCCTCCCCAATATCCTGTAGAATGTAAGCCCACAAGGGCAGGGTCCTCTCCACTCTGTACCAGTTTGTCATTCTTAATGTATTTACTGTAAACTATATTTATAATTTTGTATGTAACCCCTTCTCATGTACAGCACCATGGAATTAATGGTGCTATATAAATAAATAATAATATTAATAATAAGATGGGCAAAGGCAAAGTGGGGAACTAGTCTGATCATTAGACTGGGGTCCCTGTCTCACCTTAATCCTGGAATTTCCTCTGAAGGTAAGTATGTACAGGCTACCACCCTTGCCCTTTTCTCCTGATCATCCCTACCTCCATCCATGGACCAGGAAAACCCAGAAGTTCCTATAAAAGGTAACAGCAACAGCACAGCATGCCCTCACTGCACGAAGTCCAATTAGAAACTCAACCCTATCTGCGACACCCAATGAAGGGAAGTGGAGCTACTTAGAGGCTGAGGAAGTGGAGATCTGAATGCTCTGACACACCTCTCCATCTACACCTGCAGAGCCACACACAGCATAGATAACAGTAGCTTTCTGGCATTAACTCTGGATGTGCCAAATGAAATTAACTCTGATTAAACTACAAAAGCATTACATGTGGACTGTAAAGCAGTCAACACGTGACAGTAGGTTCCCTTTTAGATTTTAACATGTTTAACATGTTAACAGATGTCTTTAAGATTTTGAAAAATCAGAATAAGGCAAAGATCTAACCCCGTATTTTAGCGCCTACTAAAATGTAGATGAAAGAACATTTGATAGTGACTTCAAGTTGAAGCGTACCGCCAATGATCCACTTAAAATCTTCATAGATTATGCTGCTCAGTGCAAAAATGTATGTTTGCAATCTCAAATTAAAATTGTAGCGTCCTGTACTGTCATGTGTATTAGTGTTTTTCGCTTGCAGGCTGTACATCCCATTCATTTTAATATTGGGCAGAGAAAGAGGCAAGTTGAAATACTGCAGTCCTTTACTCACCCCCTGCTGAGAGACACCGTATTTAAGCTTCGTTGCTAGGGATACTGAAATTTACACTGAAAACCCCAATTAGATCAGGTATTGATGTGAGGACAATCTATGCTGTGGAACATGTTGGCGCTATGAATGAAATAAATGATATCGCCATGTGTTCATTATCTTGAATGAGTTGTCCGACTTATAAAAAATGCTTGCAGAAAAGAGAAGACATGTTCTAAAGTATATAAATAAGGTATATTCACATCTCTAAACTCCATCTAAACTTTTTACTGTTACGGAAAGCAATTGTGTCCTGATGTCAGTCACTTCACTGATTGGCTGCAGCAGTGTCACGAGAGTGTCGCATCTGACTTGTATCCAAAGAGAGACAGTACTTATCTGATCATACGGTGAAGAGATCGACAGTGTCAAGTAATAGTGGCTTTAATCGGACATGCTTCAGAGCGATATACCCGCTCCTTCTTCAGGGAGCCAACATAAGCAACATGTTATGTTGGCTCCCTGATAAAGGAGCTGGGATATTGCTCCGAAACGTGTCGGCATAAAGCCATCATTACCTGACGCTGTCGGTCTCTTTATCGTATGAGCAGCGCAGATCAGATAAGCACTGTCCCTCTTTAGATACGTTTTCCTGTGCCACTGCGTACACGTGGAATGTGAATTCTGTGGCAGCCATACCATACTCTTATACTGGATGTGGGTCACACAACCGGTCCAGGTGAGCAGATATATTTGTTTCCTACACAAAAGTGTTTTGAAAGGTATGACCCTATTGCGCTCTCTTTCCTTTCCATAGTTTGCATCTGACTGGGACCTTTGTGCTGTTTGGGATTAGAAGATCACAGCGATTAGCAGGTCCACTTTGGAATCCGCTCAGAGATGAATATGAGTTGAGCAGATTTATTTTTATTTAGTGCTGAAGGGGTTAAAAGTTTCTTTTTGATCCTGCTGAGATTCCACGTAAATCTAATCTCAGTTAATGCACCTTGCTGCCAGTCCCTTACATTATTTAAAATGACTCCTTACTCTACCATGTGTCAGGTCTAGTTCTTCCTATGCTGACATCTCAGGAGAAGTTATCCTTGACGAAACTGTGGGGTTCCACTTGTTTTATTCCCATTTGTTTGTCTCTTTACTTGTGTTGTCATATCATAGTAGTTAGACTAGCATCTTGATGCCCTACTCACTAGCTAGGGATAGCCAAGGGTCAGCCAGGTGTCACATCCCCAGAGTCTGCTCCAGCAACTTCTGCATCTTTCATCACGTGCCGTTGTGTTTACTCTAAAGGTGGGGCTGGTGATGTAGTAGTCTGACTTAAGAAAGTGTTGTATGGCTGCCCAGCTGCAGTCATGAACTCTGACTTCAGCCAATTAGGAAATACTGCAGTCTATTTGAATCTTTTGTGTGTTCCTGCTGGTTGCCAGATATATTCCCTGGTTCACTTGGTATTCCTGTTTAGTAATATTAATTTTCCAAAGTGACCACTGCCTGATTATGTTTTATTCTCCAGCTTAACAGTTTTGTACTTTTCTGACCTCTGGGCTTTGACCCTGGCAACTTTTCTATTCCTGGACTGCAACCCATCTATTGGCAGCAACCCCCTGGGCCCTGCCGTAAAGCCAGATCCCGGTTCAGGGGTTAAAGGGTGTCTGGGTATCTTGGGGTTCTGCCTGACAGTGCAGTTTGCATTTAATCTGTCCAGGATTCACCTTTTTACCTGTAACTCGGATGGACATTACACCAGGGTTTAGCCACATAATAGGCCATGAGGGGGAAAGGACCCACTTAGGAATGATACGGAGCTCAGAGTTCAGTCTCAGGTGAATGTATAGGGGTCATCCCTCCCCCTATTGTCAGAGTCCTCTTTTCCCTGTTTTTTCTATCCTTTAGCGGTGTGAGTGGCGGACCTTGAGCCTGGAGGGCCCTGGTGCAGCAGCTGCAGGTTGAGGAGTGGGGTGGGATGTTGGTGAGAAGTGGGGGGGGTGCTGGACGTGATGCGGCTCCTACCTGCGCTGAGCCACGCATTGCATTGCAGAGGAGAGGAGGGGTGGGATCAGCCAAGGGAAGCAGGAAGCTTCCCTCAGTTAACCTCCTCTCCTCTGACACAGGGTCATGGGGGTCGACTGGGGGCCCCCCTGCAGGCTTGAGGGGCCCCCTAGCCGGTCGGGGCCCTGGTGCAGCTGAACCAGCTGCACCATGGTAGGTTCGCCCCTGAGCGGTGTATGTCTCTTCACTCTGTCATGACAAGAAGGTCGTCATCAAATCCATAGTCAATGATGTCCCATTTCAGTTACCTGACCACTGCAGCCAATCACAGTTCACAGTAGTCAGCTGACTGAATACATGAACAATCCCATTGTCTGAGTGTGAGACCTGCCTGTCTTGGAGCAACAACGGTTAGAGTGGGTGAGTATACATTATTTTATCATTTTGCCATTTCTAAATAAAAATGGTCAGGCAATAATAATAGTTTACTAATTGGTAAAAATTATTATAACTATTACTGGACAGCAAATTCCAAAAACAGAACTCTTTAACTTAATTACCAGTTGCATCAAACTGTTAACAAGCGGATACTTCAATAATATACAGAATCTGTAACATTAAATAGAGTATTATCACTGATACGTTTAATCTCATGGGAATCATTCTGATTTTATTAATAGCTTTGTTTAAATGATATTCCACGTGGCGTGCCTCTGTTACACACTTCCTACAGGTGCAGCAAATATTAATATTATTGCACCCACCGGGGTGCTAGCGATGTGTTGTGATTTTCAGTTTTTCTCTGCCAAATTAATCTTCTGTGACTCTGTGATTATTTTCCATATTAATAAATGAAGTGGGTGTAAAACAAATTTCTAAGCTACAGTATTTCATATATTACCACCTATTTAGTGAAGGTAAATTCAGATTTTCAACCAGATGTGTGATACGTATCCAAAAAAAAAAGGCTGCCAGCCAGAAATGTATGGCTGGGGTCACAGTTGTGGTACAAAATTCAGATCCTGATCCGGTTTTGAGCTGTTAAAAAGCTCAAAACTGGATCAGGAACCGCAGCCCATAAGAGTCCATTATTTAAACTGAATTGCTCTACATGCAATCCGGTTACAGCATCCGGAATTACAGCCTGCGGGAAAAATCCTGCAGGCTGCAGTTTTCGAAATGGTTTGCAATCCGCAGCAGGATTGCTATAATGGGCTCCCATGGGAGCCCATGCGGCTGCCGCAATGCACATGTGAATGCCTGCGGCAGCCTTGTTCATCCCTTCTGCCACAGGGATGAACATAGGGTTAAATGTTATTAATAGATGTGGGCAACATGTCTCTAGGGGGTGCCCTCCCTCCCTAGAGACATGCTGTCCACACAGGTCGGCATGTGAGGGGTTAATTCTATATTTAACTGTATCGACGCTATTGTCTGCTTTTTTTATACTTTATAATGACAGCTGCCGGCTCCTGTGTTTTCAGGAGTATACTACGTACTTTGCGTAAGCATCAGAGACAGGACAGCATCCTTTATAAAGAGCTGTCTCTGGTGCTTACGCCATTTGCGTAGTCTACTGGCTGCTCTCCAGGGTCCTGATATCATGTACAGTAGTTCTCTGGCTGTGCGATGCCCATAGAACTACTGTATTAACGATCAGGACCCTGGACAGTAGCCTTTAGACTACGCAAATGGCGTAAGCACCAGAAACAGCTTCTTATAAAGGAGGCTGTCCTGTCTCTGGTGCTTACGCAAAGTACGTAGTATACTCCTGAAAACACAGGAGCCGGCGGCTGTCATTATAATGAATAGAAAAAGCTGACAATTGCGGCGATACAGTAAAATATAGAATTAACCCCTCACATGCCGACCTGTGTGGACAGCATGTCTCTAGGGAGGGTGGGCACCCCCTAGAGACATGTTGCCCACATCTATTAATAACATTTAACCCCTTGTTCATCCCTGCAGCATCAGGGATGAACAAAGAAACCGGCAACCGGATAGCACATTCTGAGCAATCCGGTTACTGGATGGACTCACATAGGAGCCCATTATAGCAGCCCCGCTGCGTTTTACAAACCACTCCAAAAAACGCTGCCTGCATAATTTTTCACGCAGGGAGCGAAACCGGAATGCGGTAATCGGATTGCAAATGCTGCAATCCGATTTTTGTATTGCAGCCTATGGGCTGCGGATCCGGATCCGGTTTTGAGCATTTTTAATGCTCAAAACTGGATCCGGATGAAAAAAAAATGCTAATCTGACCCTAACCTATGTGTTACCCCAGGCATATTCTTATTTATGTGTCCCTACTATGTACTATGAAACGGATCTGTCTGACCGTACAGGGACATGGTTTGATCATACCACATCTCCTGTGCTGAGATAGGCTAGGGTCACATTTAGAATGCAAAATGCAGTTACCACATCCATGTCTGAATGCGGTAATCTCATGTCCCTTCAGACACATTTTGCATTCTAAGGCTAGGGTCACATTTGCGGTCGGGATTGCAGATCCTGATCCGGTTTTGAGCTGTAAAAATGCTCAAAACCGGATCAGGATCCGCAGCCCATAGGCGCTCATTATAAACCCGGATTGCACTTAATGCTATCCGATTACTGCAGTCCGGTTTTGCTGCCTGCATGAAAAATCATGCAGGCAACGTTTTTTGGAGCGGTTTCAAAACCGCAGCGGGGCTGCTATAATGGGCGCCTATGGGAGCCCATCCGGCTATCGCAAGGCACATGTGATTGCCTGCGGTTGCCGGATGCTTTGTTCATCCCTGCTGCTGCGGGGATGAACAAAGGGTTAATCTGTTAAATATATGTGGCCAACATGTGTCTGGGGTCACAAGTGACACGGGTACTCAGGTCTCAGGTGGTCAATTGCGGGGATGTCAGAGGTGGTCCCTGCCCAAGCCTGTGCCCTTGGGTGACAATGAAAAGGGGTATATTTACAGGAATTTGAGTTATTGTTAGTCATGATGCCACCTGTAGGTTCTGGTGAGGGCACCGGCGCTGCTTGGGCCTCTGGAGTGATGGGTGGCAGCAAGGTGGAGTGGCCCCTATAGGAGGAGCGGGGTCCCCGGGGCTAAGAGTTATGATGGTGGAGTAGGACAGCACAGTCGTTGCCGCACAGGGTTAGAATAGGGAAGCGTAGTCGGTGTGGTGTAGGACGGGTTGAAGGAAGGACACGCACACACTAAAGTCTTTTGGTACCTTTACTGATGTCTGGTTGCAGGATGACATGTCCGGAGTGAAGGAAAACACCTTAGGACTTCCACAGCGAGTTGGGATATAGGCCTCCTTATTCTGCTCTCTTGTCCTGAGTCTGGCAGGTATGGAACCAAACCTGACTGTTACTTCTCTCTCCACTCCCGTGTTGCTTCACTGAGGGCTCTCTCATGAGCCACCGCTGTCTCTCTCCCTGTGGTCCCTGGCTCTCAATTATTGGTGCTGCAGGTGACTGGGAAGCTAAGCCTCCTCGGGATGCTGGATTCTCTGCTGGGTCTATCTTCTCTGTCCCTTGCAGACTCGGGCTCCAGTGACCGGTGTTCTGGTGGGGTGAGTCGGTATGGCTCCTCTGCTCCCGGCAAAGTGCTCCTAGCCTCTGCCTTCGGTTCCTACTCTCTGGACCCTCACACTGGATCTGGTGTGTACTGGTTCAGGCCCAGCACGGCTCCGGTTACCAGTTCAGCTCATTAGCCTCTGAGCTACCTTCACAGCTCTTCTAGCGTCTGCACACTCTGGCTAATTTCCCCCCAGCACCTGTATTTATAGGGGATCTGGCTTAAAAGTAACCAGTTGGGCTCCCACTACAGGCCTGGAGTGGAAGGTGTTGGGTATAAGTGTGTACCAGTTGTGGAAAGTCTTTTAGTGTTCTAGGGGGTTCTGTGGCTTACCTGGTGTCCACTCTCCCTAGAGACATGTTGTCCAAAAACTGTGGCATGTCAATGGTTAATGTCTATTATTACATTATCGCCGCTATTGTCGGCTTTATAAACTTCTCAATGAAAGCCGGCGGCCCCTTCGTGTAAGGAGGATTATTAGTATGCAATGTGCGTAAGCACAGTGCAGGGCAGCATCCTCAATAAGGAGCTGACCCTGCTGCGTACTCAAATTGTGTACTGTACCCGCCGCTATCCATGGTGCTGAAGCCTTAAACATCAACTCTATGGCCAGCGCACCGGACTTTCAATGTGCGCTGGCCATAGAAGTGATGTTTAAGGCTTCAGCACCATGGATAGCAGCGAGTACAGTATGCAATTTGCGTACGCAGCAGGGTCAGCTCCCTATTGAGGATGCTGCCCTGCAATGTGCTTATGCACATTGCGTACTGTAACTCCTACTTACATTGAGGAGCCGCTTGCTTTCATTCAGAAGTTTTAAAACCCGACAAATAGTGTCGATAAAGTAATCAAAGCTATTAACCATTAACATGCCACTGTATTTGGACAACATGTCTCTAGGGAGGGTGGACACTGCCTGGAGACAT
This sequence comes from Allobates femoralis, assembly GCA_033576535.1. Classification (NCBI taxonomy): domain Eukaryota; kingdom Metazoa; phylum Chordata; class Amphibia; order Anura; family Aromobatidae; genus Allobates; species Allobates femoralis. The sequence continues at coordinate 159,664,445 of JARQOC010000007.1, forward strand.
GTTGCCCACATATATTTAACACATTAACTTTTTGTTCATCCCCGCAGCAGCAGGGATGAAGAAAGCATCCGGCAACCGCAGGCATTCACATGTGCCTTGCGGTAACCGGATGGGCTCCCATAGGCGCCCATTATAACACTTTGGCTGCGGTTTTTAAACCGCTCCAAAAAATGTTGCCTGCATGATTATTACCGCAGGCAGGACAACCAGAATGCGGTAACCAGATTGCATTAAGTGCAATTCGGTTTTATAATGGGAGCCTATGGGCTGCTGATCCTGATCTGGTTTTGAGCATTTTGCATGCTCAAAACTGGATCAGGATCTGCAATCCCGACCCCAAATGTGACCCTAGCCTATGAGAGACCGGGAGCCGATTATAAAGAGGAGGAGAAACTCTAGGTGAGAAGAAGCTTGTGGAGGTTATAGGAGGCGACTGATCGCAGGCGTTTATTCCAAAGGGGAAAACAAATATTAAGTTGAGGAGGACAACAATTTTGTCTAGCCCATTTTTGGAATTTTGCCTGAAATTATGTCCAATTTGAATTTATTTTCTCCAGAAGCTGTGGTATGATCAGACCTATATTTAAATTCTTCTCCCAACAGCAATTTTCAGATCTCTCCACAGGTGACCAATGGGATCAGTGGCGTAACTTGAAGTTCATGGGCCCGGATGCGAAAGCTCCAACGGGGCCTCGAATTATTACAAATCTTTAACAGCAATAGTCTTTTTCTATAGGCCAAAATGGACTTTTGGGGCCCCGTAGGCTCCGGGGCCCGGGTGCGATTACAACCCCTGCACCTGTTGTAGTTACACCCCTGAATGGGATTTAGATCCGGACTCATTGCTGCAACTTCAGATCTCTCCAGCTCTTAGTTTCCTCCATTTCTGGGGCTTCTTGATGTTTGGGGTCATTGTCCTACTGGAGACCCATGAACAAGGATGCTACCAGCTTTCTGACACCGGATGCTACATTGTGACCCAACATCCTTTTGTAATCTTCAGATTTTGTTATATAAAATTCTGAAGTGTTAATAATTTATTTTTATAGATGAGTGCTAAGTGAATGAACAAAGGAGAAATCTAAATCACATCATTATATGGTTTAACTGATCTTTGCCTTCATCAATTCTTCTACGAGGGAGTTTGGCAGGGAGATTGTTCCAAACATCTTGGAGAACTGACCACAGATCTTCTGTGTATGAGCCTTGTGCAATCTTCATGTGATCCCAGACAGACTGGATGATATGAGATCTGGGATCTGTGGGGGCCGTTTCATAATTTCCAGGACTCCTTGTTCTTCATTACGCTGAAGATGGTTCTTAATGACATTGGCTGGATGTTTGAGGTCGTTATATGGCTACAGAATAAATTTGGAGCCAATCAGACACCTCCCTGATGGTATTATATGATAGATAAGCATTTGCTTGTATTTCTTAGTATTGAGGACACTATTAATGTTGACCTAATCCCCAACTCCATTTGCTGAAATGCAGCCACAAACTTTTTAGGACCCTCCCCTGAGCTTCACTCTTCCTGCAGACCCTCAATATTGCGCCACTCTCTATCCTTCTGTTACAGCCAAATATTTCACATTTTGACTCATCAGTCCAGATCACCTGCTGCCATTTTTCTGGCTATGTTTTGATATAGCGTCAAACTACCAACCACCATTACTCCAGAAACACCAAACTGCGGTATCCTGCAGCAAAGTCCAAACTCCAGTTTGGGGGGAACACCAAGGAATCCTTTAGGCTTTATACCACAGTTTAGCCATGGACAATTAGATTGTGATCCAGAGTCTCCACTTCCAGCATTAGCGTCATACCCTCTGCTTCCAGCCATCATGGCCTTCAATTGGAAATTGCAATTCTGTCTCCGATGTGAATTTAGTTTACCATATTGTTCTCTTCTATTTCCTAAGCTTTATAGTAAGAAAACCAAAAAAAATGAATAAAAATAAATATTTAAAGTCAAGTCTTCCAATTACATTATATAGAATATGTAGGTTCATTGCTCATAGAAATTTAGAAAAAGTTTATGAATAATTTATTAACAATTTCTCATTTTACTACCCAAGTCATTCAGCCCCCACATATGGTAATGAATGGAAATATGCACAAAAATGGGTTCTCTGAGAAGAATGATTTATGCCCCTGCTATACTCTATACTTGATTCTGGTAATAATATAAAGAGTATATTCCATATCCACTGTTTCTTGTCACATTGAAAATCCAGAATTGTGCTGATTTTTAATGTCCAGTGTTCAGTTTATCGGAAAAGAGATAAATATTGATCTGCTTCTCTCTGGCCCGCAAGGGTCTGGGGTACTCAGGTCTCGGGCGTTTGGGTACGGTGGATGCCACGGGTGGTCGGTGCCCGAGCCTGTGCCCTTGCAGTGACAATAAAAAGGGGTATTTACAGAGGTAAAAGTTTATAAAGGAATGTCGTGACGCCACCTGTAGGTCCATTGATGGCACCGGCACTGCTGGGACCTCCGGGGTGATGGGCGGCAGCAAGGTGTTGCTGCTCTCTACAGGTAGCGCAGGGACCCAGGGGCTGTAAGGGTTTGATGGTGGAATAGGGTAGAGCAGTCTTCGTTTCACGATGCAGAATTACCTCCATTCAGCAAGAAGAAACACGGACACTTGTTCACTCTGGACGGGTACTTTACTCCGGTAATCTGCAGTTTACAGGGTATGCAGTTGTTACAGCTAGGGCAGTGGACCGGGTGGTCCTAGCAGTAGACAATGTCCATATGAAGCTCCAGTGATGTTCCTTCTCTATCTCTTTCTCTGTCCTTCCTCTGTGCTCTCCTTCTTCCTTGAGCTGCCCTGCACGTATCCCGCTTGTTGTACCAGGCCTGCCGAATGGTATGAGGATCCCTTCTCTCTCTAAGGTGTACTCAAATCAGTTTGGTGCTTCTGGTGGGGACCGTGCGTAGGTCAGACCATCGTGCTCCTATGAAGCTTTCGACCACGCCGGTAATTTGCGGCTCAGGGATTGTCCTCTGCACCGCTTCGGAGCCGGTACTCTATTTTGGACTGGGCCAGGGTATTCGGTTACCCTGTATCCGCCCCTCTCTATCTGGGCCACCAGGTTGAGGTGCCCTCCCATTACTTCTCCTCTTTACTGACTCTTCTGACTGCTCTGTTTCCCGCTCTTTCCCCACTCATTATATAACCTAGCTCTCCTCCCACCGGGACCGGTTACCCTGGTGATGGGTAGTCTGACTGGTCCCCTATCACTAGATGTATGTGTGTGGTTGTGAAGCTTCAGGCTTCTATTACACACTACCAGGACAAGAATACTGCACCTTCTGTTAGGGGTGCAGTACCCTTTTGTAGCGTGCTGACTAGCGGGTGCTACACTTCCAAGGACAATTACCATAATTTTGGAAGCAGCTATGAATGTAACAATCTATATAAAGCTTAGGCCGGGTTCACACCAAGGCATGATCAGGTCTGGTGCTGTCCAGTCTAAACCAGCCCCGTACCTGATTTTGACATAATACAGCCCTATGGGGTCGGATGGAACCGGATGGCAGCAATGTGCCATCCAGTTTCCATCTGCCCGGGAGGATGCAGGTGAATTTGGATTTTTCTCCCAGACACAAAAATGTTGCTTGCAACGTTTTTGTGTCAGGGGCGAAAACCTACCCAAATCGGATCCTCACGGATCCGGGGCGATCCGGCTCTCCCTATCAGGGGAGTCTATGGCGCTGGATCGCCCTGGTCCGACAAAAACATTGGATCCGGGAACTAGACACCGGTGACTGAAGTTCAGTAGCGAGCGCTGCTAAACTTCAGCACCTTGAGCTGTCCCCTGCTGTGATTCCAGGACCGCAGGGAGCTAGCCGAGATCTTGAAATTGCAGCATCTGCGGCTGTGATCAGAGGCGTCCAGCTGCAAACCGGACCGAAAGGCATATTTGCCCTCCGGTTCTGTTTGCAAATGGTGTCCGGGGCCCCAGACCGGATCACACTGTGGTGCGAAGCTGGCCTTAGTAATAACTAAGGCTCTGTTCACACTAGCACTTTGCTTGGAGCCTCCACTAGTTGTCTCAGCAGACTTTGGAGAAAGAATAACATTGCATGGATTACTATTTATTCCAGCAAAGTGATGGAAACTACTAATAAACTTGACAGCACCATTACAGGTCAATGGGTTGGGTACTAGTGGTAAATTCTTGTCCTTAGTGTGAACCTCACCTACAGCAAACATCAGTTCAACATTGCATGTGTACAAGAATTGCCTGAGCTGTATAATGTGGGCAGGTAGAGAAGTCCATGCATATGGAATTGTATGCTTAAGTCGTTAAGGGGGTTGTATAATCAAGACAACATTGTTCATACTCATACCTTTCTTCTCGGCTACATATCTTGTAATGAGTGGCATGAGATGACTTTGTAATATTTTGTGATACTCTGTTGGGAGATGTTTATGCTATATTTGTCAAAGTTTTGCCACCCAGTGGTTGTAATGTGAATTGCATTCTATAGAACGTTGTGATATTAAAATTAATTTGTTTCATGAAAAATTCAAAGAAATGCAAGTGTGAACACATCTTTATTCTTTTCTTTAGACAGAGAGTTGATTCCATCATTCTGCGACTCATTTTATAAGACTAACAAAGATAATCCCTACGTGGTTGTATTATGCAGCATTGAAGTATAAGCTAGAGTGCGTGGAAATAGTGGAGTTGTATCGCCTACATCAGCAGCAACGGCTGAAAATAAACTTTATTTTGTAACATGGGTTACTAACAATATTTTTGCAGAATACTCACTTTGTATGATGGGGTAGGGCGTTGGCTATCAACAAGAATTGGCAGTACAGCTAACCAATAGGCAGTTGGAGAAATAGCACCAAACTCAGAACCCGATTAATCATTGCATTGTCACCATTTTTTCGGCGTCAATACATCTCAGTTTGTGACTTTTTGATTTACGGCAAATTCATCCAATGATTTGAGCCTTAAGTTAAGTTGTCTTTTGCCTTTTAGTGTTATGGTTTCTACATCATCATGACTTTATTCATTTGCACTGCCACTCGCAGCATGCTATGATTTTTTTCTCATGCCTTATCGACATGATAAAAAAGTACTCATCGGCACTGCCCCATAGTATAACATTGCAGCTAGTGCTATCTGATGGAACATCAAATAGCCTTCATCCGTGTTATTATTATGCACATACTGTAAGTAATGAAACACGGGTAAAGAGGTAATAAAGCCTATCTGACAGTGGCCACATTTGCACCCTATTGGTTACTGTACACACTTGTAGTCCTAGCTACACAACACCCTAATAGGTCTTACTTAGCCTGGACTATCCTTATTCACGCATCTAAAAGCCCAAAACTGGGACCTGTTGGCGTGAAAGTTGAGTTTTTTGTCGTTCCTTCTGAGGAGGCAAAGGTGAGAATATTAATACTACAAATCAAGATAGGGTAAAGGCGGGGGTCACACTTGGTAGTCAGTTTTTCT
>JARQOC010000007.1:159670030-159911759 GCA_033576535.1 Allobates femoralis
TAACCTGTCCCTGCTCCATAGAAATCCATTCCTAGCCATCCCTTTCTGACCCTAAACCGCTATGTGAAAGTTTATTAAAGTAGTTTATTCACCTGTTATTCTGCAGCTTCTCATTATATGAGAAGCCGCAAAAGGCGGGCTTCTGTGGCTCACCCCGCCGGCGGCGTGTTAATTATGCACGCCCACATGGGCGTGCTATACGGCAGAGATATTGCTTGTCCTGCAAGGGGGCGGTACAGGCGATATGACGTGATTTTCGTCATATCACCTGTACCGCCCCCTGGCAGCATTTTCCTTTGCGCTCAGCTAAAGCACATGTCCTTTGTGGCCGCTGCTAAGGTAAACAGTGGGTTTTCTATGTGGCAGCGTTGGCAGGCAGCTTATAGCGTTAACGCTATGCACTGCGAGGGAAAAATACGGAGGCGTCAGGCGTGGGTCATCCCCCAAGTGTTACCCTAGCCTAAGACAGACAAGGGTAAAAGAAACTTTGTAGCAGCGATCTTCAGAAACGAGTTCAAAGCGACTTTTCTTTCCACGGCGCACACCTCCACACGGATACCAAGGTATAACAAGCACTATCATTGGCAATTACTTATGCTAAGAGATGAATGGATACAACAGAGCAGTTGAGATAGGCCAGGATGGAAAGCCTTAAAGGGGGAGTCACACGCGTCAATGTCGTCAGTGAGATGATTGCTGACGACATTGACAGATGATCGCTGGTGAGCTGTCACACAGGCAGATCACCAGCGATCAATTGACCAGAAACATCGTGGAAACGATTTAAATTTCGTTTCCACGATGTGTTGCTCCCGCTGCCAGAATGCTGGAAGCGGGAGCAGGCTGGTCTCCAAGGTAAACTGCGGGTATCTAGGCAGCGCGCGCTGCTAGATACCCGACGTTTTACCTTAGTTACCAGCCTCCTCCGCTCACCGGCTGATATCTAAGGTACACAGCGGTTAACTAGGGACCCTAGTTACCCGCTGTGTACCTTAGATACCAGCCGGTGAGCGGAGGAGGCTGGTAACTAAGGTACACGTCGGGTATCTAGGCAGCGCGCGCTGCCTAGATACCCGCAGTTTACTTGGATACCAGCTCCCAGCGCTTGTGAGAGGCGCTGGGAGCTGGAATATCGCTACTCCGGTGTCACACGCAGCGATGCTGCGTGTCCACCGGGCGACCATCGCCAGGTTTTAGGACAGATTCTAAAACCTGGCGATCATCAACCAGCGATTTATCGCTGGTTGATTCAGTATGTCACACGCATCAATATCGCTGCAACGTCACGTGCAGCCGATATCGTGCAGGCGATATTGACGCGTGTGACATACCCTTAAGAGACAAAAAGATAGCTTTAACCCTTGCAGTACCAGTACAAGGGAAATAAATCTGCATGCCTAGCAGGAAAGCAAGGCAATTCCATACAGCACAGGCGTGTGCTGTGACATTCTGACCCCTAGAATAGGAGATCGCACTTTCTGTCATGGTAGCCCCATGACATATGAGGCCTGGAGGAGGCTCATGGCTTTTTAATCACATAAGGAGAATGTCTCTGTATTGTGATATCACAGTGTACATTGAACTACTGTGCGATGATATTAGCTGTCACATCAGTAGGTGCATTTTGCATCACTATGACATAATTGTGTGCATAGTATGATAGGGCTGTGCCATAAGCTGATACATCAGTATGTGCATTATCTAGCACTGTGATATCACCATGTTCATTGTGGTATGACACAGTGCCATTAGCTTTCACATCAGTAGGTCTGGGAACTTGCTATCTATGTTATGGAGACAGCGAAGTAGGTGGGGAGATTGTAGCCACTTCCCTCCTCTCAGATATATGATAATTTGCACTTCTTTAAGGAAGTGGAGAAACTCCAGTGCCACATTTAAGCAGCTCCTCAAAATCATAATCGCTTTCCAACAAGCTTTTAATATGACTAAGGAATTTGTGCCCCGGAAACACAGCGTCTGTAGTTTGGGGTTCTGATGTGGCACAAATCCCTTAGTCATATTAAAAGCTTGTTGGAAAGCGACTATGATTTTGAGGAGCTACTTAAATGCGGCACTGGAGTTTCTCCACTTCCTTAAAGAAGTGCAAATTTGAATTATCAGTAGGTGCATTATGCATCACTATGACATCATTGTGTGCATTGTATTATGGGGCTGTGCCATAAGCTGATATATCAGTATGTGCATTATCCATAACTGTGACATCACTGTGTGCATTGTATTATGTTGCTGGTTCCATAAGCTGCCACATAAATATACGTATTATCCATCACCATGACATCACTGTGTGCATTGTATTATTTGCGTCATTAGTGTCACATCAGTTTGTGACTTATCCATCAGTGTATTATCGACGTGAATTTTGTGCATTGTATTTGGTGCTGTGTCATTAGCTGTCACATTAGTATGTTATTATCCATTACGTAACATCACGTGTGACATTGTATTAGGGTGATGTGCCATTAGTTTACATCAGTATGTGCATTATCTGTACATCACTGTGACATCACTGTGTCATTGTATTATATCACTATGCCATTAGTTGTACATCAGTATGCGCATTATCCATCACTGTGACATCACTGGTGCATTGTATTATTCACTATGCCATATGTTGTACATCAGTATGTGCATTATCCATCACTGTGACATCACTGTTCATTGTATTATGTCACTATGCCATTAGTTGTTACATCAGTATGTGCATTATCCATCACTGTGACATCACTGTGTGCATTGTATTATGTCACTATGCCATTAGTTCGTTACATCAGTATGTGCATTATGCATCACTGTGACATCACTGTGTTGCATGTATTATGTCACTATGCCATTAGTTGTCACATCAGTATGTGCATTATCCATCACTGTGACATCACTGTGTGCATTATTAGTCATGGCATTATACACTTATACTCTGTGACATACTGTGTGCATTGTATTATGTCACTATGCCATTAGTTGTCACATCAGTATGTGCATTATCCATCACTGTGACATCATTTTGTACATTGTATTATGGTATTATGCCATTAGTTGTCACATCAGTTGTGCATTATCCATCACTGTGACATCACTGTGGCATTGTATTATGTCACTATGCCATTAGTTGTTACATCAGTATGCGCATTATCCATCACTGTGACATCACTGTGTGCATTGTATTATGTCACTGTGCCATTAGTTGTTAATCAGTATTGCATTATCTATCACTGTGACATTACTGTGTGCATTATATTATGTCACTATGCCATTAGTTGTCACATCAGTATGTGCATTATCCATCACTGTGACATCACTTGTGCATTGTATTATGTCACTATGCCATTAGTTGTACATCAGTTGTGCATTATCCATCACTGTGACATCACGGGTCATTGTATTATGTCACTATGCCATTAGTTGTACATCAGTGTGTGCATTATCCATTACTGTAACATCACTGTACATTGTATTATGTCACTATGCCATTAGTTCTTACATCACTGTGTTCACTTTAATTATGTCACTATGCAATTAGTTGTCACATAAAGTATATGCATTACCTTCACTGTGACATCACTGTCATTGTATTATGTCACTAGGCCATTAGTTGTCACATCAGTATATGCATTATCCATTCACTGTGACATCACTGTGTGCATTTGCTTTTTCATTTAAATGTATGCTAGGAAAGCTAAAACTAATTTTTACAAATAGACTTCATTAAAAATATGACACCGTTTGCCTTCTATCTCACTTGTGCTGCTCTATCGCTAGCTGAAGAATGAGTTAACTAAGAAACCTTGAGTGAGCTAGTACTGACAGCGAGTTTGTAACTTTTTTTTTTATTTTGTTGTCCTCAGATGATAGAACTATATAAAAATTAAATGTACAAGAAAGCAAAGCCTGTAAGAGACAAACGGTGCAACACTTGTAGTGAAATCTAAATGCAAAAATCTTTTTTAGACCAAAATATATTTTATTTAAATTAAAAAAAGCAATGTTTCCAAAGGTCGACAACACATTGAATTGGATACTTCTGCATGATCCATATTTATTTTCCTCTATTGACTTCTGATGCCAATTTTAATCCAGAAATCTAAATTCGATGCAGCTACGATTTTTACAAATTTGATTCCAGTCTCTGCAGTCTTTCAATCTTTCAATTGAAGGGGGACATTGACCATTAATAGGGCCAGTGCGCAGTCTGATTGGTGGATTCTATAGACCGAAATCTGCTGGGAAAATTGACCTTGTGAATAAGACCTAAGGAATGAGCGACGTCCAAGGTATAGCAAAGTACTCGTCTTAGGAAAAAGCTAAAGAAAAGTAAATCAGAAAGCAGACAGGATTAACCAGTCTGGATAATGTAATTGACCGCCATTTGTCAAGGCAGCTGGACATGGCTAAGAGTTATATCAAATATATAAACAGTTTCATTATGAAACGCTAAGGAAAGCAAACATTATATATAGGACACTGACATGCATTACTGCTAAGGAAATACATAAAAAAATTGAGATACTTAGAACATATAAAAGGCCAATTTTATGTGAGCCCAGCAGCCAACGTCAAGGCATACCTTATCTCTTTTTTGGGTCCCTACCTAATGCATCTATCCAGTTTAAAAAAAACTTCAGTTTATGGGTGGATGGGAACCTGCTAATAAAGATTAAAATAGCCTAAGGCTAATAAGGAGTGCTCAACCAGAAGGCATGACCCCATGGCCTGCATAAGAAAACTGATGGCACTTGCTAACAGGCAAGTGTGAACAGGTGCAAACTGAACATGAAATATACTATAACTAACTAATAAATAGTTGCACTCTGAAACACTAAGGTATGCAGAGATTGAATATAGGACATTGGACATGCATTACTGCTAAGGAAACACATTTAAAATTTGAGATACTTAGCACAGACAAAAGGCCATTTTTATGTGAACCCAGCAGCCAACGTCAAGACGTATCTCTTGTTTTTATCCATATCTAATCAAATGCCTCTATCTAGGTTAAAAGAAACCCCTTCATTTATGGGTGGATGGGAACCTGCTAATAGAAAATTAAAATAGCCTAAGTCTAATGAGAAGGAATGCACAGTCAATAGGTATGACCCCATGGCCTACATAACAGAACTGATGTCAGTTCCTAACAAGCAAGTGTGAACAGGTGCATACTTAATATAAAATATACAGTAAGAAAACGCTATGCACTCTAAAACGCTATGGTATGCAAGCACTGAATATAGGAATATGAACATGCATTACTGCTAAGGAAAAACATTCAAAAGATTGAGACAATTAGCATATAAAAAAGACCAGTTTTATGTGAGCCCAGCAGCCAATGTCAAGGTGTATCTCTTTGCTGGGTCCCTATACAATCTGATGCCTTTATCCAGGTTAACAAAAACTTACATTTATGAAGGGATAGAAACCTGCTAATAGAACATTGAAACTCCAATTTCATCAATTCAGTTGTGTCCACTGTTGGATATCATGTGAACCATCAAGGCGTATCTCTTTGCTGGGTCCCTATCTAGGTCGGTTGCTGGGCTCACGTAACACTGGCCTTTTTTATATGTTAAGTTCTCAATTTATAAATGTTTTTCCTTAGCAGTAATGCACGTCCACATTCCTGTATTCAATGTTTGCATACCTTAACATTTCAGAGTGCAGCTGTTTATTTATTTGTTATATATTTCATGTTTAGCATGTAACTGTTCACATTTGCGTATTAAGAAGTGCCGTCAGTTTTCTTATTTAGATTGTGGCTAAGGGTGCTTTCAAATTGCGTGCTAGCATGCATTCAGTGGTCCCATTGGGGCTTACGTCCAAACCCCAAAAAGGGTCATTGCCGTCAATGGTGCAGACAAAGTCAATGTGTGCTCTGTTGTGAACCATGTTTGAGAGTATACGCTTACTGCACCCAGACATAGTTTATTGCATTCAGGCGTCCGCCAACAGAAAACATATATTGTGCACAACAGAGTACATGTTTACTCCGTCTGCACCATTAAAGTCAATGGCCCTGTCAACACTTACGTCCGAAGCCTGTTATACCAGGGGTTCATACATAAACCTGATGGGACCACTGAACGAGTGCTAGAGCACAATGTGAAAGCACCCTAAGGGTGCCGTCACACCTGGCGACGGCACCGCTGATGTATTAGGCGATGTAGGGGTGTGGCCTATCAGCGTCGATATCCCCCTTGCATCGCCTAATGTAAAGGGGTGATGTCGGCGCCTCTGAGTGGTCGCCTGGAATCACATCAGTGATGTGAAAACAGGCGGCCGATCTGGGTCGATGTGTACACATAGCACCATATAAACGGCCGCAGGCGACCTGACAGGCGATGGGAGCCATAGGCTCCCATTGTACTGCATCACCGCTGGGGTTTTGAGACACCCGGCTGGCGATGCTGCCTGTCAGATCGCTGGTGCGTCACTGGAGGTGTCTCCCCGTATAAACGGGGGGCAGCGACGCTGTGGGGCGCCAAAGACGTGAGCGCTCCCGCCAGTCGCCGCCGACATCTCCGGCGCCATCAACAGGTCTTACTGGTACCCTAAGAGTAGACACCAGATTAGAGAATGCGCATCAATTGTTGCAGCAATTTCCTATACGAATAGAAGGTTAATGTTCTTTCCCTGGAAGAACAATGCAAGCTATCAGGCCATATATCTCACTAGTATCCAAGACAGATAAATGGTGGCTGCCTTATTTGTAGCTGAAGACGAGAGCACTTGAAAATAAAGCCGGATATGAGAAGTTAATGAGTTTATTATGGGAAGTTGTAGCGATTGCAGCAATGATTTTAATCAATACACCTTAATAATGATGCTGCTTAATGAACTAGTCAATGAATAGGCAGTTATTCCTAATAGCAATGTTTTTATTGAAATATCCTTTTTCCTATAAAGAAAATGAAGACTACAGAACAGAATTATGGCATTAGTGAACTACCAAGTATTCTGGATTATCGGCCATAAAGTGCCTGTAACAGGAGAGAGTCTACAGGGGATACATTGTGGGCAGGATATAAATTGCTGTCACATGTTTTGGCAAATCTATATTCAGAGCCAAAACAGCAGCACATGGAGCCCCTACACCTCCAAGTATGGAGAAGTTGGGGTACGATGGGTTGCCATGGCCTACTGAAGGCTACTGAGTCTGCCATGTGAGAACGGCTGTGAAGCCAAGGCGCAGGCTGAGCTTCATAGGAGATCTTCAATTTCATAATACATTGTAATACTATAAAAATTAAAATCATCTCATTTATTCCGCAAAAGTAAAGTATAGAAAACGAAACATTTTTTTTTAATATCGCTACTTATTTATGAAAATATTGAAATATCTGTCTCATAAGGTGAACCCCAAGTTGCTTTATTTTCAATTACTGCACTTACCCCCCAACCGTACAATAAAATGCATTCCATATGCTGTATATACCCTAAAATGATATCAATAAAGACTATGACTTAACTCACAAAAAATAGTCCCTGACAAAGGTCTATCAGTACAAGATGTTTAAGATCACCTGGTGAGGTGGATCATTTAATCCCAAAGTCTGGGTGGGCACACTGGCCACAGGTGTTGGGTTAACCTGCAGGAGACAGGTAGCATAGCTACTGGAGACTCCATGTGTACAGGAGGCTGGGAAAAGGTAGCAGAAGTATAGAAGTCACAGGTGGACAGAAGATATAATAGAAGCTGCAAGCACAAAGCAGACACCATGAATAATGCAGACAGGTAGCAGAGGTACTGGAAGCCGCAGGAAGGGAGGAGATTTTTTTTGGAAACTGCACACAAGTAGCAGAGTTAATGGAAGCTGTGGGCACACAGGACACTTCATAGAGACCGCAGACGGATAGCAGAGGAACTGGGATCCTCAGGCAAACAGCAGACATAAGCTCTTAGAAAAAGGGGAGGAAAAAACCTGAAAAATAAAGAACGGATAAAAATGTTGAGAAAAAAATATGATAAATATTGAACTGAAAGACCAGATTCTGTAAATGAATAAAGAGCATGATTATTCTATAGATGGACAGTAAGCTATAGTATATCACATAGATATAATCATGCTTTTTACCTACATGTTCATGATTTATTATATCTGCTTATGGGATCTTTTTAAAGAATATTCCTCTATAATATGGAGGAAACAGGCTGCATCGTGCCAGATTAGACAGCTGCCGCACTCCGCGAGGATCTGTTTAAGGGGAACATTCTTTTATAAATACCCCACTGATATCTGTGTGAATATCACACTGGTCCAGCAGTAAATGATTATGATTGACGGCATTATCAGAGGCTGCACCTGTTCTGCTCGGAGTTACCGGTATATGTGAATCTCATAGAGAGCACATATCGCAAGTCCATTTCTCAACCACGATGAACGTGTAGGGTGAAAGTCATTTGACTTGGGTAGAATGAAACATACACCCATCAGCCATAACAGCATAACCACTGATGACAAGGGTGTGTAGTATTTAATATTGCAATCAAATTGATGGTGAGTACAGGGTCTTTATTAGCAATCAAAAAATGTCAGCCTTTCAGTCCTGAATTGGGGACCGTCATCAGAATATGAGCTAAAGGATCAATGATAGATGTGTCTGCTATCATTGATCCATAGTGACCCGGCATTCAGCTCACATTCTGATGAAGGTCCCCAATTCAGGACTGAAACGCCAACAGTTTGTGATTTCTATTAAAAACGTTTACTCACCGTCATTTTGAGTTCCGAATTTAATTTGCATCATTGTATGGATTGAACTCCTTCACCATACACTATCTATGTGTGGAGTGACGTATATTTCTCTTTGATATTATAGTATTTAATTTCCGATCAGAATGGCAACTGCCAAGGGATAGGACTTATTAGGCAGAGATGACAAGTCGGTTGTTGAAGTTGATTGGAAGCAGGAAAAAATGGGCAAGATTAGGGATCTGGATGTCTTTTAAGGTACCTTTACACGCCGCAACTACGGTGTAGCAACTGAGAGGCAATCGGGATTTCCGTCACGGTTGCCTTGAAATTGCTACGAAATTGCGGCGTGTAATTGGGGAAAGTGATGGTGATTTTCGAAGTTGCTCCCGGTTGCAGTTTCAGAGCATTGTTCAAAAACCAGAGGCAACCCAGAAGGTGAATTGCCCTGGTTTTGGCGTGTGAACGGGGATAGGGATGGAATCTGCGTCGCCTAGTGATTTCCCAGAGGCATGCCACAGCGTGCTGGACACCGTGCCCCATCAGTGATGATTGGTGGGGGCTACTGTGTTACCATTGGCTGTCCCTTCACAGGGCGCCATATTTGAAGAGCTGTCCATTCACACTACACAATTGCAATGGCGTCATGTATTAGGCTGTGGTCACAGTTGCCATGCGTTTTTTTAAGTGATTTAACAAAACTCATGCTTTTTTTCATGTCAGCATGAGTTTTGTAAGGTGTGTGATGGCTCCCTGCGTTTTTGGGTGCGTTTTTGAATCTGCACCTAAAAATAGTGCTTGTAGTATTTTTTTGAGCGTTTTGAAAAACGCATGCGTTTTTGTAGAAAACGCATGCGTTTTTATAACATGGGTTCCTATGGAAAACGCATGCAAAAACGCATGTACAGTTAGTACCTTTTAGTGCCATTCAAAAACGCATGCGTTTTCCATAGGAGTCCATGTTAACAAAAACGCATGCGTTTCCGGAAACGCATGCGTTTTTGTTAACATGGGCTCCTATGGGAAACGCATGCGTTTTTGAATGGCACTAAAAGGTACTAACTGTACATGCGTTTTTGCATGCGTTTTCCATAGGAACCCATGTTATAAAAACGCATGCGTTTTCTACAAAAACGCATGCGTTTTCTACAGAAACGCATGCGTTTTTGGATATGCTCCAAAAACGCATGGGACAGTCACACATGCTTTTTGGCTATTAGGGCATGCGTTTTTTAACATGGGGGCCTATGGGTGCGTTTTTTACATGCGTTTTTGAAAACGCAGGTCTCCAAAAATGCATGTGAAAATGGTACTGTGACCCCAGCCTTAGCCAGCCTTCCTGCGCAGGCTGGCCAATCATGATGCTATTGCGTTGTCTAATCAGCGTGTTTGGGGCGCGGAATACACAACTCTGTCACCCTATGTTCTTGCGGCGCTGAACATTTACACCCACATTCCCTTAGTGATTGCGGCTTGTGAAGCGGCGTCGGGACTCAACCGGATGTTTCCCGCGGGTTCTGTTCAACTTCCGGGAGCCACGTTCCTTAGGTTGACGATGCAATTGCGGCATCTAAATGCGACATCGGCATTTGCTATCAACCATCAAAAACGTGCACGCGCATGTTCGGTTGCTACCAATCGCCGGTGATAGTTGCAGCATGTAAAGGTACCTTTAGTCAGGTCAAATTGGAATGGCTAGACAACTGAGTGAGAACATGGGGTGGGGTGTGCCTGGAATACAGTGATTAGTACCTACCATGAGTGGTCCAAGGAATTACAACTGGTGAACCAGAGACAGGTTCATGGGGCCAAGGTTAATTGATGATTCCATGGAGAGAAGGCTAGCCTGTCTGATCCATGGAAGGAAGACTAGCTTTTCTGGTTCATGAAGAGAAGGCTAGCCAGTCTGGTCCATGAAGAGAAGGCCAGCCTGTCTGATCCATGGAGAGAAGACTAACTTGTCTGGTCCATGAAGAGAAGGCTAGCCTGTCTGAAAGTCTAGGAAGGAGGAAGGAAGGAAAGAAGGAAGGACGTAGGAAGGATAGAAGGAAATAAGAAAGGAAGAAAGGAAGGAAAGAAGGCAGGAAAGAAAGATAGAAGGAAAGTAAGAAGGAAGAAGGGGAGGAAGGAAGAAGTACAACTACTGACTGTTAAATCTCATTCTACTTTCATGGTCTATTCAAAAATTCTATTAAGTCACACTGATTGTATATTTGTAGTATTCCATAATGGCGATGGGAAGTAAATATAAAATTAACAATCCCTCTTCCTTGATAATCAAGACAATTTTCTATTTTGTTAACTAAATTTCAAGTCTTCAGACACGCAAAGTAAAGGGCTGAGTTTAATAATTAGCAGCAACACTGTGGATATGACCAATATCATAAACCTGGAAACTCAACGGTGGACCCGGGGTCAGTGAGTAAGGCACATTTTTTTTCTATTACACACTGCACCAGTGGACCAGGATTTTCTAACCTTTTGAGGCATCACCCACCTATATAAACCTGTCTACTCTATTACCTGAATTACTAAGATTGTTTTTTTTCCTTTGAATTGACGGCACTTGTTATTTTGATTTTGTAAGGAAAAAAAAATCCCAAAAAAGTAAAATCATAATATTTAAAGTGACATT
Source organism: Allobates femoralis (assembly GCA_033576535.1). NCBI lineage: Eukaryota > Metazoa > Chordata > Amphibia > Anura > Aromobatidae > Allobates > Allobates femoralis. The sequence goes on from JARQOC010000007.1 coordinate 159,681,368, forward strand.
CTGGACTCCTACCCCACGAGAGTCACACAAGTAAACATACTTTAAAATTCAGAATATGATGTGTCCTTTCAAACTCCCTCCCCTAAATCCTGCCGGAAGCGCAGATACGGAGCGTTTTATAAAGACGGCCTCTACAGAAACATAGGCAGCTTAAAAGGAACGGTTACATTGATGTGTATGTAATGCAGCGGCGTGCGCTTGGTTAGCTTGTCTCATGCGTTCCCCAGCTACTTGAGTTAATGAATAAGGAGAACAGAACAGGGAGGGTAAGAACTGCAGAGAAAAAGTCAACACATTTTAATGGAAATGAGGATCTGCGGTAATGCAATAGGCGGTTTGTATCCCCTCTCACTCTCTGATCTGTGTACATACTTTCAAGTGAGAAAAATATCAAAACAAAGCAAATCAAATCCACTCCGAGTCTATAATGCTGGGGTACTCACGCTTTCCTTCGGTGGCACACTGATAATTAAGAAAAGACGTTTGAAACACCCACTTCAAACAACCTACCATCGTTAATAAGGGGTAGGATAGCGCACAACTTGCTGAAGATGTCAGCTCAGCCTTAAGTCATAATTACTGTCTCATACATGCCTATGAAGAGGTTTCTTAACTGAAAAATAAATCCATGGGATTCCTTAGTAACACAACCGTAACACCGTGGAAATGACGAGCTGGCAATAAATGACGAGCCTGTCAGTCAAGAACTGTCATCGGTGATTGATAGTTTGTTTCAGCGTTGCATCTTGTTTACTTGCATGTCCCCAATGTAGTCTACAAAGAAAAGGTTAAAAGGTCCCTTTTTTCAGCATTTATGTACAAGTCCCTACACTTGCATTCATTCATACATGGTAGAGTCAAAATAAAGCCCTTTCACACAAAAGCTGCAAAAATAATGGTCTTTCTGGTCCAATCTAATGCAAGAAGTTAGAACTGCTTTTACCAGACTAAGGGCCCTTTCACATCAGCGTTTTTTTTTAAATCGCGGCAGATGCGGTGAAAAAACCGCATCTGCCGCGATTACCGCATACCGGCTGCACTTGCGGCGCGTTGCGGTTTTTGCCATGCAAAGTATAGGCGGACTTGCGGCAGGTGCGGCAAGTGCGGTTTTGCACTTGCGGCAGGTGCGGCCGCGAAAAAAAACGCGGCTGACCGCAGTTTTTTTCGCGGCCGCACCTGCCGCAAGTGCAAAACCGCACTTGCCGCACCTGCCGCAAGTCCGCCTATACTTTGCATGGCAAAAACCGCAACCGCGCCGCAAGTGCAGCCGGTATGCGGTAATCGCGGCAGATGCGGTTTTTTCACCGCATCTGCCGCGATTTAAAAAAAACGCTGATGTGAAAGGGCCCTAAGGCTGGTTTCACACTGCGGTTTTTCACTGATCAGGTTCGATCAGGTTTGTGTGCCAAAACCAGGAGAGGAACTAGGAGAGGAACTTGCAGAGAAAAACTATAATTGAAAGACTGACACCTGTTCTAGGTTTTGGAGTCACTCCTGGTTTTGAAACACAAAACCTGATCAAACCTGACCTGATCTGACCGCAGTGTGAAACCAGCCTAAGGCTGCTTTCACATCAGCGTTTTACGCTGATCGCGGCAGTTGCGGTGAAAAAACTGCAACTGCGGCGATTACCGCACAACGGCCGCGATACCGCATACCGCGTTTTTTTCGCGGCCCGCACCTGCCGCAAGTGCCGATACCTCACTTGCCGCACCTGCCGCACACTTACCGCCAGCCCCATAGACATTGTATGGGGCTTGCCACAAGTGTGCCGCGATTGCGGCCGTTATGTGGTAATCGCGGCAATTGCAGTTTTTTCACCGCAACTGCCGCGATCAGCGTAAAACGCTGATGTGAAAGCAGCCTAAGGCTAGGGTCACACTTGCCATGCGTTTTTTAAGGTGCTTTTTGGCAGCCTGCATTTTTGCATGTGTTTTTGCTGATAGGTGTTCAGGGACCCTTAAAAAACGCATGCAAAAATGCATACAAAAACGCAAGTACTATTTAGTGCCATATAAAAACGCATACAAAAACGCAAGTACCATTTAGTGCCATATAAAAATGCATGCATTTCCCATAGGGCCCCATGTTAAAAAAACACATGCGTTTTGGAAAAAGCACCAAAAAATGCTGCTTGCAGTATTTTTTGGTGCTGAGCTAAAAATGCATCCTAAGGCTACTTTCACACTACGATTTTGTTAAATCCGATGCTGTCCGATAAAAATTGGACAGCATCGGATGCTCAAAATCGGATGCCATCCGATCCGATTTTTTATCAGATCCGATTTAAATGGCTGTGGAAGGTTTTGGGAGTGGTCTAGGGTATTGAGCATGCTCAATACAGAAAATCGTATCCGATATCGGATCCGATTTTCCATCCGATCCGATCCCCCATAGACTCCTATATTATTTTAATCGGATCGCATCGGATCACATCGGATCCGATGCGATCCGAATTTTGAATCGGAAACCAAAATCGGAGCAGTCTCCGATTTTGGCTCCTTAAAAAATCAGACAGAATCGGATCAGATGCAAATCGGATGCCATTAAATGCACATCGATCCGATCCGATCTCCATTGGAGAACATGGGGCTAAATCGGATCCGATGCTGTCCGATTTTTATCGGACAGCATCGGATTTAACAAAATCGTAATGTGAAAGCAGCCTAAAAACGCATGGTACATTCAGACATGCGTTTTTGCTATTGGGGCATGCGATTTTTGCTTGGGGGCCTATGGATGCGTTTTTGCATGCGTTTTCAGAAAAAGCATGTCTCAAAAACGCATGGTAAATCTCCAAGTGTGAACCTAGCCTAAGGCTGCCTTCACATCACAATTTTTAGGCATCCGAGTGTATCCGTGTCAAATCGGATACACTCGGATGCGATGCCACAATCACATCTGAGTATATCCTGATCAAGTTGATATCATGATCCGTGTCCTTGTTGTAGGTGAAATCCATGTATATGCTGTTCATGTATTCTTTATAGCTACGTTAGGAACTATAGGAGTACGTCTCGTGATCTCATACTTGATGACTGATGATTGTAGGTCATTTCTAAATGATCATGAGGATGAAAGACAAGGATCATATGGGGGCAGAAGAGGTGGTGTTCTAAGTCTTTTTGTACAATCATCGTTATTAGAATTTTTGCTCTTTTGTGCTCACTGTCTCTTGTTTTGCAAAAATTGCAAAATGTTTTCCATTTTTGTTTTGTAGAAACATGAAAGCGTAGTATACGCTTTATACATTTTTGGAAAACATATAACAGATCAATATCCTGAGCACCACGTCCTAAATTAAAGCAACCCGACCGTAAGTACAAAAGATAAAAAAAAAAAAAAAAATTCTGGGAACGACGGTTGATTTTTTTACAATAAAAGCGTGAAAATGAGCAACTAGGAAATCCTGATTGAAGTGAATGTGTGTTGCCATGACGACTAAACATGTCACTTCCAAATCTCAACATACATTTTATGAGGGAGCCGACTGCAAATGCCCCAGAGTATCAGAGCCGAAAAGAGGCAATACAATAAAACGACGGGCTATAGAGCCGACATCTTGCAGCTAATTACCAAGTCTGGAGACGCCACGCTACGAGCTTCTCTTTTGTAGGAGGCAATTCAAAAAAACATACGTGGTCCGATGTATCTCAGGTAATAACGTTCCCTCCAGAAAGATGAGCACAAGATGTATAGAAATGATGGGCTTCACTGCACCGTGTGAGGCGGATAACAACTGATTCTGTTTAATTTTCTTCAAAAATGGAAGAATATAAAATGCGCTAGATTATCTCTCGTTACTTTGGAAGAAAAGGAAATAAATAAATGGGAGGGTCACCTTCATCCAATCTGATACTCATCTGTTACATCAACCTTCAGATCCTGGAGTTTTGATACAATCATAAAATGTGGGGTCATAAAAGACTGATAACAAATATGTACTGCCAATATAAGCAGACCACACGGCCGGTACATGGCCTGTGAGTTGGGGGAACCTGGTGTCTAATGGCACCATCCCTCACCGCACTAATGGAATCTCGATTTCACTGGTATCAGCAACTTCCGCCTCAGGTCAAATGTGGCACCCCAACGGGTAGGCCGCCACCAGAGGTACTGCACTCCTCCATTAGAGGGAGAGTTGTGTCTCTGGTCTCCAGGTACTGAGACAGTGCAGTTGAGCTTCACACACACACACACAACACTTAGGACCTCATGACGGTGGGTGGACCCAGAGGGAGAACCCAAGCGTAGCCGGGAAGGAAAAGTGAAGTGCAGGAAGTGTGAAGGAGTAGTCGTAAGGAGAAAGGAGAAGGAGAGACCATTGGAGAGGAGTGGAGTGGAAGTCGAGCATGTAAAGGCGGTGTGGTGCCAACTCCCGCGGGCTGGAGCATGACCACGCTCGCCCCTGGAGGGAAAGACTGATAGGTGTAGAGGAAGAAGGGAGCCCTTGGGGTACGGAATGAGATGTAGATCCCCGTACGCCCGTATCTGGCGAGACAGAGGGGCTGGTGGACCATACAGGGGCCTGGCTCTGAACACAGCACGGATGCTTCATGCCTAAACCATTGAACCAGAGGCCCCAAGCTTCTAACGGGAGCTGTGGCCGAACGCCTGACACAACTTGGAGAAGGCGGCTGAACTAGAGAGCAGTGCTGAAGGAGGGTGTACAAATAAGCACTCATGGCTGTCAGTTCCTGAGGTCTGTGCTGCGGACGCGCTAAGTGAGGAACTGCGAGACAAGCTTATAGCGCGAGGGGAACTACCGTGTTTCCCCGAAAGTAGGGCGCCCCCGAAAGTAAGGCATGCTTGGGGGGGCGCCCTACTTGCTAATATAAGACACCCCCTGATTATAAGGCGTACCTGCCTGAGGACTGTGGTGGTCCCCCGCTCTCTGGTGGTCCCCCGCTCCTGATTCCCGCTGTAGCTGCCAAACTCCGCCCAGGTCAGGAGCCCTGCGCCAATTACAGTGCAGGAACCATGACCCAATCACAGCCCAGGAACCGCAAGCCAATCCGCAGCCAGCTGACATCGTGCATGGCCTCTGATTGGCTAGCGGTTCCTGGGCTGTGATTGGCTCACGGTTCCTGCGCTGTAATTGGCGCAGGGCTCCTGACCTGGGCGGAGTTTGGCAGCTACATTGGGAAGAAGGAGAGCGGGGGGACGCCGGAGAGCAGGGGGGGGGGGCACCGGAGAGCGGAGGGGGCCTCCGGAGAGCAGAGGGGGCCTCCGGAGAGTAGAGGGGGTCACTGGAGAGCGGAGGGGGCCACCGGAGAGCAGAGGGGGCCACCGGAGAGCGAAGGCCAGCTGGAGGACGGGGGACCACCGGAAAGCGGAGGCCAGCGGGGAGAGCGCGGACACCGGAGAGAAGGGGCCACCGGAGACCGGTAAAAAACGGTTTGTGTGTATGGGTATGTGTGTGTGTATGGTTATGTGTGTGTATGGGTATGTATGGGTGTGTGGGGTGTGTGGTGTGTATGTGTGTGTGTATGGGTGTGTGGTGTATGTGTGTGTATGGGAGGCTGCAGGGGGATTTGGCTAATATAAGACACCCCCCAAAAGTAAGACATGGCGGTCTTTTTGGACCTAAAAAAAAATATAAGACAGTGTCTTACTTTCGGGGAAACACGGTACTAGAGATGGAAATATCTAGTGAGAGGAAAAGGGGCACCAACCGAGGCTTGACTGCACTGACCCGGTTCTGGAGACAACGCTGAACCAGAGGTTGGAAAGGGAAGTAGCCGGCAGCAATGCTGAAACAACTAAGTAAACGTAACAGAACTCCAGCTGTGGTGTGTGAGACTTTCTTTAACAGCGACCACCGGCCGCAGAAGCTGCATGAAACACCTGGGTGCTGATAACCTAATCAACATCTGTCAAGGTACAAACTGAATCCTCCATCCTACTGCCCAGGGGACCGTGTTCCACCTGCGGGAAGCGGAGCCATCCAAGCTGCCGGTCACCGTCCCCAGAGGTTCTGAAGCAGTGGCGGCCGTCCTGGCCGCATACCACAGGTAGTGTCACGAATACCCCTTCCCCTAGTCATCCCCCATCATCTACCCCTGCTTAATTAAAATTACACTGCCAGGATCACGGGACTGGGTATTGGCCCCGTCTGTCCCCGTGAAAAGAACCAAGAAGTGAAAAACAAAAAGCTGCCTGATTCCCGAGTGCCCCTGAGCCTGGAGTGGACGTGTTGCAAACACCCAGGGGGAACGGAGCTAAGTATATTTTATTTTATAAGTTAGTATTGTGTAGGGGACACTATGGGGCTTCATAATGTGTGTGGGGAAACTGTTGGTAGGTCACTGTTAAGGCATCATACAGTAACAGGGTACTGTGGGGGCATCTTATTACATTGTGAGCACTGTAGGGGAATCATATAATATTGAGATGCACTGAGGGGCATCATACTTTGTTGAGGGAACTTTGGGGTCATCAAACTATATTTGATTGATGTATGTGTGTGTATCTTACTGGCTTGGAAGCACTGTGGGGAAATCATACTGTATTGGGAGCATTGTGAGGGCATCATACTGTGTTAAAGGGACATCATAATTTGTTGGAGTGATATGTGGGCACCATACTTTGTTGGAGGCACTAAGGGGAACTCATACTATGTTTGAGTATTGCTGTCATATTGTGTTGAAGGTACTGTAGAGACATTATACTGTGTTGAGGGTACTTTGGAGACATCATACTGTATTAGAGTGATGTGAGAGCATCATACTGTGTTGGGATCACTGTAGGGAAATCATACTGTAATGTGGGCACTGTGCAGGCATCATACTATGCTGAGCCCACTTTGGGGCATCATACCATAATGGAGCAATTTGTGGGCATCATAATGTTCTGGGAGCACTTTGAGGGAATTATACTATATTGAGTACTGGAGGGTATCATACTGTGATGAGGGCACTGTGAGGGCATTATACTGTGTTGGGGGTACTGTGAGGGCATCATACTGTGTTAGGAGCACTGTGGAGGAATCACACTATGTTTGGGCACTGGAGTACATCATAAGGTGTTGATGGTACTGTGGGAGCATCTTACTATTTTGGAGTGATGTGGGAGCGATCAGACTGTATTAGGCACTATGGGGGCATTATACTATGTTGAGGGCACTGTGGGGGATCATACTGTATTGGTGCAAAGTGTGCATCATACTGTTTTGGAGGCACTGTGGGGGAATCATAGTGTGTTAGGGCACTGTGGGGCATCCTACTCTAGTGGAATGATGTGTGGGCATCAAACTATTTTGGGAGCACTGTGGGGGAATCATACTATGTTGGGGTACTGAGGACATAATACTTTGTTGAGGGCCCTGTGTGGGTTTCATACTCTATTGGAGTGATATATGAGCATAATACTGTGTTGAGGCACCATGAGGGCATCATACTGTGTTGGAGCACTGTGAGGTCAACATATTATGTTGGGAACACTGCAAGGGCATCATACTGTGTTGAGGGCACTGTGGAGCATAGTACTGTGTTGGGGACACTGTGAGGGCATCATACATTATTGGAGGGATTTTTGGGCATTGTAGTGTTATGGAAGCACTGGGGGAAAATCAAACTGTGTTGGAGTATTGTAGTGCATCATACGGTTTTGAAGGCATTGTGGGGCCATTATACTGCATTGTAGACACTTTGGGACATCATACTGTGATTGATATGTCTGCAAGACACTGTGTTGGAAGCACAAAGTGCCGTGGGTACCTCCTTTTGAAAAGTTATAAGAGCTAGTGAAGACTGCAGCACCTTATATGAATTTGTCACCCTCAGTTAAGCACACAGTGGCTGGGGATCATGTCTTAGTATTGCTTTTATACAGTCTTCCTGCCCAACTTCTGTATTATGATAGTGTAGTGCTATTTATACCAAGTGCTATATTCCTATCTTGAAAAATTGTTTTATTAACTGTGTATAAAAAATATTTTTAATTTATTCTCATTGTTGATTGTGAGTTATCAAATGTTGGGTAAAGAAATAAGGGATTGTATTCATTAGGGGTTAAAGAGTTGAAGTTCGAGAATAAGTTCTGCAATACCATAGTTAAGGCGTCCCATCAAGTATCTTAACCAAGTTGTTGTATAAGCGCAAAACCTAACCCTACTACCCTATCGCTCACTCCTAGCAATCTGTCGTCAGGTCTGTCTACTGCCGGGATTCTCAACTCTACTCCTCAGGGGCCACCAACAGGGCATGTTTTCAGGATTTCCTTAGCATTGCACAGGTGTTGGAATCATCACCTGTTGCAATACTAAGGAAATCCTGCAAACCTGTACTGTTAATGGCTCACTGCTAGTTGAGAAACACTAGTCTACTTCAAGGGGGTTAAGATTTTGTAGACATTTTCTTAAATTGTGGGTCAACTTCCATATTTCTGCAAGATCACATAAACCAAGTCCCCAATGGCCGTACATGTGTAAGCAGCAATCTCAGTCTTGTCTGCTTTGTGGCTGATTACTGTGTAATATCTAATATGTTCAGCCATGTACATCAAAACCTCACTGTCTGCCTGCTTTTATCTTCATAATCAAATCATAAGAGCGAGTAACCAGAGGCAAACTCCTATTGTAACTTTAAAATACTTTTAATGTAATTTGTTCGGTAAACTGCAGTACATTAAATATCTATATTAAGTAAATTATAAAGACCCGAGCACTTTGCAAAATTAAAAAAGTGCACCGCTAAGATATCAGTTATTCCTCCGGGAAACTATCCAGAGTGTGTCTGGTGCTATTATATGACTTCTACAGACAACAAGAGACCCACTGGATAAAAGATCTGAAAAGCTAAGCTATGGCTATTGAAGGTGACATTTGCTTTACAAGGGGATCATTCACATAAAAAGTAAGAGGAAAAAAAGTATAATAATAATGTCTTATTCCTGAAGGGTTTGTTTTCCATTAAAGTAAATATGTCTTAAAAAATTACGGTACCTATTTCTTCAATCACATTTTTATGTTAAATGTATTTTTTTTTAAACTTTTTTTTTTTTTTTAATTACGGTACCCAAAAAGTATTTTTATATTTAGAAATCTTGCAGTTCTCACACTGGCCATTGGGGGTATTTCCAGATTCTAACTTCCTGTTTTTTCAGGAAATGTACACACACCTTAATCACAATGTATGGACTCTGACCCTATCCTTTGGGATTCTTCGAGCATGTGAAAATGTCATTGTGAAGGGTAGGAGTCTCCTAGTCTACTAGGAGAGCAGAGTCCACTGCCAGTTTGATATTGTCACTTGTGGATCCAGTGGTGGAAGTAGAGCCTGGCGGGCCCTGGTGCTGCAGTTGAGGAGCAGGGGGGTTGGATGCTGGGGGACTTTTGCTAGCAGTCGTAGTTGAGGAGAGGGGGGGAAGCTGGGAAGCTTCCCTCGGTTACCCTCCTCTCCTCTGACACAGGGTCACAGGGGGCGGCTGCAGGGCCCCCTACAGGTGCTTGAGGGGCCCCCTAGCCGGTCGGGGCCCTGATGCAGCCGAACCAGCTGCACCACGGTAGGTCCGCCCCTGTGTGGATCCTGTATTATCAACTGTGTATATAGAGAAGTTATTAGCAGAGATGAATGGATTGCTTCCGCATCCATGGTCCAGGTCGCTTCTGGCTGTGGATACTTGATGCACAAATTTCCTGAGCTTTCAGGGTCCCTGGCACAGGGTTTGATTCACTGTCTAATCATAAGTCAACACAGAGGGTTAGGAAATTCATTCAGATCCTGACCATGGCCAGTGACTACTGACCTAGACCATGGCCTTGGGTTGCACAAAGTGATCATCTCTACTTATTAGTCATTGTAATCCTGTCTGTGATGATGATGCGACTGTTGAAAACTCGTTATGAAGGAACAGGATGTATGAGTCTACAACAGACCCAGTGGTCAGTGTGAAAATTGCAAGATATCCAAGTTTTATTTAATATCACTTGTGATAAGAAGACAAAAAATAGCCAAATGCTTTTAGGAAGAAATTATAATACACCCAAAATGGGTAATTTTCTGATGATAGATTCCTTATATGACAGTCACTTTTCAAATATCATAACAGTGCATGGTCTCCTGGCTCAGACTCTACTCTTGTCAGGATTCTGTTGTTCTTCTGTGAATTGACCACTAGTGGCTGCTATTATTCACTTTGTTGAATTGTGGATTCAGCCATTTCTCCCGGGTTCAGAGGAACCAGTTGTAAAAATTACAGTCATTTTACGAGCCGGCAAGAAGCAGTACCCCAAACCCGATCCAGTTCTAAATACCAGGGGTCCGCCAGTTTCAATTAAATGCATGTTCTTGGATGCACATTCAATTGTAACATATTGCAGTATGGAAAGCAACCTACTTTCCACACACAGTCAGCCTATTATAGGCCAACAGCTGATGTCGGCGCACACATTGCCGCTGCAAGGTAGTGACGTCATAAGCCGACTTGTGCGCTGACATCAGACACCCAGCTGCCAGCGACTTTCGATGGAGCAAGAAAATATAAGAGGACACTGTGGGCAAGTATAAAGGTATAAAGAATATTTTTTTGGGGTGTATTTTAGAGGTGCTGGGATGGGGGACATAGAAGACCAGGATGAGGGCATAGGGCCTATGACCAAGGACACGAGGGCCCATGATGGGTAACATAATGTAGAGAAAGAAGGAGGGGTGCTCCTAATGTAAAACTCGGTGGTCAAGTGGAGGAGATAGAAGGCAAGATGCACTAATCTGGGGCGGTTATGCAGCCTGTGACATTCTCACCGGGACTGTTGGGTACTCAAAACCGAGCCAGGAGTTCTTCTGAGAGGTCAAGAGGTCGTGACCCGGTTCCGTGGCCCCGGAGGTGTCATTATATGGGGGACAAAGTTTATATGGCAAATGTATTTGTGACACCACCCGTGGTGTTCGGCAATTAGGGATGGATAGCCGACACTGTGGTGCAAGTCCTCTGGGGCTGTTGGTATTTCAGCAGAGATGGTGCAGCTCTTCATGGATAGAGCTGTAGGCCCCAGGGCAGGGATAGAGTCAAATGGTGGGGATAACGGCATGGTGAATAACTGGAGGACACAGCAGGGTGCAGTCTTTTAGATCTTTACTTACAGTTGCACAAGGCTCCAGGTGGTTCCAGCCTTCAACGGGGTGCGTGCTCTCCAGGTCAGGGCTCCAGACAACTCTCAGATTATTCAGAGACATTCTACCTGGACCCCCTTCTGATGTTCCTTCCTTGGCCATCTCCCTGCACTGGATTCATGCCCTCCTCCCAGCATCTCACACCCAGTGTCTTCAGCCAGTAGCCTTGGGTCCTGTTGGGCGACCTCGTCCTAGTCCCCTGACCCTACGTGGTCAACTTTTCAATGAATGAGTGTGAACTGGGGCCTGGTACTTGAAATCACCATGGTCCCAAGTTTGTCAGTTGACTCATGCAATTTCTCCACTAAGTTGGTGCTGGTCCTCTTTCTGTGACCCAGTCCCTCTCTCTGATGTCGGGTTCTCTGCCTGTTCCAATGCGGGCCCAACGAGTGGATCACTCACTTCCTGTGCCCCTGGAACTCCCTCTGTCACTCTTGAGCCCTTCACTGGCTCCTCCATCAGTTCTGTCTGCTCTCTCCATCTCGGGATGAGCTCTATTGGCTCCTGTCTCCTGGATGCCTCTCTCACACATCCGCTCGTCTCTGTGTCCTCACTCAAACTCCCCACGTTCTCTATACATCCTCCTATGTCAGTCTGTCCTGTACATCTCTTTCCCACTTTCTAATGCTTCTGTTCCACTCCTTCCACCCACACCCCCCTACCTGTCCCCCCTTCCTGTCCTTCCTAAAAAGGGTCCACCCGAACCCCTGACCTGGAGCATGTAGTGTTGGATGCGGGTGTGTGGGTGCCAGGTAGTGTCCCTTCCTTACCCGAGAGTGGGGTACCACAGCTCTGACTGGGGTACAGTACGTCTATGGTGACTGGAGCCTCAGGGTTGCCACATCCACATAACCACAGAGAAAGAGCCTGCGGTGCTTAGTGTGCACCACTCTCTGTCCCGGACTTCCAGGTTCAGAGGTTTAACCGGTCATGCGGCTAGTCACATGGAGCTGACGTCACCGCAGGTACTTCATCTCTGCTCTGTCTCAGGTTCTGCAAGACCTGTTGTGAGTCTGCCAGGTCTGTGCTGCACCAAACCGCCCACCCAGGGGGGTAAATTTCAAATAGAAAAAGTAGAAAATAGCAGATGATGGTGGACGCTCTGACAAAAGCAGACAAAAGCATCCACTATTTTCTACCTTTTCTATGATGGGTAACATAAAGACCCACGATGAGGGACATATGGGCTCAAGGTTTGAGATATACAGTCCCACGATAAAGAACATTTGGGCTCACAAAAAGGGACATATGAGCCAAGGATGGGGGATATACAGGCTTAGGATGCAGGATATAAGGTCAAGGATGAGGGACATATGAGCCCAGAATGAAGGACATAAGGGCCCAGGATTAGGGACATAAGAGCCATGATGGGTGACATAAGGGTCTAGGATGGCTACCATATATCCCAGATGGGTGACATGAGGCCCCAGGATGAGGGACATATAGGCCAGAAGGGCAGTCATAATGGCTCAGGATGGAGGACGTACTGTATTTTGTCACATATAAAATAGGCTTTAAAAAGGCATGAATTAAAAGAATTATAGGCGGATATGAGAGAACAGGCAGAAACACTAAAAACTAGGCAAACAAAAAGATGAGAACACAATGACGAATTTGGTGCTTAAACTTTAGTAAGGTTTTTCTTGGTTTCTTGGAGATAGTTGAAGTTGCTCTACTGCAGTAAATTTCTAGCAGTGGCTCCGATATCACATGTGACCCCATCTGCGTGGTTCGCTATTGCAGTACTGGTAACAATACTTCTATGTTGAAAATATTGCTGCCATGTCCTAATCTCTGATAAGTGACAGACACATAGTGCAGACCATCTTAATCTAAAATATTAATTTGCAAATTATTTAAACAAAATGTAGCTCCTATGATGCAAACGTTTGTGCACCTATTTCTATTATATAAGTGCCGGAATGTACGGTAATAAGATGAGACTTCTCTAACTAAATCCGTAAAGTGCAAACATATTCTATGGTGAACACATACAGTTCTCCTTGCCAAGTTCTGCTAAATCGTTACACCATGTTGGCCAGTCATCAATAATTTTTGCGATGTCACATTTTTTAAAAATAAAGATTTGACCTGTGACATCATCTCCTGCCAGCTCAGCGCGTCATACGTGAGATACCCTCATTATTCAGGTTCTTGACCCTTCTTTATTCAGTTGTATGCAATGTGTCAACACATCCCTGATGCTGAACAAGAAGAAATTAAATCCAGTGGACCATTTCTAAACATCAGCAGAAATAAGAGGAATGTGGCCAAAAGAGGGCTAAGAGTAGCCTGACTCAACACAATCCTTAGTTTTCGAGAAATTGAAGTAGTCACGGACCTAGTCAACCAAGCTAATCAGTCTCCAGCTCCATCTGGTTCTCCAGTTGTTGAGGACTACAGAGCTCCGCAGGCTGCTCCAGCCAGTTATTTACTTCTACAGCTGGACAGCCACAGGTTACCTCGCGAGCCCTGGGACATGAACACATGCTTACTCCTTTAATTCTCAGGTAGTGCTGAAATGTTTATTTAATTTCCGCTAATAATCTCATTTGATAAAATCATGCAAAGTTTATGAAGCACATCAATATAATTTAGAATTTCATAGCGAGTCTTAAACTGATTATGTGTGTCCAATGTGTGTGCTCTGTTATGGAAAACAAATTTAATAGACACAGGTATCAGTGGAGAATGGGTAGATGTTGGACTGAGAGTATATTCGACTAATGAAATAGACTATCGTCTAATGACCTCAGTGCTTTCATTTCACATAGGAAAAGATAACAGAGAAACAGTATCAGTGTTGAATTATAACATATTTTACAAGCTTCAGAATGGTATGGAGATCGTTTGTATTTGAAAAGTACCGCTGCATTCTTCCGTTGACTTAGTAGGAACGAAGCTTGCAGTACCTTTCCCAGCCACTGCACAATACATGGTGCTGTGCTAACACCTTGGGCACCATGGCACCTTCAATTGGCTGATCAGTAGGGATTAGTGATGAGTGGGTGCTCGGTACTTGAAACGAGCAGTTGGGCACTCGGATGGGTAGAAGTATAATGGAAGTCAATGGGGAAGTCGAGCACATTTACAGATCTTCCACAAAAATTGTTGAGCTCCCCTTTGATGTTCATTGCATTGTACTTGGAAACTCAAGTTGCGTTCATCTAAGCATCCAACTGCTCATTTCAAGTACCGAACACACAAGCTTGATAGTGCTCACTCATGACTATTAAGGCCCTGTCACACGGGGTGACATTGCCGCCGATTACATCGCCAAGTAGGGGCGTGGCCTATCGGCGGCGACATCGCCCTTGCGTTGCCTCATGTAAAGGGGCGATGTCGGCGCCGCCGGGAGGTTGCCTGGTGTCAGAGCAGTGCTCTGAAACCAGGCGACCGATCTGGGGCGATGTGCACACATCGCCCCATGTAACCAGCTGCGTGACCTGTCAGGCGATGGGAGCCATAGGCTCCCATTGTCCTGCATCATGCTGGGGTTTTCAGACACCCTGGCGGCGCGGGGCGCCACAAACGTGCGCGCACCTGCCAGTCGCCGCCGACATCCCCAGCCCCGTCGACCCGTGTGATGGTACCTTTAGGGAAGCAAAGAGCTGGACCTTCACCAATCAGATTGATGAAACATTGCAAGGTTATATCATCAACATTAACGTTCAAGTAATCTTATTTACTATAACTATTTCACTTATCTTATCGAAAGTAGCACAGAATTTTGCAGAACTTCTGCTAAAAATAAGAGAAGATAATCTATCTCTTCAGCTTGAAATTCATTTTCCATGATTTACGTTGTTTCTTTAGACTCCTCCAGTCTCTCTGAACTTCAATTAAGAAACTTCGGTGGAAACATTTTTAAAGATAATGAATTGATGTTTAACTATGTGAAACCCAGACAGGACAGAATGACTAAATTTCCTTACACCAAGCCAATTCTGGTCATAAGTGGTCAAATCTCCACCAGAATCGGCTCCTTCGACATCTGTGTATGTCATCAGGCACCACCGTATTCCCTATGTGGGTGGTGCTGATGATAGAGGAGCCAGAAACTCTGGTCGGCACAGGCTCGGCCCATCCACTAAAGTTAGAGTGGCTGGACCTGCAATGCTTTCCATTCTGACAGAGTGGATGTGTGTGCTGTCCAGCTGAAGTTATCAGCTTTTGGCTTCAGCCTATTAGAAGGCACCACATCCTAATGAAGTCTCCAACTTACTGCTGGGAGCTGCCAGATATAACGTTTGCTTTCTTGCGTTAAATCTGTTAGTTGTCCTGCTGTGAATAGAGTTTTTTCCTGTTTCAACCATGGCTTATTATTAGAATTCTCGTATCTTCCAAATTTTGTATCTTTATGCCCTCTCAATTTTAACCCTTCTCTCTGACTACTCCTACGAATCCTGATTTTTGTCCTTTCATGACCTCCCTATTGGTGACTATTGCTGCCTTTAGTTCCTCCGTGGATGGAATGCATAGGCAGCAATCAACTGGACTGGGATTAAAGGAACCTGACTCTTCCAAATCGGTCCCAGCCTCTAAAAACCTGCCCTGCACCTTCTATAAGGTTTAAGCTATCCCTCTCTTTCCTATAATATGCGTGTAAATAAGGTTGCAGCATCCATCCAGTTATAAATCTCCCTTTTATGGCCTTCAGGTATAAGATGGCATCCTTTATCCTGATGGCCAATAAAGGCAGATTTATAACTGAATTGGAGTGCTGCAACCTTATGTA
Organism: Allobates femoralis; assembly: GCA_033576535.1. Taxonomy (NCBI): domain Eukaryota; kingdom Metazoa; phylum Chordata; class Amphibia; order Anura; family Aromobatidae; genus Allobates; species Allobates femoralis. Next base: position 159,697,217 of record JARQOC010000007.1, read on the forward strand.
CCGCATATGTCTGGAATAGGTGGCTGGATCACCTAGGATTGATTGCACCTAACATGTGTTACAAGAACCTGTCAATAACTTTTTTTGCCTCCTTATACTGAAGCAATAAAGGCAGGATTTATAACTGGATTGGATGTGCTGCAACCTATTACACGCATATTCTAATATGCTGGATACCACCTCAAGGATGATAGCAACCTACATATGTTACAAAGAACGTGTCAATAACTTTTCTCTTTCCCTATAGCTATTCTGTAAAGTGTAATTATCACCTTTATTACCCGAGAAATCTGCGGCTTCTGAATCCCCGAGGAGTCACAGTGGGTATTCCCTCTGGCTCCTTATGGCCACCTCCACTGTTGTTTTTCACGCCCCAATGGGCATGAAAATGAATGTTGATGATCCTGTCTCGGATCACTGGGTGGGCTTAGCCGGAATGATGCAAATCACATCATTTCCGTCGCTGTGACGTCGATACACCCTTTGGGTGTATGTATGGACCTCAATGCGCATTGCGCATGCGCGAGGTGTTATTTACAACTCGCGCATGTGCAATGCTCAGCGTTGTGTACACCTATACACTATATATATATATATATATATATATATATATATATTATATATATACTATACATATACACTATAGGTATACACCTATGTACTGTAGATATTGCATTAAAAACCAGACGTTTGCAGCTAGAATAGTCATTTGTCACATTAACAATATATAGAGTGTATTTCTGATTCATTTAATGTTAAGGCCCAGTTACACACACAGATAATTGTGCAGAGATTGTTCACAGATTTCTGGTTGCAGTGAAATCATGGACAATTGTTCCATTTTGTGGCTGTGTACAAATGTAAAAGTGGTCCATGATTTCACTGCAACCAGAGATCTGCAAACAATCTCTGCACAATTATCTGTGTGTGTAAGGCCGGGTCACACTTGGCACACATTTTTTAAGGTGCTTTTTCCCAGCAAGCGTTTTTGCACTTAGGTGTGAGGCACCCTTAAAAAACGCTTGTAAAAATGCATGTAAAAACGCATGTACCATTTAGTGCCATATAAAAACGCATGTGTTTCCCATAGGACCCCAAGTTTAAAAAAATGCATGTGTTTTTGAAAAAGCCCAAAAAACGCTGCTTGCAGTATTTTTTGGTGCTGAGCCAAAAACGCATCCCAAAAACACATGGTATATTCAGACATGCGTTTTTGCTATTGGGGCATGCGTTTTTTGCATGGGGGCGTATGGATGCGTTTTTGCATGCGTTTTCACAAAACGCAAGTCCAAAAAACGCATGTAAAATCTGCAAGTGTGACCCTAGCCTAATGGGCCTTTAGTTTCATTGAAAAAAAAATGTTTTTCCTTTAAAAATAAGGAAATTTCTAAATGACCCCAAACTCTTGAACAGTAATATACGTATATATATACATGACACGCAACTGCACACGTGATGAGATTCAGCTGATTCTCACAATCAGCACTGTTGCATTGAGAATCTATCTTAATTTTTATGAAATGCACTGACAGTGGAAAATGTAACACTATCAATAATATACTGTAAATATGGCCTGAGCTGCTATAGACGATGACATAATAATCCTGGAAAAGGTGTACTAAATAGGATATCGACTGGCATAGTGTCAGTGAAAGTTCCTCAGCAGTTACAAGTCACAAAAATCTCATTTCATTGAGTGATTTTGTCAGTGTGGTTCTGCCAGTCACAGGTTTACTGCTGGAGAAGATCTGCTAATCTTAGCTGTATTTTTAGAAGTGATAAGGATATTGAACTGCTGCAGTGTGTGCATTTTCCAGGTTTTCAATGACACATTCTTTGATGTAAAATGCCACAGTCCATAATGTTTATCCGGGTCATTGCATGGTGTGAGTGAGGAATTAAATTACCACAATTGTAGGTCATTCCCAATTCAAAACACTAACCATGGCGTACAAAGCCATACACAACCTGGCCCCACCATACATCTCCGACCTGGTCTCCCGATACCTACCCTCACGCAACCTCCGCTCCTCCCAAGAACTCCTCCTCTGCTCCCCCCTCATCACCTCTTCGCACAACCGAGTCCAGGACTTCTCCCGGCATCTGCCTTACTCTGGAACTCCCTACCCGAACATGTCAGACACTCTCCTACCCTGAGTAGCTTCAAGTGTCACCTGAAGACTCACCTGTTCCGTCAAGCCTACAACCTGCCATGAGACCCAGGCAAACGCCCCTGACATTCCCCCATCCTACTGTATCCTAACCCACTCCTCATAGACTGTGAGCCCTCGTGGACAGGGTCCCTGCCCCTCCTGTACCTGTACGTCCTGATCGCCTAGATTAGTGTACTGTTCTTGTCTCCCTCATCCTCATGTAAAGCGCCATGGAACCTAATGGCGCTATATAAATAAATAATAATAATAATTTTAAAAATGGGTTTCCACCTCTTTACAACTTTGATTGACTTTTCAAGTCTTAGCATTTTATACTGTACAAAATTATAAACACAACACTTTTGTTTTTGCTCCCATTTTTCTTGAGCGAACTCAAAGATCTAAGGCCGGCTTCACACTACGACTGCTGTGGACCGGACAGCCCCGGACCGGATCAGCACACAGAGCCGGAGGGCTAATATGCCGTCCGGTGTGCAGCCGGATAGAGCTGCCGCTGCTGAGGATTCAGGACCAGGCTCACTGGGAGCAAGCCGCGGTCCTGAAACAACAGCGGCGTGCAGCCGCAGGTGTTCAGTTCCCGGATCCTCCAGGACGTGGGCAATCCAGCCCCACAGGCTCCCATGTTAGGAAGCGCTGGAATCCGGGGGAATCCGGGAGATGGCAATTTGGGGAGATTTTTCTCCCCGGACACAAAAACGTTGCAAGCAAGAAAAATCCTTTTTAAATGTACCTTTGTTCATTATTTTTACACACCTTTGACATCAGGTATGCTGCCAATAAATTAATTTATATGATAACCAATCACAGATGCCAGCAGAATGGGTGGAGGCGCAACAGCCAATCACAGATGCTATTGTGGTGCTCCTTCAGACTGGTCGGCACAGTGATGATGGACCTACTCAACAGGTGTGGTGTTAGAGTTCCCAGGTGAGAGGGATCGTAAACCCGAGACACACACAACTGCACACAATACCATCCCAAATCATGGCCAAGCCATTCGGGGGACCCTAAAGAGAGGGAGGGCCCAATCTTCTTGTCAGAAGGAGGGGTTAGTAATAGGTTAGAAAAGGAGTTAGAGCAGGAGAAGAAAGGAGAGTCTAAACCACTCTAGACGAGAGGGAGGAGGAGGGCGTCTGAAGCGGATGCAGGACTGGGAGAGTCCTAGGGGGCATGGAAGTAGAGGACCCACCCGTGTGCCCCAAATCTGGTCCTGGAGAAGAATGAGAATGTGTGATTATCTGGAGGGAATCCTTTTAGGGTTTAACAAACCTTTTTATTAGGGCACTACCACAATGCGTTTCAACAATAACCTGTTGTCTTCCTCAGGTGGATTTAGCCATGTCGCCCACTTCACTTGAAGGGAGGCAAGAGATCACATGTAGCGAAAATATAGGGAAGCCCTTTTTTAATTATTTCATGAATTTCATGAAATAATTTAAAAAAAACAACATAGGCTTCACCCTATTTTTGTGTCCAGTCAGGTACAACTAGGCAGTCGGGGGCTGGAATCTGCAGCGCAGGGTGGACCAAGTTTTCTGCGCTCCCTCTGCTGTGAATAACAGTCCACAGCCACCCCAGAAAATGGTGCATTCATAGAAGTGCCATCTTCTGGTGCTGTATCCAACTCTTCCAGCTGCCCTGGTGCTGGGTGGCTCACTGGGTAATAATGGGGTTAGGGTCAACCTTGCATTATCAGCTGGCCCTAAGCACGAAATTCATGGGTCACCCCAATATTAGACATGACCACCATGAATTTCTAGTAAAGAGTTAAAAAAAAAAAACAACCCAGAGAAAAAAAAATTTATTTGAAAAAAAATAAAACACTTTAGGGACGTAGTCCAAACGAGTCTTCTTCTTTAGCTGAGCTACATCTCTGGTAGAGATGTAGCTGAGCACCCGGCCATGGGAAAGTTGATTTGAGTTCATGCTGTCAAGCATGAACTACCAGGAACCCTGCGACGGCACTGTGGCTATTTCAATGGAAATAGCTGTTTGTTTAAAATAGGCGGTGGGAAGGCCGGCGGTGAAAAGACTTTACCGCCGACTCTCCAGTCCGCTGCTTCCCTCCCTGCTGCCTGGTGCTTCGCTGCTTTGCTCCGCCACTGCCTCCCTGCCCGATTTTAAATTAGGATTGATCCAATGTCATCTGATTTGTTTGCCTGGCCGGCAAATCGATCAGATGATCAATATCAGGTTCAAGGTCCTGAATAAGATGATACATTAGCTTATTGTTTAAATACTGGTCAGCTGATGTATCTTGGAAAAAAAAGAACATTCTCACCTCTGCAGACACGTCTTCCAGGATCTGCCGGTAATCAGCTGCTGCTGTCACCTGACAGCATCAGCTGATCATCTAATTCTTTGTAAAATGCTGGCTTTTTCCTGCCCAGCCATTTTACATGATCAGCTGACAGCATCAGATGATCATTTAAACCGGCCAGGTGGGAAAACGTCGGCTTTTTACCGGGAATTTTGACAAACAGCTGACACTGTCAGCTGATCATTTCATCAGGCTGGGCATGGGCATGAAATTAACGCTTTCTACTGTGGCAGTTCCCGATCAGCTGATGCTGTTAGGTGACAGTATCAGCTGATTACCGACAGGTCCTGGCAGTGATCAGACATGTCCCGGGAGTCTGCGGACAGGTGAGTATGATTTTTTTTTTTTGGTCATTAGGATTTCACTTTAGCAGCAAATGTACAGGCAGCCAGGAGCTGCCGCACATACGCTGCTAAAGTGAAAGTATTAGGCTTTCTGCAGAGCGCCAGAGGTGCCACCGGCAAAATGCTGGAGTTTCCCCATAGGTTAGCATTGGGCTCGGTGCTTGAGTAGAGCACATGAGCATCTCGATATGCTCAACTCGAGTATTGAGCATCCAAGCATTTTACTGTTTGCCCATCACTAGTAAAGAACTGCATGAACTGCTTGTGTCTTCTCCTTTTACGCCCTACAGCCTTCTTCATCATCAAAGCCCTGTCCCTGCTACAGACTATTCCATCTGCCCTGGGGCTCCGCCCCACCTGTGGGGAGCGATACCATCCCGGCTGCCGTACCATCTTCCACCGGGTCTGAAACTGCAGCGTCGGCCGTCCCTGGCTGAGTACCACAGGTGGCGTCACAAACTTATCCCCTGTAAATAGCCCCTTTTACTGCACACCCAGGGCCAAAGAGCTGGGTCACCGCCACAGTAATTCCCCTGAGAACTGACCAGCTCGTTCCCGAGTACCCCGGCCCAGGGGCTGCAGCACTATCACAGAAAGTGGGTGTCTGTGATTGGCTGCTAAAGTCAGAGTGCAGTGAATAAACATGACTTTAATGAGCAGGACCCAGAAATGGTGTTACAAGCATGTAGTCCTCGGTAAGTATAATGCTCCGGGTTTAATCATCATTTTGCTTTGTTTTACAATGCCCAAGCCCTTATTGCCATCTTTTTAAATTGTAAAGCTTGGGTCCCCATAGACTTATATGGGGTTCAGGCTCAAGTTCGGGTCAAATCTGGTCCCAAACCCGGACTCTAACAAAAAAAGATCTGCCAAACCCAAACATCTGCAAGCCTGCCCATCCCTAGTAGAGACCCTCCAAATCTCAAGAAAAGCATTTATCCTGTCTTGATGGGATAGATGATAAATAAATTGGTGAATGGGTGATCTACCATTGGGACATCTGGTGACTTCAAGAATAGGGGTCCAGTGTCCCCTGCTTGCATAGATCCCTGATCCCACAAGCACACTACCGCTTCATTCACTATCTGTGGGGCGGATGGAGATACTGTAGCAGAGTTTTGCACTTAGTTAGCTACCTTGACTTCTTGTTATCATCATTGTTTGATCCACTTTCTCAATTTCAATATAAGGTTCATGGAAATGACTGTTCTACACTAAGAAAATGGGGGATTTTCTAATAAAAAAATACTGATAGCAGCATGTGACCGTCCCTGACTTATTAAGTGAAGCCACAAAGCATCTGCTCTTCTGTGGGTCATTCTTGCAGCATTTCAAATGTTTCATTCTGCTTATCCTTCTGTTATTCTCTGTGAAGTACGTGGCTAACAATGCACTGGATGTTAGGATACAAAGGCGGCACAACATCTATATCGGCTAAACACGCACATGCTACAGCCAGGATGAAGTGGCCATTGCCAGTGTGTTGATCTGCTGTTCTTTTAGATCATTCGTCTTTTAATCTTCATAGGAGATCCATGTTTACAACATTTTATAGCAACTGAAAGAACGATAAGAGACAGGATTTGGACCTATGATGTGGACACAATCAAACCTCTCAGTGATGATTCCAGCATGGTACTTATTAAGAGTGGGTAATCTTTCTCTTTGACCTCTGTCCTACCATTGACAGGGTGCAAGTAAAACCATACCCATGTGTAGTAATAATCATACAAGATGGATAGGACTGAGGATACTGACCAACAACTAATGGGAACCAATTTATTGATCTTTAGTGATAAAATATTAAATCCTCTGTCATTAAGAAAAAGCAATCATACACTTTAGATCTGGATCCATACACATTAGATCAATGGCTCGCAACGGTTTTCCAGCTTGGTGCATTTTCCCCAGATCTAGTGTGGCACCCTGTGGTATAGGTAGCCTTAGAACCACCTGGTGCACAGAGGGATTTCCACATCAGGTACCCTACACATGCAACACCTTCCATCCCAGACCTGAAGGGGGAGCTCTACATGCTGCCTTCAGGCAAGGTCCCCTATAAATTCAGGCCTGGGGGAGGAGTTAGGCAGTGCAGTTCCAGGGAGGACTGTGAAGACATCCTGGTGAATGGTGCCACGCCAGGCCCGTGCCAGTGAGGGAGCCTACCCAGTGTAAGGGACCCAGGAGTGAATGACAGAGGCAAGGCATACTAGAGACATAGTGGCGGCAGAGGAACCATACCGGTTCACCCCAGGAAGCAACTCAGACACCGGAGTCCTAGTCTGCAAGGGTCCAGTTAGCCCAGCAGAGAATACTGGAGGACCAGTATCCTGGTGACGCTTAGAGCACAGCTACTAACAGAGCCAGGGGCGCAGAGGAGCAGCAGAGCCATCAGAAGGTTCTCACAGCCTGCTATACAAGTGAGGGACATAGGAGAGATCAGGGCCAGGTTTCAGACAGGCCAAAACTTTAGCACACACACACAGAAACAAGGAGGCCTCACAATTAATCGGGTGTGATAATCCTGAACTGCCACCCAACCACCTGGACAGTACCCTGGATGTTACCCAAATTGTCATCATCAGTAAAAGGTATGGAAACAACTGCCAGCGTGTGTGTGTCTCTTATTACAGCCCCTAATCCTGCACTTAACATAGACTGCGTGCCAACATCTCCACCTGAGGAGCCGCCTTCTCCTGCAGCACCAGGGACAAGGCTGTGTGGATAGCTGCCTCCCTGTGTAAATCCCTATTCATCTCATCACTGCCCCGTAGGTGGAGCGTTACCAACCCAGCTGCCTCATCATCACCCCGGAGTTCTGCAAGCAGTGCCGGTATCATTACCTTCCCTTTCCTTTTTATTTTTACCCCCTTTTTTTCAGTGACCGCCAGGACCACGGGACCGGGCACAGGCCGCCCATGACATCCCCCGTTAATCAACACCTGGAACCGGGTACGCCACGGCCCTGGGGTGGTCACTAGCAAATAGCAATAAAGAGCAGGTCTCCAGGTGATGACTTTTGTGAGTAGCTCCTGGATCTTGGTAAACTTCTTCAGTGTGACTTCTGTGGAAAAGCTTAATGGAGGCTCTTGTGAGGGGGTGGGGGCTGGATGTGGCTCGCGACCTGCTCCTATCACGGAATGCAGCTCACGACCCTTCTTATTTCTGAACGCGGCTCATGACTCTTTTGAGGTGAATATGGCTCAAGGTCAGAAAGGCTGGTGTCCTCTGCATTAGATCATTGTCAGATGAGCATTCCAATTTAGTCGACAAGCCTACAATCTTTTGGGCATTGGAGCGTTCTGACTTTCATCTAACGACAGATGTCAGAAAGAGAAATATTGACTTGTTGACTTCTAAATTGCCCAATCCTTATGCTCTCAGGTAGATAAGCCACCACTAGATTGTTTATTTCTCTTGTCATGTAGAACATATGTACATTTGGCCAAATCAATTGTGCACGTTTATGGGGTGATCGGGAGCGCCGGATGAACGAATATTTGGTCAACAGTAGTCTATATTGCATTTGTTGAGTTTGTCCCAGTTGACCATCATATTAAGTACTGCTACTTGTTGGCTTTTAACTTTGAATAATAGGTAAACCTATCTATAATATAAAGCCGAAGACCACTTCCGGAAAACCCAAAGGGTTCTTCCGTGATGGCCTCCGGACCCATGCTGGTTGGACGGTCAACCAGAGTCCCAATCCCTGTAGCCGGCCCGCCAAGCTCCCTTCGCCCTGTCCACCTGGGGGGCCCTTCAGCCCCCTGCCCTGCTGAATTGCCATCCCCCGCGCCCGAGAGGTCGCGCTTCCCCTGCACCTCTGCCCCCCCTCCTCTCCCCTCAGCCGAGCCTCCGCTTCTGCCCCCCAAGCCTCTGCCTCCGCCTCTCCCTTCCGCCTCCTCCTCTCCCCCTCCAGCCTCTCCCCTCCAGCCTCTGCCCTCCTCACCCCTCCAGCCTCCCCTGTCCTCTGCCCTCCTCACCTCTCCAGCTTCCGCTCTCCTCACCCCTCCATATGCAATGTACAGTATGTGTATATATGTGTGTATGTAGTCACTTCCTTCACTTTGTCCGCACTTCCCTCACTTTGTCCGCACTTCCCTCACTTTGTCCGCACACATACACACACGCACACACACACACTCCGCTATAGTTAGCACCGGCCCTGCATCAGCCGCCTGGATCCTCAGTCACATGTCCCCACCCCACCCCAACTACTGATCCAATATAGCGTCCAAAAGTCTCTGCCAAACTTCCCGACGCCGTATTGGATCCAGCTCGTCCCTGGCCGACATTGCTAACTCAGGATCCAACGCGGAACATCGTGCTAACTAAGCTGATGTGCACTGTCTGTTCTGAGTCAAGCATTCGCTGCTACCACTGCAGCCACCTGACCACTGCCCACTGCGCTTGCTACCATGACCACCGCACTCACTGCTAACCACTGAGCCACCGCACTCACTGCTAACCACTGAGCCACCGCACTCACTGCTAACCACTGAGCCACCGCACTCACTGCTAACCACTGAGCACCGCACTCACTGCTAACCACTGAGCCACCGCACTCACTGCTAACCACTGAGCCACCGCACTCACTGCTAACCACTGAGCCACCGCACTCACTGCTAACCACTGAGCCACCGCACTCACTGCTAACCACTGAGCACCGCACTCACTGCTAACACTGAGACACCGCACTCACTGCTAACCACTGAGACACCGCACTCACTGCTAACCACTGAGCACCGCACTCACTGCTAACCACTGAGCACCGCACTCACTGCTAACCACTGAGCCACCGCACTCACTGCTAACCACTGAGCCACCGCACTCACTGCTAACCACTGAGCCACCACTCCTGCAACACTAGCACCCACTCACTGCTAACCACTGAGCCACCGCACTCACTGCTACACTGCCACCGCCCACTGAGAGCCACCGCACTCACTGCTAACCACTGTACACCGCACTCACTGCTAACCACTGAGCCACCGCACTCACTGCTAACCACTGAGCCACCGCACTCACTGCTAACCACTGAGCCACCGCACTCACTGCTAACCACTGAGCCACCGCACTCACTGCTAACCACTGAGCCACCTGTATACACACAATTCATTTCACCGCACTCCCCTATTAGTAAATAGACTATATATGGATTCTAGACTACCGATTCTTTAGAATCGGGCCGCCATCTAGTTTTGTCATAATTATGCACCAAGAGGTTTTCACATATCAGCATGCACTCAACTGCATGTATGATAATTATGGACTTTCTATATATTTTACTTACGCCAAGCACGGTGGCTCAGTGGTTTGAACTTGGGTAAGCATATGGGTAAGAACCAAGGGCAACAAACATCTGCAAAAAGTTAAATATGTTCTCCCTGTGTTTGCGTGGATTTCCTCCAGATTCTCCAGACATACTCATATAGAGTTTAGATTGTGAGCCCCAATGGGGACAGTGATTTTGATGTCTGTAAAAGGCTGTGGAAATTGATAGTACTATAAAAAGTGAGTAAGGTAAAAAAAACAACTTTATAATACAATACTATTTAAGTAGGCTTTGAAGATGAGTCACGTAGGCCTATATTTATCAAGCCATAAGAGAATCGACTGGGCAATTTTTCCTTTGAATGAGTCACATAATTATCAAATTGTCATGAAATCACTAGAAATCAGCATTAAGAGTTGCATTTGCTTGATAAATAGCCTTCATACCGTAGCACACAGCCTGAGTGCTTGACCTTTCTCACTTTTGTAGAAATGGTGGTTCAACAATCACAGCAGTGGTCAATTACATTTCTTAATTTTGTTTCAATTCTTCTCATCCAATCATGCTACATTCATGTCAAACCATTCCTCTGCCATATCAAAGTATGTCCTGTTACAATACAAGGACATAATTCCTTATACTAACAAACCTGTCACGACCGAGTGAGGAGACACCTGATGTGCGGCGCAAAGCAGGGAAAAAAACAGAATTAAGGTAAAAGGGCCATTGACAATAGGGAGAGAGGATAGGAGTGACCCCCTAAAAACTCACCTGAGGCTGAACCCTGCACTCCCTTAAGTCCCTAGATGGGTCCTTCTCACTTTGCGTAATCACAAGTCTAAGCCCTGCCTAACCCTGTCTAGTGTTTACATGCTATCAATGCAAGCTTCAAATTTGCAGTTCTGAACGATTTCTCTAGCTCCAACCCGTTTATGGTCCAATGATGCTTTTGGATATTTCAACACCCCATACCGACCTCTTAAGCCCCCGTCACACCTGGCGACGGGGCTAGGGATGTCGGCGGCGACTGGCAGGTGCGCGCATGTTTTTGGCGCCCCGAAAGTGTCGCCGTCCCCCGTTTAGCCAGGGCGACATCTCCAGCCCCGCACCGGCGATCTGTCAGGTGGCGTCATCGCCTGACAGGTTGCCGGCGCCCGGTCACATGGGGCGTTGTGTGCACATCGCCCCATGATGGTCGCCTGGTTTCAGAGCACTGCTCTGAAACCAGGCGACCGCCCGGCACCGCCGACATCGCCCCTTTACATGGGGCGATGATGCCGGCTATAGGCCACGCCCCCACGTCACCTCTGTAATGGGCGGCGATATCGCCCCGTGTAACAGGTGCTTTACAGTGCAGCAACAATTTCCAAAGTGATTTTTGGAAACAAGCTGATGTCTTTCATTAAGAGAGCACAGAAACAGATGGATTCTTGATCTTTTTCTTTAGCACACCGCAGAAGCCGTATGGAGGATATTATGCAACAATGCTGAGCTGTGTGTCTGTAAATCCAGCACTAACATAAATTAAATATTCTTGCTGCAGCAAGATCTATCTGTATCTGCCTAGTCTCTCACTGTGCTAGATGCTCCTCACTCTACTTCTTTGCTCCTACTCTGCATAGAGTTTTATAAGAGCTGTGACCTGATACCTCACTGATCTGTCAGTCTACTTTGATCAGGACGAATTTGAGATATTGTTCATAGCTGCTCAGGAGTTTGAGAGGCAGGTGAGGGGAAGAAGTGTCTCAAAATTGAATAAAGAAGCAAAATTCTCTATTTAGATATAATACAACATTTCTTATGCATGTTTATACTTTTGATTTGTGCAAAGTTTGCTGAAAGAACAACGACCGAGGGTCACTCTCACCTTGTTAAATAGGTGAAATGACAAATTGGTTGTAAAAAAAGCAAGTTCATATTTTACATCTTATTTAAAATCCACCGCACTCCCAAGAATTCAATGGATTTCTTAGAATGTTCATTTCCTAGCCTACAGTATATCAAAGATGGGTGGCTTCCCAGGCAAGGAATCTTAGCCCCTTCCCTCTACAGGCAATTTTAAATTTTGCACTTTACTTATTTCTATATTTTGCAATATCACAATATTAAGGTATCTAGTGAATATCAGCCTTTTTAAAAAGCTCCCAGCAGGCTCCCGGCTTTCATAGTAACCCATTGGCGCCCTACCTCGCATGACGAGGTGCTGATGGTAGCCGGTACACCCGAGCTTGCAAGTATTACTTCGATCATTGGTCCAGCCAACTTCAGTACCCCTGTGCTCCTTGTAAAGCTGTCTCTGCTTTCAGAGCTCTTAATTTGGGCCAGTGGTTAACCATGCCATCAGCCCAAAATCTCAATCTTTAGGATCGCACCACCGCCACCAAGCAGGAAACTTAGAGGCAAGAGAGTGGTTCAGTGCCCAACAATGATCATTACAACACCTTTAACCCTTGCAAGATATTATTAATTTTTTCTAAATATCAGTACATGGCAGTAAGCAAACGTTATGTAAGCACATGTGCTACGGCTGATCTCTAAACTACTGCACATGACTCAACCTGTTTCTGTACAGACTAATGTTCTGAGCTGCTCAGTCCCTTGTGACACATGTGCAAGCTGGAATAACCATAGCTGCAAAACTGGGAAGTCACAACTCAGATCTGGCTGTCTATAATGCCATCAAGTGTTCCTCATGCTTCCTTAGGAACCGGATGGAGAATCAGAGCATTATAACAGTGACTAAGGAAAATGTGTAGAGATAGAAAAGATCCCTTGGGGAGGAAATATAAACATTATTACAAAGTGGAAAAAGTAAAGTAACTTATTGCCTGTAAAAATAGACTACCTATTGACAGGACAAAGAAGTAGGATAGATAGATGTGACAGCAGCTAGCTGGTCTTTCTGTGACAGGCATAAATCTGAGGCAGTATGTACGGAACTCCAATCAGTATTCATTTAGAAATATAGCCAGCAGAGAAGATCAGCAAGGGGAAGGTAAATATAGCCAAACCTGCAGTGTGATAGGGCAGACTAATTGAACAAGTAAAAACACCCACTGACCAAAAATCTAATGAAACAAAGGTGAAGGATAATCCACACTTGGACAGGAACTAAATTTTCTGTTCCTCAGCGGAGAAGGAAGCTGATCCCACAGCACATGGTCACGTGATCGAATCTTGAGGCATTCCAAATTAATTGCCAAATGAAGCAAGTGTGGAGGAACACTGAAGTCAGGATGGACAGAAAAAAAAGTAATGTGGTCAATGAACTGTAAAAACACACTGTAGCAGACTAGGAACAAAAATAGACCATATGGCTCAGCTCCAAAGACTTGATGGTAGGAGCCTAATAAAGTCTACAACAGCCAGGATTAAGACAGAGGCACATGCAATCCCTTTAATAGATGGAGAACTAATTGCTGGAATGTTCAGAATTGGGTTAATGAAAATATAAAGAATACTCTGTCCTAGAAAGATCAATCAATCATTGTGTTAGTACTTGTTGTTTGCAAGTACTAATGGAAGAAAGCTAAAGATTGTCTGCCCACAACGCTAGACAATTGACCGTCACTGCTTGACTCTAGTGTGGTCATCCCTAAAAAGCTGAAATTTAACAAGCTAGAAAGTGACCATCAAGGCGGGTCATGACATTGAATCTTTTCTTACAATTCACATATTGTACCAGCTGGCGATTTCAAGCAAGAAGTGGAACTACGCATTAAGTCACAGTATCCACAATCCTTCCCTATAATGCAATAACATCTGAAGAGGCTCGCAGGACATTCAGGGGATATTACTGACAATTTCCTTCTAAAATTATGTTGAGATTATGCTTGTAAGGAAAACAGCTGCATGTGTTACTGTCAAGTGCATTGCACTCCAGAGTGGCCAGCGTCCCACAATGGCAGTTTAGGCCTCATCATAATCACCTCCAATGCTCGGCGTACAGTACACGGAGAGCGCAAATATTGTCTGGTACAGAAAAGAGAGAAGCAGCCCCTATTCTCCCAGGATAAAGCTGAGAGATAGCAGAAGGCTGAGGGCCATCCATCATTGCTGACAATTTCACAGCCTGGAATAACTTGACAGGGACACAGAACAAATTGTTGTTGAGAATTGAATGCTGCTAAGCTGAGTGAATTGACTCTCCGGTGTCAGAAAGAGACTCGCTTCAAGAGGATGGAGGGTTTTCTTCTTGCGATTCAAGGGCATAAGGGTTGTTCAACAGAGTCACATACAAAGGGAGGCCAAGATCATCTTGGAGGTGTGGACATTCAGAGACATTACTTACTGTCATTGCTTTTTATTCTATATTTCAATCTCAATTATTTCTTCTACTAATTAACATAAAAGCTGGCGATAAATTCAAACGTTTTGTCATCTTGTACATCATACCAATCTTTTTTCTCAACTTATGATATTCAGCAAAACAGATAGATGGCAGCACTCACCGATCTCCAGGATTCTGGAGACCGGTGAGTGCTGCCATCTATCTGTTTTGCTGAATATCACAAGATACACTCTGTAACCTGGAAGTGAACCACACGTGACTAGGACGCTGACAGGAGTCAGAGGTAAATCATCAGCAGCAGTGTGAGCTCCAGCTGGAGCAAGGCCTGCAGAGAGGAGACTGAGGACAGCGAGCGGAGCCCGGAACCTACATGAAGTTTTTTCTCAACTTAAGTGTCCAACTAATAAGACCTTCATCTTTATTCAGGGGAAAAAAACAAAATCGTTTGCGCCAAACTGTTATGAATCAATACAAGGGGTCGGTTTATTAACCCCTCCGCTCACCTTCTCGAGTTGTGCAAGTCCGCACAACTGGATTAAACACTCGTGCTGCTGGGCTCTCCATGTTGAATATGAGCGGCGGGATGGAACCTGCACGTGCCCTCCGTATCTCTCTCTCTGCAAGTAACTGTTCCAAGGGAGTGGTGTAATGATGTCTGTCAAGGTCTTGCGGCCCAGAGCTGCTGGATATCACACTTCCCAGCCGGGAAGAAAGTATATGCAGCACCAAAAGATAATGTCACCAAATGTCACCAAAAGAGTCAGCTGTTGTACATAACAGATTACAGCAGTATATGCCCACCTGAGTGGGTGGAAAGTCTCTAGGGGGACTGGGCACCCCCTAGAGACATTAAACAAACATTTATTTATTAAATTTACACTTTCACTAAACACAGAACAATTTGCTCATGCTTGCTGCAGCAGGGATGAGCAAACTATCCGGTAACCGCATTGCTCAGGATTACACAATTGCGTTCACCGCATCCGGATCTGGATGCGGTGAACTCAATTCAGGTTTAAAGTGTGACCCTATCCTAATATAGCCTACCTGTTTGAATTGTTTTTAGGCCATGTTCACAAATTGAATTTTTTTACTACAATTACTGTAACAATGCTGCTCTGCAAGTTTTGAAAGATGCGGCAAAATGGAGTATTTTTCACAACATGGCGTGGGGAGTCAGTCTCTCAGTCTGAATTATCTTTCTCCTAAAACACCTTGTTTCTCTATTGTAATGTTCAAAACAGGCGACTACCGGACTTCATTATCAACGTTTTCTAATTATTAAGTCATGTGCATATGTTGAGTATTTGGATAATTTTTTACCTCAATATTTGTAGCCAAAACCAGGAGTGGGTTATACATACAGGGTTCTCTTCTGTTTGTTCCACTCCTGGTTTTGGCTACAAATACTGAGGTAAAATCTTTCAAAATACTCAACGTGTGCACGTGGCCTTATAGAACTTCACCTGACCCCTTAGGTCACGTGCACACATTGAGTATTTGGTGAGTTTTTATCTCGGTATTTGTAGCCAAACCTTGAATGAGGGCATACCCTATAATGTTTTTGTTCTAGTACACATAGAAAGCCCCAAAAAGGTTTAAACTTTTTGTATGGGCATAATGGGATACATAGTTGCCTTTTCGCCATTTTTCTTGCAGCTGCTACATAATGATTCCCATGCAGTTGAGTAGTACTAAGGCCGGCTTCACACTATGGTTTCTCGGCTGTGAGACTGTGTCCGGTGCTTTGCAGGATGCACCGGACACAGATTGACAGCATCGGACAAACAGAACCAGAGGGTTAATATGCCCTCCAGTCCTGTTTGCATCCGTATTCGGCAGAGCGCAGCTGCAGGAGATGTCCTTGTTGATATATCAGGAGCACGGCTTGCAGGGAGCTAGTCGCGGTCCTGAAATCTCCGCAGGGGACAGCTCCAGGTGCTGAAGTTTAGTGTAACCGGCGCTGAGCTCCAGCACCCGGCGTCTGGAAACCTGACATTTCTCTGTCGGGTCCGGGGCGGTCCGACACCCAATAGACTCCCATGTTAGGGGGCGCCGGATCCGGGAGAATCTGGCAGGATCCGGTTTGGTTAAATTTTTTGCCCCGAACACAACAATGCTGCAAGTGCTGATTTTGTGTCTGGGGCAAAAAATGAATGCAGCCTGATGCTGCCGGACAGGGACAAAACCGGATGGCAAATCACTGCCATCCAGCCCTATCCGGCATCATAGGGCTACATTGTGTAAAAATCGGGTCCGGGGCGGTCAGGTTCACACCGGACAGCCCCGGATGTGATCACACCATGGTGTGAAGCCGGCCTAACTTCCCATATCCCCTAATCATCCCTTAGATTGGATCCAGCACAATCCATCGGATCAAACACAACTTTTGTCTGTTTTGAAAAAATTGATTTCTGCAGGAATCATTTTTTTAGCATTGGAGCCTATGGAGAACAGATCCAGTATGTGATTGCTATTTACGGTATCTTCCATCTTTCATTCATTTGTGAAGGGTCCGTTTTTTACTTACTGGATCAGTTTCAAATAGAAGATAAATAGCGATCAGTTCCCGGATCCGTTCTCCATAGACTCCCATGTTAAAAAAATGGATCCTGCAGAAATCAATTTTTAAAATAAAGTTGTGTTTGCACAATGGATGATTATTGGATAGTGATGAACGAGTATCGAAATATTGATGATTGCTAACTCGTAACGAGTAGTTTTCAATACTCGAGTTCTCGTCCAATTTAGTCAATTAGTGATAGGCTTTGCCCACACACATCTGGCTATGAAACAAGTACTTCGGGGCAGGGCGGAGGGTGGGCTTTTCTGTATTTTCACTTCATACAACAACTTGTTGTGCCCCCCAGAGAGACCCTAACATTCAATCTGCTCTCACTTGGGTGCCAACTCCCATAGTGTCCTGAAGGGAGCTGGTAATACGTGTCAGATCATTCACGATGGACACATCACTCATGAGCCCTGGTGATACTCAACGAGTAATGAGTATCGCAAATACTGTACTATCCGTGCGAGTACTGAATAGTAACGATTACACTCGCTCATCACTATTACTGGACACGGGAACTTTGCCTAAATTGTTTTAGAGGACAGGAGTGAACAACAAGGAATCCCTTAGATTTCTCACCTTGCATAGAGATCAGGGGCGGAACTACACTGGTGCAGCTGCCAGCTGCACCAGGACCCCGACTGGCTGGGGGCCCCTTCAAGCCTGGAGGGGGGCCCCCAGCCGACCCCCGCAAGCTGCCGTCAAAAGAGAGGAGGGTCAGGCAAGGGAAGCAGAGAGCTTCCTGCTTCCCCTGCCTGATCCTGCCCCTCCTCTCCTCTGCTCCTCCGGCCTCTAGCATACATCCGGCGTGGCTCCCAGGTAGGAGAGCATCGCGCCTGCGGCTCCCTGAGGCTCCCTGCGGCTCCCAGCGGCTCTCAGCGGCTCCCAGCAGCACCCACCCCCCCTTTCCGGGCCGCGCCGACGGCCAGCGGCACCCCTCCCCCCCGGACCGCACCGACGGCCAGTAGCCCCGCCCTCCCGGTCCTCTCCTGCGCCAGGGCCCCCGGGGTGATGGTCCGCCCCTGATAGAGATGATGCCACATGCTTCTGTTTATCCTCAGCCAATAGCGTAATTTTCTTAAATAATTTTTTACAAGAGTTTTACAAGACCGTATAAATATTTACTGTAGAACTGAATGTAGAAAATTCTATTTTCACTATTCATTCCCATTATTTTCCGAAACAAAGTCACCCATCTACTTTGTTTCTTCGGTAAATATTACATTCCACATTCTCACCGCCTTGTTTGTACATTTTAATCCTTTCAAAATTAGTTTTTCTTTGTGCTCCTTCACTAACACGTAAGCGGGAAAGTGGTTATTACCGCTGTTTATGTAGAACCTTCCTGGATTAAAAAGCAGACATTGTATATAGATGGGGGTTAATGTTATCAGTCTGGCGGATGATAGTCCTGATTTCTGTAGTCAGGTAGTTGCATTATGCGAGGACACAGGGCAGCATCGACAGCAGTGAAAATCAATTAAATTGTGGCGTTCTCCTGTGAATGTCCAATATGTCATGTGCAGATGTCCATAGACAAGCAGCAGGGTCAAATGGTAAGAAGTATGGAACTGTCTAATTAGTCCATCTAAAGTTATATAGAACTTATAGAAAAAGTTTTATTGTATGGTTGAGTTGCATTAGAGTGACTTTGATATTGATGGTATATCTTTAAGATAGATTAAGGGAGGGCTCAATATCCGTCTCTCCCAAAGTCAACTGTTTGCAGATTCTGCTGCAGCCAGAAGAAAACAGTGTACTAAGCTAGGGCACAAACAGCACCACACACGGTATGTTGGCTATTCTTGGGTACTACGGGTAAGTGATATTGTAGTAATATGAATGGTGAGCTGCAGTACTTGAGAACGGCCACTATGCAGGGTATCGAGCTGGCGATGTTTCGGCTTAATACAGTGTATACTTTGGTCACTGCGGGACCTGTAATCAGCTAAATAAAATCACTCAGTGTTTGAACTCAATGATATATTAATAAATAATATTCTAAGTATAAATACAGTGAAGGAAATTATTATTTGATCCCTTGCTGATTTTGTAAGTTTGCCCACTGACAAACACATGAACAATTTATAATTTTAAGGGTAGGTTAATTTTAACAGTGAGAGCTAGAATATCAAAAATTAACTCCAGAAAATCACATTGTTCTAATTATATAAATGTATTTGCATTTTGAAGAGAGAAATAAGTATTTGATCCCTCTGGAAAACAAGACTTAAAACTTTGAGGCAAAACCCTTGTTGGCAAGCACAGCAGTCAGACGTTTCTTGTAGTTGATGATGAGGTTTGCGCCCATTTCAGGAGCTATTTTGGTCCATTCCTCTTTGCAGATCATCTCTAAATCATTAAGATTTTGAAGCTGTCACTTGGCAACTCAGAGCTTCAGCTACCTCCATAAATTTTTGATATGATTAATGTCTAGAGACTGGCTAATTTACTCCACGAACTTCATGTGCTTCTGTTTGAGCCACTCTTTTGTTGCCTTGACTATATCCAGCCACAATCCATTTTTAAAGTCCTGGTGAAGGGAAAGAGGTTATAACTCAGTATTTTACAGTACATAACTCCAATTATTGTCCCAATGTTGCGGTGAAGTAGTCCTGTGCGCTTAGCAGAGGGACACTCCCAAAACATAATGTTTTCACCGCTATGCTTGACTGTGGGGACGGTGTTCTTTGGGTCATAGGCAGCATTTCTTTTCCTCCAAACATGGTGAGTTGAGCTAATGTCAAAGAGTTCAATTTTTATCTCTACGGACCACAGCACCTTCTCTAAATCACTCTCAGAATCACCAAGGTGTTCATTGGCAAACTTCATACAGGCCTGCACATGTGTCTTCTTGAGCAGTGGGACTTTGCAGGCACTGCAGGACTTTAATCTATTGGTAATGTGTTCCCAATGCTTTTTTTGGTGACAGTGGTTCCAGCTACCTTGAGATCATTAACAAGTTCACCCTGTGTAGTTTTAGGCTGATATCTCTATGATCCTGGATACCACACAATATAAGATTTTGCATGGAGCCCCAGATTGATGTCGATTGACACTCATTTTGTATATCTTACATTTTCTTACTATTGCACCAACAGTTGTCTCCTTTTCACCCAGCATCTTAAAGCCGGTTTACACGTTGCAGTGACCACGTAACGATGTCGCTGCGTGTGACATGTACCAACGACCAGCGATCAGCTTGCTTGTTGGCGAATGGCCAGGGCTGTTTTTCCATAGTTGGTCGGCTGCTGGGCAGCACATATCGGCGTGTGTGACACCCTTCTACTCGATGTGTTCCCAGGTAACCAGGGAACACATCAAGTTACTAAGCAGGAGAACGCTGGTAACCACGGTAAACATCGGGTTACTAAGCGCAGCACTCTGCTTAGTAACCCGGTTTACCATGGTTACCAGCGTTCTCCCCAGCATCACGGAACCTCGACATTGTGGAAAAAAATATTTTATATTGTTTTCCACGATGTCCATGTCGTTACACGGGTAGCTGATCGCTGGTGAGTCTGCCTGTGTGACAGCTCACCAGCAATCAGATAGCGATGTCCCAGCGACCCCGATCGTTGGTCGAGTGGCTGGGACATCGCAGTGTGTAAACCGGCCTTTACTTATGGTTTTGTAGCCCATTCCAGCCTTGTGCAGATCTAGGATCTTTTCCCTGACATCCTTAGAAACCTCTTTGGTCTTGCCCATGTTGTAGAGGTTAGAGTCTGATTAATTGAGTGTGTGGACAAGAGTCTTTTATACAGGTGACAATTTAACACAGCTGTCTTTAATTCAGGTAAGGAGTTGACTAACTGGTCTGTGGGAGTCAGAACTCCTGATGGTTGGTAGGGGATCAAATACTTATTTCTCTCTTCAACATGTACCGTATATACTCGTGTATAAGCCGACCCGTGTATAAGCCGACCCCCCTACTTTTGCCCCAAAAATCTGGAAAAACCTATTGACTCGTGTATAAGCCGAGGGTGGACCCCAGCACAGGTATACAGCCCCCAGCAGTGTGGTATACAGGCCCCCCCCAGTGGTATACAGGCCTCCCCAGTGGTAGTATATAGCATCCCCAGCAGCCCCAGTGGTACTATATAGCATCCCCAGTGGTAGTATATAGCATCCCCAGCAGCCCCAGTGGTAGTATATAGCATCCCCAGCAGCCCCAGTGGTAGTATATAGCATCCCCAGCAGCCCCAGTGGTAGTATATAGCAGCCCCAGCAGCCCCAGTGGTAGTATACAGCAGCCCCAGTGGTAGTATACAGCAGCCCCAGTGGTAGTATACAGCAGCCCCAGTGGTAGTATATAGCATCCCCAGCAGCCCCAGTGGTACTATATAGCATCCCCAGTGGTAGTATATAGCATCCCCAGCAGCCCCAGTGGTAGTATATAGCATCCCCAGCAGCCCCAGTGGTACTATATAGCATCCCCAGTGGTAGTATATAGCATCCCCAGCAGCCCCAGTGGTACTATATAGCATCCCCAGTGGTAGTATATAGCATCCCCAGCAGCCCCAGTGGTAGTATATAGCATCCCCAGCAGCCCCAGTGGTAGTATATAGCATCCCCAGCAGCCCCAGTGGTAGTATATAGCAGCCCCAGCGGTAGTATACAGCAGCCCCAGTGGTAGTATACAGCAGCCCCAGTGGTAGTATATAGCATCCCCAACAGCCCCAGTGGTAGTATACAGCAGCCCCAGTGGTAGTATATAGGAGCCCCAGCAGCCCCAGTGGTAGTATACAGGAGCCCTAGTGGTAGTATACAGGAGCCCAAGCAGCCCCAGTGGTAGTATACATCAGCCCCAGATGTATATACAGCCCCAGAGGTAGTATACAGCCCCAGTGGTAGTATACATCAGCCTCAGAGGTATATGCAGCCCCAGTGGTAGTATACAGGAGCCCAAGCAGCCCCAGTGGTAGTATACATCAGCCCCAGATGTATATACAGCCCCAGTGGTAGTATACAGCCCCAGTGGTAGTATACATCAGCCCCAGTGGTAGTATACAGGAGCCCAAGCAGCCCCAGTGGTAGT
The DNA here is from genome assembly GCA_033576535.1 of Allobates femoralis. Lineage (NCBI taxonomy): Eukaryota > Metazoa > Chordata > Amphibia > Anura > Aromobatidae > Allobates > Allobates femoralis. The sequence goes on from JARQOC010000007.1 coordinate 159,719,228, forward strand.
ATACATCAGCCCCAGATGTATATACAGCCCCAGTGGTAGTATACAGCCCCAGTGGTAGTATACATCAGCCCCAGTGGTAGTATACAGGAGCCCAAGCAGCCCCAGTGGTAGTATACATCAGCCCCAGATGTATATACAGCCCCAGTGGTAGTATACAGCCCCAGTGGTAGTATACATCAGCCCCAGAGGTATATGCAGCCCCAGTGGTAGTATACAGCCCCAGTGGTAGTATACAGGAGCCCAAGCATCCCCAGTGGTAGTATACATCAGCCCCAGATGTATATACAGCCCCAGTGGTAGTATACAGCCCCAGTGGTAGTATACATCAGCCCCAGAGGTATATGCAGCCCCAGTGGTAGTATACAGCCCCAGTGGTAGTATACATCAGCCCCAGAGGTATATACAGCCCCAGTATTAATAAACAGCCCCCCCCCCTCCTTATCATGGCCCCCAGGCTGCGGCAGCTGTCAAAATAACAAACAGTTTATACATCACCTTCCGACGCAGCTCTGCGCTCCTCCGGTCCTCCGCTCGCCGGCTTCTTCTTTCTTGTTGTGCCGACTTCTGTGACCGCGCGCAGGAAATGACGTCATCTCCTGCGCCCGGTCACATGACACCGGCACAAGAAGAAAGAAGAAGCCGGCGAGCGGAGGACCGGAGGAGCGCAGAGCTGCGTCGGAAGGTGATGTATAAACTGTTTGTTATTTTGACAGCTGCCGCAGCCTGGGGGGCCATGATAAGGAGGGGGGGGGGCTGTTTATTAATACTGGGGGACCCATATTAAGGAGGGGGGCTGTGTATTGCAATATGCACGGCATCCCCCCGCCGTTGATGGACGGGGGGATGCCGTGCATATTCATTGCACTAATGAGGCGGCCCCACGTGACCGCCTGCGGTCACCGCGGCCCCCTCCTGCCTCCTCCAGCTCCCGGTCACAGCCCCCCCCCACAGCATTACCGTATAGACCCGTGTATAAGCCGAGGGGGGGACTTTTCAGCCCAATTTGTGGGCTGAAAAACTCGGCTTATACACGAGTATATACGGTAATTACATTTATATAGTTTAGACAATGTAATTTTCTAGATTTTATTTTTGATATTCTATCTCTCACTGTTAAAATTAATCTACCCTTAAAAATACATTGTTCATATATATTTTTCAGTGGGCAAACTTACAAATTCAGCAAGGGTTCAAATATTTATTTTCTTCACTGTATCAATATACATTGTCCTGAGCGTGATGTCTCACCATCAATAGAGAATGTCTGCTCACATGTGTATGGGTGACCTGCTCTTCAAGGGAACCTGTCAGCTGGTTTACTCCCCTCCCCCAGCTATCACTGTCTGTCCTTACAGCTTCATAGTACTATTCTAATTATCCCTGTGTGAGCTCATAGTGTAATGCTAAAGGTGGAAAAAAGCATTTAAATACTTACATTTTCTTATGTGAATGAGGCAGTGACTACACCTTGGAGGATGTAGTCACTTTGTCAAGCTAGTAGTTAACTCACTATTAACATCTCTGCATAAAGGACCTATGTGATGTCATGATCATGTGACCATAGTGGGTGGAGCTATGCAAACAAAGTCACAATGTGCTATGAAGACTTAGCTCTTCCTATTATAATCATATAATCGTGACATCACACAAGCCATACCGCATCTTATAAAATTCGGATGACATGTTAACTATTAACCTGTCAGAGTGACTACATCCTCCAAGTTCTAGTCACTGCCTCAGAAAATGTAAGTGTATGAATGCTTTTTTTCACCCTTAACATTACACTATTAGCTCAAACAGGGATGATTAGAATAGTACTATGAAGCTGCAGGGACAAACAGTGATAATTGGTGGGGTGGGGTGAGCATAAAGTTGATGACTGGTTACCTTTAAGTATGTCAGATGTACTGTTTCTTTTTTCAGCTGATCAGGAGACATTGACCATTGTTTTGCATGGGACTGTTTGGTGTGTCTTTCTGTGTATTAATTTGTGAAATGTCTGCATTTGGAGGACATAAATGCAGTCTAATTTAATCAGCAAATAATGAGGGATCAACCATAATTGTCTTTGCCTCAAACCTGTGGGGCACAATGCCCTAAAATGGGAGCTGAGAGATATAAAATGGGCCAGCTCCTGTCACCGCAGGTCATTCTACAGGTCTTCATCCTAGTGTCCATGGATCCAGCTGGAGGATTACAGAACTGCTCCACTACCCAACACTGGGCCTATGAATTCTCTTCGAGAACCCAGGTTGGGGCAATCTGGTCACTTGGCCACATATTTCGCTGTGCTTGTTCAGCATCCTATGTTTGCTGCTATCTCCTGTCAGTGGGACTTGCCAAAAGCGAGGTTCTGCTAGTTGGGAAATTTGTTCCATGATTCCCTGAAGTCGTGGAGGTTTTGATCTCTGGCGAGCCAGCGGAAGGATGCTATTGATGACCCAATAACACTTTACCGGAGTGATACACTCACCCTGTGTTATCTGAGTAGTGTTCTGTCCACAGGAAAGGAGTATGTGTGTTCAGTGGAATGAGCAGTCTTTCTAAAGACACCCAGGCCACCGGATAAGAGCACCCACTGACCATCGTGTCTCAACATCGGGCAAGTCTTTTAATGGACTGATTTGCTAGATCATCGCCAGCCCTATTTTATTTCGCTTGATTGATGACATTTCACTAAATGACTTAGATTACTAAGTCTCGAAAATGTTTTTCTGGTATACAATGTCTTCCAGATAAATAGATATTATATTGCAATTCATGACATGTGAAGGTCTCATGGCTTCGTCACATACAAAAGTATTCAAGTATCAATAACAATAGCCTGAAAGCAGCACACATGAACAGAACCAACAACTGAAGAGTTGAAGGTTATCAGCTACTTGGAAAAACTTATTTCCTTTTTTAAAACTTTATAAATTCTAAAAGGAAGTAGTTTGACAAATGTCCTTGATTAAGTGTGGTCTATACAGCTTCTAAACAGGTTGATTCTATTTGTAAATTTATCAACCAAAGGCTCAAAGTTGAAATGGAGTCAATGAACAATATCCTAAAAACTGTCCCCTAAGGAATAGATAAGAACCAAAAATATAACAAAAAATCACAATTTAATAAAAGAATATATCTTTATTGTAATCATTTGGGAACAGGAGAAAAACTGATGGACGCAAAAAATAAGATGTACATAAACCTATCAGTAAATATAGATAATGGATTCATAGTGTAGTCATGTAATTACAAGGACATCATATTTTACAGATACAGTAAATACAAGCAGCAACTAGACCAAACTTCCAAAATTGCACAAAAATGGCATCAAGGTTGCAGCACAAGGGTGGATGTGGCGCCCCGCAACGAGTGCGTCACAGGAGGGTATTGCAGCCATAAATGCAGCAGCAATATTCTCCAACCCAGCAGTTATCTGGTTAACTTAGAGATCCAAACCCTGCATGCATCACTTAACATAGAGGGCCAATCCAAGGTCCTGGTGGGCGGAGTGCAAGGGTAGTATGTAGGAGTTAGTCTGGAGTTAGTCTGGAGTTAGTCTGGAGTTAGTCTGAGAGACTTGAACTTGAAGTAGGAGAGGGGCTCTGCACCGCTGTGCAGCCCCTGGGCCGTCACCAGTCGGGTGTTAGCACCTGAGGCCTGAACAACCGGGATCGGGCATCACCAACCACGGGTTCCAAAAAGACCCCCCCGTGCCCAACTCACAGCCGGTTCACTGGTACCGAAGCTGGCAGCAGTTCACCTCTGCTACGCGAACCAGAAGCGTGGAGGAGCAGCTTCACAGGAGCACCCCACCACCCGCCAAATTCCAGTCGTCTAACCAGCGGTGTACCCACCGAGGGATCCAAGGCTCCCCAAAACATCCATAACGTACATCTTGGATAGGGATTGAAGTAGCCTCCCCGTACCCGACCTGGTATTCCTGGGCGACAATGGCAAATACTTAGCTAGAATGGAGGAACACTACGGATCTCTGAGGGACACCTATCACTGCTGAGTCCACCCGGTCCACTACCCGTTAACTGTATTCCATGTACTGCCTGCTGGTTACAGTAAAGACCCGTTACAGAGACTTTCAGTGTCCGTGCTTCCTTATGATTGCATCCGTCCGCACACAAGGTAACCGCAGCTGCCGCACAACATCTTAAGCAGCTCCAGCCTCCGTGGATCACCGCTCAGCCTGTGGGGAGCGTTCAATCTTGCTGCTATCCATCCCCCGGAGGTCTCGCAGCGTCGGTAGGACTTACCGAACTACTCATAGGTGGCGTCACGAATAAATTAACCCCTTTAATCTGTTCCTACAAGACGTCTTCGACTTTTGATCTGCACTCAACCGGGCCTCACTACCGGCAGGCGTGGCCCACCCGTGACAAGGAGGAAGGAGCTACAGCCTGTCTAAACCGGAGTCCCCGGCCACGGTGAGTCATGGACATATCATCCAGTCACCCTGCAGGGTCAATTTTCACCTCGAAAGCAGGTTTAATTATATACTATGATGAGCTATTGGACTGCAAAGGGTCCACATAATGTTCTTGCACTAGGGCCACTACTGTCTGTATATGCATGTGTTGCAGCATATACCTCCAGCTTCAGAGCAGCGCTTGCAAGCTCTATACAAAACAGCTTCAAAGTGCACACTAACTAACCTAGGAGATCGGCCACATCTGGCTGTTAACTTTGGCAGCGTGGAGTAAACTACAGAATTAAAAATCTCAAGTTGAGGATTTTTAATAAGAGATCTGTTGCAAAGTTGTTTGTTTTGCAATTTGTCCCATTTTATAGGGTGACGTAGCGTTTTTAACACTCATTTTATACATTCTGAATAACGGTCTCTCGGCATAAAACCATAAAGAAGCAAAAACCTCGAAAATAAAAACTTTATTTATTGGCTTGGTTAAGGGAAATTATATTTTTACGACAGTTATACTAAAAACAGTCCACGGATACATTAGGGGGCATCACTTCCCCAGCTGCCGGGCGACTTTATGCATCATCTAAAATGAAGATCAATATTTTGCAATACAGACAGAAAAAAAAAATTAAAATCCCAAGCCACCGAAGCAGGTCACGAACCGGAGAACAGAAGTCCCCAAGGCATAGAAAGTGCATGACAAACCAAGATGCCGTCTAGCACTATTGACTCCAGGATCGCGAGCCGTCCTGGAATGATGGGAGCCGTGTTCCGTCAGGCATCATGCGGTTCCTGTCAGTTCGACTTGCAAGTCACTTGCTTGTGAACTCGTCATTCCACGCATGTAGTAACTTAAAAGAAAGCAATAATAATAGTAATAATAATAACAATAATAATAATAATAATCCTTGTTGTATTGAGATCTATTGCCCTTTGGTGCACAGAAGAGCATTACAGGGTCATTTACTAAGGGCTGCACAAGTGCACCGGTCATTTCATAAGAGCCACATAGGCACCATGGTCATTTATTAAGTACTTCCCATCTGTAATGACCATTTAATAAGCTTAATGTGAGATCACAGGTCTTACATTATCTACATTACCTTCTGTGCAGGTAATGGGTCCATGGAGCACCTTAGATGGATGCATATGTCAAGAAATTATTTTCTGCTCCCCATACCATGTTGCAACGGTGGATCTTAACCTAAATATCAATCATTTAACCCCATAGGTTCAGAATTCAGTCTTAAACAACATATATACACAACGGCAAAGAGTATATATATGCTTTTTCTCTCAGTGATGGCGGCCTTACTCATAAAGAGGTTCTGCAGTACACGCCCAGTTGGTTGAAGCAAAAGTATGATGTGAGTATTTTCTTTCGAAGACCAGACGTTATGCCTCTGAGGGTTTGGTCACACACATAAACAATCAGTCCCATTCACATCCAGAAAAGTGGGACAATCTTTTTCTCACTTGACATCCATGTGCTGCCCTTATGCACACTGTCGTTTTACTAAGCAATTAATCATTTACATGGCAAATTTCAGTTTCCTGATTTATAGGCTGGTAGTGTATCAATGAAAATCGGATGTCATACGTATGACCCTACTGACCATAAGAGGAGAAACAGAATACCACTGACCACAAGAGCTTACACTCTACAGGAGTGAGAGAGGATACCACTGATCATAACAGCTTACACTCTAGAGGAGAGAGGACCCCACTGTCCAAAACAGCTTACACTCTACAGGAGAGAGATGACTCCACTGAACATAGGAGCTTACACTCTATAGCAGAAAGAGAGGACCTTGCTGACCATAAGACCTTACATTCTATAGGGAACACAGAGGACCCCCCTAATCATAAGAGCTCACAGTGTACAGGAGACAGAGAATGAGAACCTCACTGACCATAAGAGCTTGCATTCTACAGGAGAGAGAGGACCTCACTGACCATAAGAGCTTACACTATACAGGAGAAAGAGAGAACCCCCACTAACCATAACAGCTTACATTCTACAGGAAACAGAGTGAAAACCACACAGACCATAAGAACTTACACTCTACAGGAGAGAAATAGAGAAAGGACCCCACTGATCATAAGAGTTTACACACTACAGAAGAGAGAGAAGGACCTTGCTGAACATAAGAGCTTACACTCTACAGAAGGGAAAGCGATGACTCTGCTGATCATAAAGATTTACACTCTACGGGAGAGCGAGAATTACAGTACCTCGTTACTCTGGAAAACATCTCTACCGTATAAACTGTCCTCCACTGAGGACCATTGATCTGTGATGGCCCCACTACTGATGACCACTGTACAAGGTATGATCATTCATCCGCTAGATGCCACAGCTGCAGGGCATTATGGAGAGGTTGTGTGGCTCTTTAAAAAGAAATTAGCCTTCTCTTGTCACGGTGTAGTGAGAATGCTGATGAGGGAATGGCAGTTACGGGCAGGGTGACCAGGGAAGACTAGTCTGACCCTAGTCTAGGAACCCTGAATGGCCCTGATCCCGAAGGTATCTCTGAAGGTGAGAAGGTTCCGGTCTCCACCCTCTCCCTAAGACTTCTCCACCAGCCCTGCGCTATTCTCCCTCACCTCCCTGCACAGAACTGGGATACAGCTACTCCAAAGGAAAGGACATCAGCCACACAAACACACAGGACTGCACAGCATGGCTTCCAGGCATAGAGTGAAACTCTATCAGCAGCACCACCTGGTGGAAGGAGAGTCTACATAAAAGCTAGGGGGAGGGGAGCCCAGGTGAGTCACACATTAACCCCTCAACCAGCAGCCGAACCTCATAGTGAATGCAGTTCTGGAGCACAACACAGGAGGCCAGGACCTTCACAACTATCAACCATGCAGCTCTTAAAGCCAAACACATACACAGCAGCATCCAGCAATGTCAACGCCAACTAAGGGCCCTTTCACATCAGCGTTTTTTGAAATTCGCGGCAGATGCGGTGAAAAAACCGCAACTGCCGCGATTACCGCATACCGGCTGCACTTGCGGCGCGGTTGCGGTAAACGCCATGCAAAGTATAGGCGTACTTGCGGCAGGTGCGGCAAGTGCGGTTTTGCACTTGCGGCAGGTGCGGCCGCGAAAAAAAACGCGACTGACCGCGGTTTTTTTCGCGGCTGCACCTGCCGCAAGTGCAAAACTGCACTTGCCGCACCTGCCGCAAGTACGCCTATACTTTGCATGGCGTTTACCGCAACCGCGCCGCAAGTGCAGCCGGTATGCGGTAATCGCGGCAGATGCGGTTTTTTCGCCGCATCTGCCGCGAATTTCAAAAAACGCTGATGTGAAAGGGCCCTAAGCGTGTGACAGCTCTCTGATGCTTCAGCAGTGTGGGAAATGAAGGCGGATGATTTTTTTTTATTACAGTGTTCCAGTTTGTGTGAAAACATGCCTTTTAGAAAATGTTACTTAATGTTGATGTTCCACAGACTGAACTGCTCATCTGTAGTGTAGCCTCTGATCATGGTAATGCCATTTAAATGTTTATTTAATAGTTCAATGGTACAGATGGAAATAAGCAATTATGTAATACATATAATCAGAGAAATTTGATTCTGTCGCCTACTGGACTGATCTTTCACTCTCAATTCATGGGTAAAATCTGTCTTTATTGAAGACCTATTTTCCTGTTAAGCAGCCGTCAGACGCTTCCATATCTTAAACGATATCGTTTAAGTGATCTGCTTTTTGATCGCTTAAGCGATATCGTTTGTGCATCGCTACGTGCAATCAAGCGATTTTACAATGTAAAATCGCTTGATCGTGACATCGCAGATATGAGAGCAGGAGATCATATCTAGCGATGAACGATTTAACAATCTGCTTCATCGTGGTGTGTGACACCACGATGAACGATCTCCCAGCGGCAGAGCCTATGCTGGGAGATGGTAACTATGGTACACGTCGGGTTACTAAGCGCCGCGCGGCGCCTAGTAACCCGATGTGTACCATAGTTACCAGCGATCTCGCTGGCCAACATAGCTGGTGAGTCTGCCTGTGTGACAGCTCACCAGCGATGTGAGCGATATTGTAAGCGATCGCGCGTGCACGTGATCGCTTACAATATCGTTCAAGATATGGAAGCGTCTGACGGCCGCTTTACTGAGATGGGAGGTGACCATTGGTTCTTCTAGAACTTTATGGAGAAGAGAGGAAGAAGAAGGAGCGAGACACAGAAATCCTGCTGCTAATTCTCCAGGAACAACAGGTCGAGTTCTTCATGGAACTTTATGAGCACTAAATGTCAACTCCGATCTCATTAATGGGAAAATCTGTATTTACTGTACACAAATGTTTTCTATAAATTGACAATTTTGAGAATGAAAAAGCAGTCCAGAAGAAGAAAGAAGCAGATTTATTTAATAAAATATATTACAAAGCATTTAATATTCATGTGTATCATTATTTAAGGAAATAGATGTAACCAATAATTACTCTTTAACTCTCTCTTACTCTCTAACTCTTACACTTTAACTCTCTCTTACTGTTTAACTCTCTTACTTTTGCTCTTTAACTTTCTTACTCTTAAACTCTCTCTTACTCTCTTTAAGTCGCTTACTCTTACTCTTTAAATCTCTTACTCTTTAAATCTGTCTTACTCTTTAACTCTCTTACTCTTTAGCTCTTACTCTTTAACTCTCTTACTCTTTAAATCTGTCTTACTCTCTTACTCTTTAGCTCTTACTCTTTAACTCTCTTACTCTTTAACTCTCTTGCTCTTTAACTCTCTTACTCTTTAAGTCTGTCTTACTCTTTAACTCTCTTACTCTTTAGCTCTTACTCTTTAGCTCTTACTCTTTAACTCTCTTACTCTTTAGTTCTTACTCTTTAACTCTCTTACTCTTTAACTCTCTTACTCTTTAGTTCTTACTCTTTAACTCTCTTACTCTTTAACTCTCTCTTATGCTATTCTTTAAGTCTTATTCTTTAACTCTCTCTTATTCTTTAACCTTCCTACTCTTACTCTTTAACTCTTACTCTTTAACTCTCTTACTCTTTAACGGTTTTACTCTTTAACTCTTACTCTTTAACTCTCTCTTACTGTTACTCTTTAACTCTTACTCTTTAAATCTTACTCTTTAATTCTCTTTCTCCTTAATTCTTACTCTTTAACTCTCTTCTACTCTCTTTAACTCTTTTACATAATACATATTCTTAAACTCATAAATAGAAATGTACTTAAAAATATTCAAAATTATCCTGTAAACCCTACCGGTTACAAAATCATAACTCAATCTTTAAGCAAATGCGTTGGACTCGGCATACAATATTCATTCAGAGAAATCCCTGTCTTCTCTCTCCCGGGCAGCTCAAAGCAGTAACTTCAAGATGAATCTTTTATTCTTGAAGACCCCAGAATAATGCCTGAGGGCTAGCAGCCCTACTGGGACTGCGGGGGTTGTGTGGATTTCCTTGTAGGCAGAGATGTGAAGCTATAAATGTAAGCGCTATCTATCACAGGGTGCACTGCATATTCTTACTGTTTTACAAAACCTTAACAGTACAAATGTATTAACCTGTCAGACAATGTGCTGTAGATCTGCCGTCTGCTTAACGCTATGTTCTCTTACCTCCAAGTTGATGGGTTCGGATATAAAACATTACCTCTCTACCAGGACACGTCCTTATTCACCCTAGACTGCATTCTTTAAATCTTATTTTGGTCTTATATTTTTTTTCCATTTTACTTTTTTTTTCTAATGTCATGCTCTGTATTAAAAAAAATTGCAGTCTTGCAATTTTCACAGTGACCACTGACCTATCAGGAAGAGATTTCAGCAGGCTCATTATTATCGCAGACAGGCTTACAAAGACCCACATACACAGTTGATGACAAAGGATCCACCGATCATAATTGTTGATGTCAGATCTCCCCCTGCTCCCCCTCCCTTCACAATGACCACTGCACATGCTCATTAGTTGCTTTAATACAAAATATAGGGTCTGTATCTGACTATTGTGACTAATGTACAGTATGTGTGCATTTTCTGAAAGGATAGGAAGTAGGAGTCTACAATAACCTGAGTGGGCTATTTTTAATACAAACAATAAAAAGCTGCAGCACTCTATCATGTGATGTGTACAGGTGCAATCCTGAACACGACACATAGTAACAAAAAGACAGCTGAACTCTGAAATACTAAGATGTGCACATGAACTTCAAGGTCTATGAAACCCTTAAAAGAATATGGAACAGCATAATAGTTAAGGAGATATGAAAATAATGAGACACTTAGCATGCAAATATGGCCATAACCTTCCAGTAGCCACAATGATGCATATCTCTTAACTGGGAACCTACACTATCAGTCATAGCCTCTCCTTGGATTTAAAAACCTCCTTTTAAATGGGCGAGTAGGAACCTGCTAACAGAGAACAATTCACTGCAGGTTCCTACTCGCCCATTCAGAGGTTTTTAAATCCAAAGGGAGGCAGTGACTGAGTGTAGGTTCCCAGTAAAGTGACACGCCTCATCGTGGCTACTGGGTGGTTATGAATATGCTAAGTGTCTCATTATTTTCATACCTCCTTAGCTGTAATGCTGTTCTATATTCCTTTAAGTTCAAAATTCGAAAGTCAATAATATATTTAACATGAAAAAAGTATTTAAATATTAGGTCATTTTAACAATTAGATTTTTTATTCAAGGAAAATGTATATTTACACTGTGTTCCAAATTATTATGCAAATTGGTTTTAAGTGTCATAGGGTTTTTTTTTTTTTTTTTTTTCAATGAAACGCATTGATGTATTGTGTCTCAGGTTTTTTGGATCATTGAAATCAATCTCAGATATCTGTGATAATTAGTTTGGCAGGTGAGCCCAATAAAGGAAAACTGGGTGTTCCACAATATTACGCAGGCTACAGTTTTCAAGTAACATGGGAAAGAAAAAGGATCTCTCTGCTGCCGAAAAGCAACAAATAGTGCAATGCCTTGGACAAGGGATGAAAACATTAGATATTGCACGAAAACCTAAGCGTGATCATCGTATTGTCAAGAGATTTGTGGCTGATTCTGAGCACAGACATGTTCGTGCAGATAAAGGCAGAATGAGGAAGGTTTCTGCCAGGCAAGTTCGTCAGATTAAGGCCTTACAAACCAGCAAACAGATATTTGAAGCTGTTGGTGCCTCTGGAGTCCCTCGAACCTCAAGGTGTAGGATCCTTCAAAGGCCGCTGTGATGCATAAACCTACTATTCGGCCACCCCTAAACAGTGCTCACAAGCAGAAACGGTTGCAGTGGGTCCAGACATACATGAAGACTAATTTTCAAACAGTCTTGTTTACTGATTAGTCCCGAGCAACCCTGGATGGTCCAGATGAATAGAGTAGTGGAGGGTTGGTGGATGCCACCATGTAATATCCGAATGGGTCATTCCATGTCAAGTGATCCAAAAATGAATATTTTTTTTCCCTGACGTCCTCAGATTTTTAAAAAAAATTTTGTATCTGAAGAACAACTTTATCTAATTACAAAAAAAAAGTTTTGAATTTTTTTCTTTATCTGTTAATTTTTTACAGATTTTTAAAGTTTTAAAAAAGTGCGAATTTTGGCCTGGTATGGCTTTACATTTTCTATCATATCTCGGGCTAGAAATAAGATAGAGAAACAAAATAAACACCAATCTACTCAGAACTGTCCAGGCTTTCATCAGATATGTCACAAGAGGATATTTGTTAATATTTTACCCATGTGATCGCAAGCGCAAAACTTTAAAACGCATTTCCGAAAAATCGGCGCGCTTTAAATATTTCAAAAACTGCCCATGTGTCTGCTATGCTCTTAGCCACATCTGTACCAAATTTCAAGTTGGGATCGCAATGGGATCATATTTTAACATATTTTACTAGTAAGAGCGTCAATGGGTCATTCCATATCAAGTGATCTAAATATGAATATTTTTTTTTACCTGACGTCTTTAGATTTTTTTTTTTTTTTTCCTTTATGAAGTACTACTTTAGTTAATTACAAATTAAAAGTTTGGAATTTTTTTCTTCATCAGTTAATTTTTTTACAGATTTTTAAAGTTTAAAAAAAGGGTGAATTTTGGCCTGGTACGACTTTAAATTTTTTTATCTCAGGCTAGAAATAAGATAATGAAGTGGGAGAGGCATCATTTTACTCAGAACGGTAACAGCTTTCATTTGAGATGTTACAAGACTATGTTTCTTTATATCAAATTCAAACTATTGACGGGCAATTGTGAAAAAATGACTGATTGTGTTCTTGGTGACTTTTGAATTGACACTATAATAGTTAAATATTTTGCACTTAGGTCCAATGAATGCGTCCATGGGGTCAAGCTGGGACAGAGTCATCACAAATTAGCCTTATTTGCAGATGACCTGCTACTTTACATCTCCCAGCCCCTGGTCTCCATCCCTTCGGTCTTAATGGAGTTTGAACGGTTCGGACAATTGAGCAACTTTAAAGTGAATTGCTCCAAAACCGAGGCACTCAATATTTCTTTGCCTGGAGAATTGGTTTCTCATCTATCTAAACAGTTCCCATTTAAATGGAAAGTAGAAGCCATTAAGTACTTGGGAGTCCTTATACCAAAAGATCTTAAACAAATATTCAATTTAAATTATCAACCCCTTTTGACGCGGAATCGGCATTTACCTCCTATAGACAATTAAAGCTATCCTGGTTCGGGAGAATAAACGTAGTCAAGATGGATGTCTTGCCCCGACTCATATACTTTTCAGACAGTTCCTGTTCTATTGGATAGAGGCTTCCTCTCCAAAATGCAATCTATGATCCTTAGATTTGTCTGGGGGGGCAAGAGGTCCAGATTGCGAATGAATATCCTATCCTTGCCCGAGACCAGAGGAGGGGTTGGACTACCCAACATACGAGCGTACTTTGAGGCTTCCTCTCTTTTGTTAGAGCTCTAGATTGGCATTATCATGCGTCCTCCAAGAAATGGGTAGGGGTGGAGCAAGAGGGTTTGGGGATTCCGCTGAAACACCTGCTTTGGATTTCCCCTAAAGACTCCACAGACCTAGTACCTTTGACAGACATGACCAGAAACACCTTGAAGGTATGGCACCTAGTGACGAAAACCCTCCGCTTAAACGACAGACTTAGCCCTTTGACTCCCCTTTTTTCCAACCCATCTTTCCCACCCAGATTTGACAGGCAGAGATTTTTATGTTGGCGGATTGTGGATGACACCCGAGTAGGACAGACTCTGTCCAGTGGTGGTTTGCCCCCGATGGCAGAGCTACAACTCAAAGAACCTACGAGACCTCTTAAGTGATTCGAATTTCTCCAATACAGAGCATAATTATATTCAGTTGACCACTCTTGCAGGGTAAGATTGACGCCCAACGTATTGGAGAGGTTATTCCAACTGGAGGCTCCACCGAGGCGCAAAATATCAGTTCTATACCAGGCCTTAGGGTCCATGAGAGAGCAGGGCACCCTTTACTTCCAACGTGCTTGGGAGAGGGAATTGGGGTGTAGCATTTCAGAAGCTAATTGGCAGAAATGCTTTATATTTACTCACTCACTAGCTAGCGCTTGTTCTGCACAAGAAAGAAGCTATAAGCTGCTCACTAGATGGTACTTGTGCCCGACGACACTCCGGAACATGTTCCCTGGAACCCCTGATACCTGCTGGCGCTGTGGGGAAGAGAAGGGTACAATGATACACATTTGGTGGAGTTGTGGGGAAATCCGGCGGTTCTGGTCTGAGGTTTTCAATGCATACGCCCGGATAACAGGTAAACAAGCCGAATGCTGCCCAGAATCGGCAATGTTATCCATTTTTCCAGGTCCTATTGGGCTACAGAAGAGGGATATTCTCCGCTTTTGCATCTCGGCTGCTCGTGCTGTGATCCCGAGGTTCTGGAAATCAAGCCGGGCTCCATCTCTACTTGATTGGTTCAAAGAATTGATGGACACATATCGAATGGAGGAGCTCGCAGCTGATGCGTCGGGATCTCGGAACAAATTCTTAGGGATTTGGGTTGAATGGATTCTTTTTCACGACTCTGCAGAATTTAGGAGTATCTTTTCCAGCACAGATAATATGGCTCGACCTCTGGCTGATGGGGAGCCAGTGGGATGAGTACCCTTTCTCCTTCCCATACCTCACCCGTCCCCCCCCCTCCTTTTTTTCTTTTTTTCTTACGTGGCTTTTCTTTCCCAGTATAACTTTTTCTAATGGTTTTTGTTTCTCTTCTCTCTCTCTTCTTTTCTTTCTCTCTTTTCTTCCCATCTGATACATTCAGTCTAGGTATTTCCTTTCTACACCTAAACCTTCAGAATTCTAGTGAACATTAGACAGGTATCGAAAACTCTGAGCTGTGAGTAGATCATTAATATTTCGGCCTTCCTTTCCGGTACACCAGTCGCTAGACTATTCCAACTAGGCCTCAACGGGTAATGACCCACTTACGTGGTCAACCTGTTAGAAGGGGCCAAGTAATAAAAATCATTCTGCTGGGGCTGCTTGTCCCCTTGACATCAGAACATCTCAAAACCCTGAGAAAGGTTGTATACTTGAGTGTTTGGAATTATATTTAGATTGTAGTATATATTGCACCAGAGATAAGCGCAAAAGTAAATTTGCAGCTTATCTTAAAGTTACTAATAACTTTGTGAATTCTCTTTTTGTATATTTTATATGTCTCAAGATTTTGTTAAAAGATTGAATGTATGTCTTTCATATGTTTTTTCAAAATTTAATAAAAATGAGATTAACCATAGTTAAATATTTTAAAATATGATCCCATCACGATCCCAACTTGAAATTTGGTACAGATGTGGCTAAGAGCATAAAAGACACATGGGCAGTTTTGGAAAATTTTTATTAAAATGTTTTTTTCGGAAATGCGTTTCAAAATGTTGCGTTTGCATTCGCATAGGTAAAAAATTAAAATGAACAAATATACTCTTGTGACATATCTGGTGAAAGCCTGGACAGTTCTGAGTAGAATGGTGTTTATTTTGTTTCTCTATCTTATTTCTAGCCCGAGATAAAAAAAATTAAAGTCGTACCAGGCCAAAATTCACCCTTTTTTTAAACTTTAAAAATCTGTAAAAAATTAACTGATAAAGAAAAAAATTCCAAACTTTTAATTTGTAATTAACTAAAGTAGTACTTCATAAAGGAAAAAAAAAAAAAAATCTAAAGACGTCAGGTAAAAAAAAAATATTCATATTTAGATCACTTGATATGGAATGACCCTTGACGCTATTAATAGTAAAATATGTTAAAATATGATCCCATTGCGATCCCAACTTGAAATTTGGTACAGATGTGGCTAAGAGCAAAGCAGACACATGGGCAGTTTTTGAAATATTTAAAGCGCGCCGATTTTTCGGAAATACGTTTTAAAGTTTTGCGCTTGCGATCACATGGGTAAAATATTAACAAAGATCCTCTTGTGACATATCTGGTGAAAGCCTGTATAGTTCTGAGTAGAATAGTGTTTATTTTGTCTCTCTATCTTATTCCTAGCCTTAGTTATGAGGAGAAACGTAAAGGCAGGCAACAGCGAAATTCACACTTTTTCCGAACTTTGAAAATCATTTAAAAAAAAAATAAATTTTTTAAAAAATTTTTCTCTTCACATTTTGCATTGTCTGACATGCTATTATCAAATAACAAAATCTCAAAAGAATTAAAAATATAGAGGTAATAATCATTGGTTCACTTGACATGGAATGACCCGAATAGGAACATTTTAAACAAAAAACTCACCGAAGTTTTGACACTTTTTTCTACCCCTTGCACCTAGCAGGTGGCTGCAGATTCCCCCAGGAGGTAACACATGCGTCTAGACACCGGTAAACAGACCCCTGCCACCTATAACATGGCGGTGGTTTGTGGCAACCAGGCGACCTGCCATGTTCGCAAGGAGGGGCTGGTGGTGAATACAGACACATGGACACCATTAGGCCTCTGCCACTCACATTCAGGTGATACATAGTGACTGAGAAGCCTATTGGTAACGCCTCCTTTTAGACCGGGCGGGCTGCTCGGCACTGAAATATGCATCACAGTGACAGACGCCCCCTAGAGGAAAACAACCTCAACTGCAATGGATAAAAAGATGAAACACTATAAATGATGATTTAAGGTGTTAGTTGGGTATTTTAGCGCCAGAATATCTTATGCTTGTGGCCCTTACACTCACGAGTCCCTAGCTATATGATAACTCATATAATATTTTTACTGTAATATTCGAATAGGAACATTTTAAACAAAAAACTCACCAAAGTTTTGACACTTCTTTTTGTACCCCTTGCATCTAGCAGGTGGCTGCAGAGAGCTGCCATCCAGCTTCTATCCGGCCCCATAGTATACTATGGGGACAAAATCTGGTCCGGGGCTGTCCGGTGTACATGGACAGTCTCGGATCAGATCAAACCCGCAATGTGAAACCGCCCTTACAATTTGCAAACCAAGGGGGTATAACATTTAATTTTGCTCTGTTACTCAAGGCTGAGATGGTTTCTGGAATAATGGCAACTTGATAAAGCACCTGCATAGAAGCCTGCCCAGTGGAAATAATATGTCTAAATAATACAATTTAATGGGAATCTGTCAGATGGTTTTTAATCTGAGAGCAGCATAATGTAGGCAAAGAGACCCTGAATCCAATTATGTATCACTTAGATTACTGGGTGCAGCGGTTCTAACACAATCTGAGCTCTGTATATACAATATTTATAGACAGTGAGCTGCTAATCATAGCAAGGAGCGCAGTTGCGCAACATGATACGAGACAGCCATCCACATCAATGATAATGTCCTAGTGATAAAACACTCATTTCAAGTAAACAACAGCACAGGAGCTTGACATGTGACCCATTGTTGAATTTTGTGTTTTAACCCTGAGAGCATGCTGTCCTCAGATTATGTCTGGGGCCACGAGGGGCATGGGGTACTCAGGTCTCGGCGGTCAGTTGCGGGTGATGTCCCGGGTGGTCCGTGCCCGAGCCTGTGCCCTTGGGTGACAATAAAAAGGGTGTATTTACAGGGATAGGGGATGTCAGTCGTGACGCCAACTGTAGATTCCGGTGAAGGCACCGGTGCTGCTTGGGCCTCCAGAGTGATGGGCTGCAGCAAGATAGAGTGGCTCCCTACAGGAGAAGCAGAGTCCCCGGAGCTAAGGGCTGGGATGGTGGAATAGGGCAGCACAGTCATTTCTGTACAGAGTTGGAGTAGGGAAGCGCAGTCGGTGCGGTGCAAGTTGAGTGGAAGGAGGGACACGCACACATTAAAATCTTTTGGTACCTTTACTGTTGTTCGGTTGCAGGTACACTCGTCCGGAGTGTAGGAAAACACCTTGGGAACTCCACAGCGAGTAGGGTTGTAGGCCTCCTTATTTAGATTTCCTGTTCTGAGTCGGGCAGGTATGGAACCTAATCGGACCGTTACTTCTCTTCTCTCCACACCCGGGTTGCTGCACTGAGGGCTCTCTCTTGGGCCACCGCCGTCTCTCTCCACGGTCCCTGGCTCTCAACTGTTGGTGATGCGGGTGTCCAGAAAGCTAAGCCTCCTCGGGATGCTGATTTCTCTGCTGGGTCTACTTCCTCTATCCCCTGCAGACTCGGGCTCCAGTGACCGGTATTCTGATGGGGTGAGCTGGAATAGCTCCTCTGCCCCTGGGAAAGTGTTTCTCGCCTCTGCCTTCGATCCCTACTCTGCAGGTCCTCCACTGACTTAGTTGTGTACTGATTCAGGCCTAGCACGGCTCCGGTACCAGTTCAGCTCACTAGTCTCTGAGCTTCCTGCAGCTCTTCTAGCGTCTGCACACTGTCTGTCTGACTCTGCCCAAAGGACCTGTATTTATAGAGGGAACTTAAGGCAACCAGTTGGGCCCCCTCTACAGGCCTGGGGTGGAAGGTGTTGGGTGAAAGTGGTTACTCGCTGTGGGAAATCCTTCAGTGTCCCAGGGAAGCCTGTGACCATCTGGCACAGGGTGCCACAATTACACAGCAACACCCTGCTGACAGATTGACCATTATATAGCTCAGAGGGTCCATGAGACAATCTTTCCTGAATAGCATAATTAACTAAACATTGGCATTTTACATTCAATCAAGGGCACAATCTCTGTCAAGTCTCCCCTTTTTATGGGTTTTACACTTTAAGCCCCATCACTAAAAACATTCTGGTAATTATTCATATAATTATTATAATTATAGAATATAATTAATGATAAATAAACCAGATATTACAATACAAACTACATAGATAATATAAAAATGTTCTTAAACCTGATGAAGCTGCTATACTTATTTTGAAAATCCATGTTTAAATGACTGTATAATCCTGTTTGAAAGTTTCCCTAAATAATAACACTAAAAAACTACTTATATGAATATTTGATAAGTCCAGTAAGAGATTTTTTTTCATTTCAGTCTGAGGAGGCTGGTATACTTATTTTGAAAATCAATGGCCATATAATCCTTTTTCAAAAAAGTTCTCCTACCTAATAGTTAAATAAGTCATGCTTATTTTCCTTTTTTTTTTACAACCCGGTGAGGCTGGTATACTTACGGTATATTGAAAATCCATGTCGGAATGGCCATATAATCCTTTTTGAAAGTTTTCCTACCTTTCATTTGGATGAGCATTTTATAAGTCCTGAAAAATTATTTTTTATATTTTTTATCCTGATGAGGCTGGTGTACTTATTTTGAAAATCCAAGTTGGAATTACTATATAATCCTTTTTGAAAGTTTTCCTAACTAATAAAACTAAAACTAGTTAACTGAATATATTATAAGTTCAGATACAGATTTTTTTTTCTTAATTTAAACCTGATGAGTCTGGTATACCTATTCCATTTCTTTTCTTTTTTTTTTTCATTTTTCATCCAGATGAGGCTGGTATACTTATTTTGAAAATCCAACTTGGAATGACTTAATAATCCTTTTTGAAAGTTTTTCTAACTAAGGCTGGTTTCACACTACCTTTTTGTTAATTTGTGTGAATTTGGTTGAAATTGCATATGGTTTCTTCCCCATTGACTGCCAATGCATACGCTGGCTCATGCGTTGGCATGCAGGTGTATATGTGGCACCCCAGGGTTCGGTTTCCACAGATACACCTGGGACAGAGAAGGATCTCCATATCAGGTAAGCCCACAAACAACACCTTCCACTCCAGACCTGAAGAGGGAGCTTTACAAGCCGAGTTCAGGCAAGGTCCCCTATAAAATTCAGGCCTGGAGGTGGAGTCAGCAGTTCAGTTCCAGAGAGGACTGTGAAGACGTCCTGGTGACAGAGCTGCGCTAAGCCCGTACCGGTGAGAGCTGTTAGAGAGAGTGAGGGACCCAAGAGCGAGGGTTGGAGGCAAGGAGTAGTTGCCAAGGGAGTGGAGTCCTACCGGTTTGCCCCAAGGGAAACAGCACTAAACCTGAACATCGGCGTTCGGGACTGAAAAGGACCTAACTACCCAGCAGTAAAGACCAGAGGCCAGGGAGACTCCAGATCTCCTGGCCATAGTAGAACCTGAAAGCAAAGCCGCCTCCTAGAGCTCAGGAACCGCAGGAAGCACAGTGGTGCACCGCAGAAGAGCTCCTGCCGTCTGCCATACAGGTGAAGACAGTAGGAGAGGGTGAGGGCCTAGCTTCAGACACCCTAGGACAAAAGGCAGACACAGTGCAGCAGGGAGGCCTCACAACCCGCCAGTTGTAGAGATCACAAACTGCTTCCAGACCACCCGGGCTTGTAACACCAGAGACTGTACCCTGGACTATACCTGCAGCATCAGTAAAAGGTACGGAAGCATCAACCTTGTGTGTGTCTGTTATTATGGCCTCCGATCCTGCTTCCTTCATAGCCTGTCCTGCAACTCCTAGCTTTTACAACTGCCCGGGGGATCGCACTCCACCTACGGGGAGCGTAACCATCTGGCTGCCCTACCATCACCCCGGAGGTCTGACCCGCAGCTCCGGTAACCATACAGGAACCGTAGGTGGCATCAGGAAACACTTTTATTTTTATTATTTTTACTGACTGGCCATGGGAGCGGGCACAGGCCCCGGTAACATCCCCTGTAAATCAACGCCCTTAACCAAGTACCCCATGGCCCTGGGGCGGGTCATATACAGTTCCAGCCAGATCCGACTGAGAATGTTTTTTAGCAGGATCCAAAAACACAGTCTGTAACGTTTTTTTTTTTAAAAACGATAAACAACTGGATCTGGGGCAATGCTACTATAATAAAATGGTGCTGTATGGGAGGCGGCAGAAATCGAATCCCTTTGGATCCAGATGCCTGATCCAAGTTTTTTGACTGAGTACAGTATATCCAGAATCCAGTTTCCTATGACACACTCACTAGGAGGCGTTTGCCAAAAATGTCATTTGTCATTGGCTCCGTCAAAAAGCCTTACACAACCTGATGTAACTGGAGTCTACTGTACCGGTATTACGCCGGATCCGTCAGCCAGATCATCTGGGATCGTCCAGTTGACGAGGGGGATCCGGTTTTCTCCGTATCCCCACGGATTAAAAAAACAGTAGTGTGAAACCAGCCTTTAAAAACAAAAACTAGCTAATTGCATACATTATAAATCATTATAGAGTTTTTCTTTTTTTTTAATCTGATGAGGCTGGTGTACTTATTTTGATTATCCATGTCACAATGGTCGTACCTAATATTTAGATGCCTGCTTAGACTGGACACTAAAACGCTCATTTTATTTTTTTACAAGGATACACAACCTGTCTGAGTGGCAAGTACACCCGCTTCATTGGGTCCAATCGCTCATTTAATAATGTATGCAGTTTATACTGTAGAATCTGGTAGCAAAATCACTTTAATTTCCACTCAAATTGTGTTTGCGTGATAGGGAAATTGGATTACCAGCTCCATAGGGGACTGTGGCAGACGTGAATCCTAATAATCTGTGCTCCGCGCTGTATGCTGGTGCTCTATGAGCAGCGGGCAATAAATAAACAATAATTAGGAAATTAATCGTGCCACATGCATAACGATGATGTGCAGCCTCTCCTGGAATTGCTGATTCCTGATATTCCAGCGGGATAAAGGGAGACACTTCCGCTACAATTACGATAATGGATTCTGGATAAATCATGGCTTCATTTATTATTCCCTTAAAACTCATAATTCCCTTTTATTTCCTTATTTTCATTAAAGTGAAGGAATTGACATGTCTTGACCCATGGCCATATTAATGAATGCTTAGTCTTTGCCAAACTCGTTTGACTCGGCAAAGTCGTATCCCCTTAGGTCACTTGGTAAAATTAAAGGAGCAAAGAACAGCAGGATCGCAGCCTGAATCAAAACAGATGTATCACATGAGACTTGGGCCCAACATCAAAGAGCAAAGCCATCAGGATTAAAACGGAGGGAACGTCTTACACTTCAAATAGGTGGCTTGATCAGTGATGTTGTAACGGTTGAAGTGAGCACCTTGATCACAGCGATGGATATTAATCTGCAGAAACACTCAAGGAGATTGATCTCGCGCAGTAAATACAGGAGCATTGTGGAGCTCTTAAGGATACACTTCTTGAAGTAATGGAGGATATTTTTTGGCTTCCAAAAAGAAAGTCCCAGTAGCAACTTAAGGATCACAAAGCATAAGGTACCATACATTTCGATTGGAAAAGTAGCCTCAGGGAGTCACTGGTTATCATTAGAAAGACCAGTGGTATATAGAGTGATGCACCCCCAGGCTATGGGGTATTCGGGAACCGAGCCAGCGCTGTCTCTGGGAAACACGGTAGTCGTGACCCGGTCCAGTAGCCTGGGATCAGTACAAAAAGGGGATATATACAGGGGACTTGTCGTGACGCCACCCAGGGTATGTGGTTAATAGAATCACCGCTGCCGTATTCCTGCTGGGGACGGTGACTTGGGCAGCGTGGATGGTAAGCCCTCCTCGGGTAGGGCTGAGGGTCCCCAGGGCAGGAGTAATTGGGATGGATGGATGTAGTGAGGGGTTGTGCTGGGTACAAGTCACTTACTTTGTTGCTGCAGCTCTCCACTTCGCTGGGTGTCTCAGTGCTGGATGTGGTGCTGAAAACAAAGCAGTTTCAAGTAGGAGTGAAAGTAATCCAATTTCCACACACAGATGAGCTCGCAGGGTACTTTACTCAGTCTTAAGTAGCAGTTACAACGGGTCACAGTTCTTTCCAGTTACAGTTTACAGTTCTTTCCAGTTAACACTTTACAGTTCAGCACTGCTCTGGGTTACCCACACTGTGCAGCTTAGGTAGCTTTTCTATGTTGCTCCCTCAAAGTCCTTTCAGGCCCTTCTCTCAACTTTCACGTAGTACCTCACTCACGGGATTGGATTGGTCTGGCTGTCTCGGACTCACGGGCGAAGAATTTTCCCTTAAAGTCAGGGTCACCAGTCCTATTGTGACAACTGTGTTCCTCTGCCATAGTAGTAAGTTAGGCTGCAGCACATAAAGTCTCTGCCCCCCACCAGTGTGTCTCGTGATTAGGGTATAGAATCCCCGGTCACCTCATCAGAGCCGGTTCTCTGGTGTCGGCCTAGCCCTCCAGTGTCCCAGGCTGATGTCTTTGGGCACACCAGGCTCCTTCCTTCAGTCACTGTGCTAAGGGTTCCTCCGCGCAGCACGGGTCTATCTGGCTGCCGGGCCCTGATCCTCCCATCTTCCTCAGTTGTGGGGTCTCTTTCAGTTTTTCCCCTTCCCATCGCTTCCAGGCTATGGAGCGGGCTTTCTCTCCAGGATTCTGCACCTCCAGGGAGCCCAAAACTGTCTGGAAAGTCTCTCTCTGTTCCCTATGCTGTTCTGTGTTCTTTTTCTGTCTCCTTCTCCTCCTGCTCCTTCTGCTCTATCCCTGTATGTTCCTGGGTTTTGTTTAGGTCACGCCACCCACTTTGTCAGTGTCCTGCCTACACTCCACCCACTGTGCTACACCCGCTGCCCCTTGCCCATCCTAGAGTCCTAGACGTAGGGTCGGTGCTTGTGCGGTGTGGGTGTGTTTTGCAATCTTGCTTACCTGGTTGCACTTCCCTCTTGTGGCCACCTGGTCACAGGGGCACCACAGGAAAAATTTTGGTAATGCTCATTGTGAGAAAAAAAATGCAAATGAGCTCTCTGCCAGAAGGAAGTATAATATCTTGCTAGTACCAGTCAAATAAAAAATATATTCAGCTCACTGTGTGGATGATGAAAGTGGTACCCCAGGGCGGTGCCCAGAAGGTAGGTATGTTGGCAGTTAATACAAAAAATGGTGGATATTTAGCGTCAACATCTAAGTAATGATCACAAGAATCTTTTATTAGAATAAGTGATAAAAAACAATGAATCACGAAAATGGTGAGATATCCGAGAATCAACAGCATGTATGTGTTTTCGAACAAAGAGGTTCTAAGAAGATAATTAAGAAGATCTTAGTTGATTCCCTGGATATCACACCATTTTTATGCTTCCATGCTTTTTATCGCTTTTTGTAATAAAAGATTGTTTTTATCATTGATGGATATCCACACTTATCAACAGTTGGATGTAACCACCCTACAATAGTTATAGATCAATGTAAAAAAAATTTTGCAAGCCATGAAACACAACCAGGAATATTAGCAAAGCCAGACTTTTTTTAAATGAAAGTATCAGATTGTGCTCTCTCTCTCCAAAGTAAGCTAAAGACAAATATTAATTGGTGCCATAAAAACGTGCATTGGGATGTGGCCAGTTATAACCATCTCCAACAGGAGAAATACCCCCGATCGCTCTGAGCAAGAAGACCATAGCAAAGGTCAAAGACAAGTAACCTCCCCTACCCAAAGCCAAGGTAGACCCATTTCACTTCTATCATATGCCTAACCTCCCACCCAAGAGAGAACTAGAAGACATCAATATTGGGCTCCGCTCCCAAGACAAGAGAGTCAGAAGACAGGGTTTCACTCACCTGATGGCCACACATTGTCCCCTAGTATAAAATTTTAGCCCTGGCACACATTGCGTGATGTGTGCCAGGGCTAAAACTTTATGCTGTTTGACTCTTTTCCCTTGAGCACCTAATTAGTGGTTGAGATGGATGCTATACTTCTAACTACACACTGACCCCTAGACCCATCAGAAGCTAAGGAGACCACATCCTGCCAAATCCAAGTCAGAGACACAAAGTGAAAGGGTGACACACAGTGGAATCTATTAAAATAAATTCTGCAGGTATTCCTAGTAGAATAATAGCTGAACCATTGACCTGGAATTTAAAACATTCCTCATTCTAGTCAAAAAGCCCCGGAAATGGAGTGTGTTCAGTTCTGTTGCAAAAAATGAAGTGCTTGTGCATACAGTATGTGCAAAACTCAAGTCAATTTCACAATTTAGGACACCCCATGATCACCACTCCTGGAGACCTTCACACTTTGGGTTTTCAGACTTACCCTGCGTAATGGAGTCAATCCTAAAGGACCAAGGTCTCCACCGGATGACTATATAAGCCACCTGGTCTATTAATTTGCTCACTGTACCTAATGTGCATGGTGTATCAATTTGATATGATGACGACTGCTTAAAAGCCACCTTTCTGAATAACTGATCTTAAAACATCGCAGAAAAAGAAACATCCTTATGAGCATATGGTCAGATTACCCGTGCTCTAGAAGAAGCAGCAGAACCCAATGATAAAGATGGGGATAGCCCAAGTACAAAATACTGATGAGAAAATCAATCACAAACCCACCAATTTATGATTTTAGCCAATAGGTCTAGATGAAATTAGCCAAAACCAGATACGTTTCAAAGTATTTCTCGCTCCTTAATACAGAGAAGGTTTCTGCTAGCTGAATGATGATCTTGATGCAGCTTGTAGAAGCTACCGGCTCTGATTATGAGATCAGTTATATATGCAGTCCAACTAGCAATGATTCATGGAAAATACGCTAATTAAATGTCTCCTAGAGGAGAAGAGAACTTTCTATAGCAAAAAATCTGCAAAAAAGCCAGCACCAACAGAAGATAGCTTAAGAATAAAAATTGTTCAAATGCACAAATTACTTACAAACTGCAATACTATAAAATTTCAGATGTTTGGCAAAAAAATAATCAATCTTTTGAGCCACCTCACCAATGTCAAGGCAATCTCAATCAGATTAGTCCTACTCTATACTTTTTTAGTTTAGTTGTGCATTGCTGTCTCCAACATAACAATATAGTGGACCACAAGAGCTAAAATTTAGCTTGTGCATCTCAAACCTGCTCCCATGGTGTCATGGTGTTATTCCTATATTTTTTTAAAAAAAATACCATTAAAATAAATGATAAGAACTCTTTCAATCCCTCTGAACTGACAAATCTCCCAATCAATTTGTGCAGACACCTAATTTTTTGCATTGCCCGTCCCATGGCCTGTACACATGGCGCCATTGACCTTATATTGACCAAGATTGACCATGGGTTATTATGACAGGACTAGAAATGGAATCTACTAGTTAGTCGCTCTTACAGGGAAGAGTTTTGAAATGGTCTGTAGCGAATTTCTGAGCAAAGGACTGAAAGGAGGTGACATTATTTGGGAAGTCAATGAAGTGAGAAAATGGATTGAACTGTAGAAAGTGAACGATTATGGCAGAATATGGAAAAACACTTTACAGCGGAACACACTAAATCAAAACCCCAGCTTAATTATTCCTCCTCTAAAAGTATGTCAATTAAATTTACTCATTAAAACTAGATGCAATTTTTTTTTGTAGAAAACTCATAAAAAATAATAAGTTATTGAGGATCTCAACATGACTGATTACAAAAAGCGAAAATGGGAAATGTGGAATAATTATGAATCCTTTGTGTACAGAAAGTTATTTTATGCTGAGAAAAGAAAGAATACATCACAGATTAAATCAATCGGCCACATGTATCAAAGAGAAAAGAATATCCTCTTATTATGCTAATCACCCTTAAAAAACCCAAGCCAAAATTTCAAAGCAGTCCCTGTTGTGTGCCTGCTGAAGTCCAAGCTGAAATCTGGAAACAAGTGTCCAAAGTCTCTACAGCACGCCCGCAGGGCAAATGAAGCATTACACGTCAGCCATGGAGTCATTGGACTTGGTAAGTAGAACACATGCTTTTGGTCCTCCAAGAGATTCTCTTTTTGCAAACTCTTTAATAGTTTATATCTAAATGTCCTAAAAGGGTCTTCCTTTATTATTTACCTAATACTTTATTTTAAAGCGCATCTTCTCTACTAGATCATCTTCTTAAGAACTACTAAACTAGATTTTTTTAACCAAAATGTCCAAGATTGTCACATCTCTGTCCCTTGCAGATATGTATGTACTTTTCCAAAAATGCAAATTAGCTTTCACCAAAGGTAACATTTCTTTCTAGTGCCACCTATTGGAGTTATCTTTTTCCAATAACACTTACAATCCAATGTGCCATGCTACACAATTAGGTATATTAGTAAAAGTCAAAAATACATCTGCAGACAGCTGTTTATTTTTTTTATGTAAAAGACAGAGATCATGTTCTCCACCTGAGTGTGCTTAAAAAGTGACCAAAAAAGGGTACAAAGTTGTGGTCTATGGGAGAGGCTATGAGAGTCCCCTCTAAAAAAGGGCCTCAGATAAACCATTACCAACCCCACCAAACCACAAGGCCACAATGAGGGTCAGAGGATGGTGGTCTTCCCTTGCCAAAAATTAGAAAGAGCTGGTCATGTTTTGGCAAGCACCTGGGTTACCACTCCAGTGAATAAACCACTCAAGTGAATAAATGGCCACTGATGCTCACGTACTTGCAGCTAACGCCACATATGTCTGAGCTTTTCAGAATTAACCCTCAACACACCAGACCAGCGCTCATGAATGACGGCAGGGCAGGTGCAAGCAAGTGAAGCTTGAAATAAACTGAGTCTGAGGGCAGGGTATAGCAACTATGTGTGAACAGTTACTAAAAATGCCACTAACAAAAAAGATGGAAAAACAAGCAAAATCATGCATGCAGGGCACTTTCTATAGCCTCCTATAAACCAATGGTCAACCCTGGAGCTAGTGTGGCTACATGACTAAAAATATTAGCCAAGTACAACACTCCTTACGGAGAGGGCTAATTTTATTTTATTTTTTTTTTCCATGGATAAATGTCAATAGGACAAAATCCACTAGCGGTCTCTAAAAATGAGAAACATTGTACTACCTAAAGCTGTATCAAATACATCTCCTTCAGTCGACCATACTCTGCTCCATACTGATGGGGAACAAGTACTCGTAAAAAGCTGTCAAGTGTTCTTAGCAAGTGTAGAGTCTGCCGGTGTCAGTGGGTTTCTCCTGACCTGTAGATGCACTAAAACGCACTGCGTGGAAGTGTCCATGTGTTTGTCTGGTGGCTTAAAGAGTTATCCATTTAGCTGACCCTAAACTCCAGATTCAATGCTGTAGGCTGAAAACATTGAGAACCTGAGGTTTAGAAATGTCCCAGAAGTGATGACTCTGTGGTGCCTAAAATCAGTGGTTAGCACTGTATATGGTGGCTCAGTGGTTAGCACTGTATATGGTGGCTCAGTGGTTAGCACTGGATATGGTGGCTCTGTGATTAGCATTGTATGGTGGCTCAGTGGTTAGCACTCTATATGGTGGCTCAGTGGTTAGCACTGGATATGGTGGCTCTGTGATTAGCATTGTATGGTGGCTCAGTGGTTAGCACTGTATATGGTGGCTCAGTGGTTAGCACTGTATATGGTGGCTCAGTGGTTAGCACTGGATATGGTGGCTCTGTGATTAGCATTGTATGGTGGCTCAGTGGTTAGCATTGTATGGTGGCTCAGTGGTTAATATTGTAAGGTGACTAAGTGGTTAGCACTGGATATGGTGGCTCAGTGGTTAGCACTGTATATGGTGGCTCAGTGGTTAGCACTGTATATGGTGGCTCAGTGGTTAGCATTGTATGGTGGCTCAGTGGTTAGCATTGTATGGTGGCTCAGTGGTTAACATTGTATGGTGGCTCAGTGGTTATCACTGTATATGATGTCTCATTGTTTAGGTGGCTCAGTGGATAGCACTGTATATGGTGGCTCATTGTTTAGGTGGCTCAGTGGTTAGCACTGTATATGGTGGCTCAGTGGTTAGCACTGTATATGGTGGCTCATTGTTTAGGTGGCTCAGTGGTTAGCCCTGTATATGGTGGCTCAGTGGATAGCACTGTACATGGTGGCTCAGTGGATAGCATTGTATATGATGGCTCATTGTTTAGGTGGCTCAGTGGTTAGCACTGTATATGGTGGGTCAGTGGTCAGCACTATATATGATGTCTCATTGTTTCTTTGATTTAAGTTAGTCAACTGAGAAATAGTAAAAATGGAGGCTTAGCTGAGCCCAAGGAAAGAGTGACAAGGTAGGATAGTCACCCATCAGATCTAAAAGATCTAAAAGATCTTGAAGCTGGTTGATGAGCAAACAGGTATTGGCCAATATGTGTACCAAGAACCTTAGTTTATAAAGATAAAATATCCAAAAATGACATAGACGATAGATACATAGGTAGGTGATAGATATCGTGTACTCCTTGCATTGTTGTTAAATCTTCATAAATAAACTACATACATATTCTAGACTACCGATGCGTTCGAATCTGGCCACCATCCAGTATGTAATAAACACCCTATCCCATTTTTTCTGCACCCAAAAACATTGCTAGGAGCGTTTTTTACCCAAAAACGTTGCTAGCAACATTTTTGGGCGCCTTAAATAAACAGATCCATTTTTTTAACATGGACTCCTAAGGAAAAACGGATCTGTTTTTTTGAGCCTTAAAAACTGATCCGTTTTTTCTAGCATTTTTTGGCAAGTCCAAAAAACTTTTAGGGGCACAGGAGGCTCAAAAAGCACCCAAAAAAAACGGATTGGTCATGGAAAACACTTCCAAAAACATATTGCTATGTGTGTCCCTAGCCTTAGAAGTGCTCAACGTGTGATCAAACTCTCATATAGCTGTGTACAGACTCATAGATTTCTTTTTGAGCCCATACACTGCTGTGTACATTACTGAGCGGTTCAGCCTTGTGGTTTGTGCTACAGGTCAGCACAATTAGAACCCTGACACCAACTTTTAAAGGCCCACAACATATTTAAACACACCTATAAAAAGGTTTGATATGTTTCAAATAGTATGTTGATTTTGTGTACAACTAGTAGAAGATACAGAAGACTTGGTTATGGAAGCATTAAAGTGATCCTAAACCCAGAAACTGACCCCCCCTTATCTTTAGACCTGTCCCTGCACCCCCTCTTATCATTTCTAGCCATCCCTTTTGCATAAAAAAATCGCTTTTGTAAAGTAAGAGAAAAGGATATAATAGTTTGACCTGTGTGAGTTCTTCGTTTCTGTTGGAAGCCGCAAATGCCCCGCCTGTCTGCTGGTGCCTGGTAATTATTCACGCCCTTCTCTGCTTGCTGCCTTTGTGAGTGTGTGGCCGCGTCATGAAAGGGGGCGGGGCTAAATCGCGTAAAGCCGGAGCCCTGCCCCCTTTCATGACGCGGCCACACACTCACAAAGGCAGCAAGCAGAGAAGGGCGTGAATAATTATCAGGCACCAGCAGACAGGCGGGGCATTTGCGGCTTCCAACAGAAACGGAGAACTCACACAGGTCAAACTATTATATGCTTTTCTCTTACTTTACAAAAGCGATTTTTTATGCAAAAGGGATGGCTAGAAATGATAAGAGGGGGTGCAGGGACAGGTTTAAAGATAAGGGGGGGTCAGTTTCTGGGTTTAGGATCACTTTAAGCTGCTTTCACCAATGAGGAATGGTCTTGGTGCTGTGCCTTCCTAAGAATAGACACTCTGTAGCTGTCAGGACTGATTGAAGTTGGAATCACACAGAAGATTAAAAAGAGTCAGAACTGATCAAAGTAATGGGGGAATCAGTGACTAGCACCAGGAGGAACACTGTAAAACTAGCAAAAGCATTGTAGGAATGGAAAGAGTATTGTAAGAATAGAAGAACTGTAAGATTAGGAGGAGCACTGTAAGACTAGGGAGGGCAATGTAAAACTAAGAGGAGCACTGTAAGACTAGAAAAAGCACTGTAAGACTAGGAGGAGCACTGGAAAATTAGAAGAAGCACTGTAAGACTAGAAGAAGCACTGTAAGGCTTGGAAAAGTACTGTAAGATTAGAAGGAGCACTGTAAGACTAGGAAGAGAATTGTAAAACTAAGAGGAGCACTGTAAGACTAGAAAAAGCACTGTAAGACTAGGAGGAGTACTGCAAAACTAGGAGGATCACTGTAAAACTAGAAGAAGCACTGTAAGACTAGCACTGCAAGACTAGGAGAAGTACTGTAAGACTAGAAGGAGCACTGTAAAACTATGAGAAGCACAGTAAGACTAGGAGGAGCACAATAGGACTTAGGACGAGCACTCTAAAACTAGAAGGAGCACTGTAAGACTAGGAGGAGCACTGTAAAATTAGAAGGAGCACAGTTAGACTAGGAGGAGCATAGTAAGGCTTAGGAAGAACATTTAAAACTAGGTGGATCACTCTAAGACTTGGAGGTGCATTCTAAGACTAGGAGGAGCATTGTAAGACTTGTAAGACTAGGAGGAGCATTTTAAAACTTGGAGGAGCACTGTAAGACTAGGAGGAGCACTTGAATGCTGGAATACTCTTCAGCTCATTCCCAAATATCAAATGACTCTGGTCAACATGATCATATGATGTAGATGAAGGAAGTCCTTTAGAAGGTGAGCTTATCTCTGTATCAAAAAAGGCCAGTCCTCATTAGAAAAGAACTGATATGTGCAAAGAAAACATCCTTCTTAGTATAAAAATATTATTGTTCTAAATATGTATCCAGACACATTATGTTATGGTATAAAGAGCCAGAGGATATGTGTATGGCTCCCAAATTGACTTGAACTCACGATAAGTATTCGCTGTTGCCGGATCCTGCCTTTGTTTCCAGCTGTTTAATGAGCAGGATCAATATTACAGAGCATTTTATATTTCTTTCATTACTGTAAACCCTTTCATAAAAACAGAAGAAATTGCCACTGTGCAGTTAACAAGACACAGGTGTTACCGATTAACTGATCAGCGGGCCGCCGCCTGTCCTGCAGGTATCATCACCTATTGTATAACAATTGTGTAGGAATAGGCCGCCCTGCGACCCTGGGATCAGCAGGGAGCGCTGATATTTGTGCACACATTAAGTGGTAGCACACTCACTTCTCCGTGCCTGGATAGTGTTCGTAAATTCAAATATCTATTACTACTTTCATTGGTAACATAGTGTCACTGGTTGACAACACTGTTTGCCTGGGATCTTATAGGTCATACCAATCTTTATTGATTATGGCAAAAAGCAATTTGCATGTTTTTGTATAATGCATTGCAAATGTCTGTTAATTTGGGGAAAATAGAGGCTCAGGGGTTAACAATGTTGACATCCATTACTAGTGGGCTCCTGGGTTTTAATCTGATCAGTTGTAATGAGGTCTTCATGCATGTGGATTACTTTAGTAGGTGCAAGGAGTGACAGTCACACTCAGAGCACCCACATAGAGGCTAGAGGGCCCAAAAGGTCTCTTGGACCCTTATGACAAGACCAATGCTATCAGCCTCTTCCGACTTAAGGGCCCATTACACGCAACGATATCATTAATGATATCATTTGTATGTCACGGCTTTACGGGTGGAGCAATTACGTTGTTACAATGTCGTCGGGTGTGTCAAGTAGGAATGATCAACGATCAGTCAGCTGATCGTTGATCGGAGGTTTTTGAACCAGACCTAAGATCAGACGATGATCGTCTGTCCAACCTGCAGCATCGGTGTGTGTGACACCTTGATAACGATGTTGTTAACGATTTCGCCTGTTCAGAAGTGAAGCACGTAGCCGATCAAACGACCACAAGTATCGTTCGCTTGTCGCGGAATCGTTGATGCGTCGTTAAAGATATATGTACGTGTGACATTTCACTATCGGTCATTGAACGACGTTCAAGCGATCTAGGTCAAGTCGTTGGTCGGCTTGTTCGTCCATTGAAGCGTGTAACGGGGCCTTTAGTGAATTGTTGGGAGGGCTTCAAAATGTAGCAATTGACAGCTCATTCTTTTGTCCTGACCTCAATCTGCAGAGAAAAAATAAGCATTATGTGTACAAGACTTCAGGACTCTCATAGACTTTGCTGGAGGAAGGATAAGCATGCAGGTTTGTGACAAAAGGTGACACAAGACTGCAGCAAAAACACATCAATAAAAGCACTGTGTGCACATATCCTAAGAGTTTCTGAATTGGTTTTTCTTGTGTATTTAGATGAAGAATTTTCTTGAATACCCCCTTAAGATGCCAATTGACTTTGATTAGCATCTTATTTCAGTTGACGTTTACCATTCTTTTCTTAAGAATATCAATACATTGATAAATTAGCAAAAATGTAATTAGCAGCCAGGAATGAAGAGAGCGACATTTGTAATTCCCTGATTTACCGTGATGAGTTGTGATCTATGAGCCCAATTCTGCATAATCTTACCTTATCAGTAGTTGAGATGCGAAGCACGATTTCTAAATTGCTGGAGTTTGTGTGATGTAATTAACGTTCCCGGCCTCCCACACGGACTTAAAGGAAAGGGCACAGAAGTTTGAATTTCCTGTCCTGACTTTTGGACTCGATGATAAAAGGAATGTGCCGGATTCTTGTTTCTTTCGTGAACAGTTTATGGCTGATCCAAAAAGCAATTACCGGACTAAATTTAGCCTGATGTGAAAACACAGCAGAGAAAGTCAGTTGTGAGCAAATCTGATGATGCATACACTCTTAATGCTTTTTCGCAGCATGCTCAACACCTGCTCTGCAGATGTTCCCCTATTAAACCAAAGTCCATTTAAAGGTGCTTCTTTCTGACTCTGAAAAGAAATGTGTTTGAACATAAAAACCTTGAAACTTTTGACTATCTGTTACTGGGACCTTGTGCATACAGCTCCTATAGTTCTGTTACCTTCCATGTGCCGCCATAGAGCACCTCTATATGACACTATGTTATGGAAGCATTGACCACAAGCAAAGCTTTCAGTGGAAAATTTTATAAGAATATGAAATCTGCTTAAAGGTATTCTGTCAGGTCAAAAATCTATATGTAACTGCTATCATTTTCTAATTCCTTTCTCTAAGCTCTCTCTATTCATGTATTTCTATTATTTATATTTCCCTCCTATCCTCTGTAAACTTCAAAATAAAAGATTAATTTTATCTGTCAATCACAGTGAGTTATCTTCTGTCCACTCCCCAAAGGAATGAATAGTCATGCATCATTACACTACCCTGCCCTCCTCCCTGATCTTTCTGTTGTGTGACTCATTCACTGCAGACAGAGAAGAAGGGAGGGAGTGGAGGAGTGATCTTAGCTGCAGCACATGTCATTGTGTGTATCTGAGGCATGTGTGCAGTGTGTGCAGTCTGTGATATTTCTATGTGATTATAAGAACATTTGATCATTTGTTCAGCAGATACACACGTCATATGTCTACAGGAAAACCAACCTTCATAAAATACAAAATCTTACAGGCAGAAGAGTGCAGCACAAAACACCTTCCACTCCCCAGCAAAGAGCACAGAGGGAAAGGGCAGAACACCAGCTTGGATAGGTGTGAATATTTAAATAACAGTTATACAGCACCTGAACTATTCAGCTGTGAATATAATGGAGAGGACTAAGGCTGGAGCTGCTTGAGGGTGTGAAAATGCTTATAGCATGGAAACTAGAGAGTGTATAATAATGATTTTACATGTTTTTAAAAGGTCATCTCATGCACTATTCAAGGGTAATATTCGTATCATACTGAAAAATGTGAAAAATGACCTGACAGAGTCCCTTTAATTACTCTTTAATTATAAGGGTTTTCATGGAACTGAGGTGCTGATGATCTATGCAATATCAGAGTAGTAGAGGTCAGACACCCAGTACTGTCATTGATGTACAGAGCTGGAGCGCTACTGCTCGGTTCTCTGTGTACCAGCATCGCAATGCTCGGACAGGCTGGTGGTTCTCCTGACCTGAGAGTGACAGTTGCATGAAATACATGTGGCCACACTCTGGCAGGGAGAGCTGTTGGCCAGTCCATGAGTTGGATGTGATTGTTGCCCATGTAATATGACGGTACCTTTTGTGAAAGAGGTAAAGAAGAACCCCAAGATCACGGTGGCTGAGCTCCAGAGATGAAGTAGGGAGATGGGAGAAAGTTGCACAAAGTCAACTATCACTGCAGCCCTCCCCCAGTCGGGCCTTTATGGCAGAGTGGCCAAACGGAAGCCTATCCTTAGTGCAAGACATATGAGAGTCTGCATGGGGTTTGCAAAAAAAACATGACGGACTTCCAGACTATGAAAAATAAGATTCTCTGGTATGAAGAGACATGGATAGAACTTTTTGGTGATAATTCTAAGTGGTATATTTGGAGAAAATCAGGCACTGCCCATCACCTGCACAATACAATCCCAACAGTGAACCATGGTGGTGGCAGCATCATGCTATGGGGATGTTTTTCAGCTGCAGGGTCAGGACGACTGGTTACAATTGAAGAAAATATGAATGCGACCAAGTACAGAGATATCCTGGATGAAAACCTCTACCAGAGTGCTCTGGATCTCAGACTTGGCAGAAGGTTCATCTTCCAACAAGACAATGACCCTAAGAACACAGCTATAATAGCAC
The DNA here is from genome assembly GCA_033576535.1 of Allobates femoralis. Lineage (NCBI taxonomy): Eukaryota > Metazoa > Chordata > Amphibia > Anura > Aromobatidae > Allobates > Allobates femoralis. Next base: position 159,754,311 of record JARQOC010000007.1, read on the forward strand.
AGGAGTGGCAAAACAATCCTGTGCCCATTCTTGACTGGTCCAGCCAGAGCCCTGACCTAAACCCAATTGAGACTCTCTGGAGACACCTGAAAATGGCTGTCTACCAATGTTCACCATCCAACCTGATGGAACTGAAGAGGATCTGCAAGGAAGAATGGCAGAGGATCCCCAAATCCAGGGTGAAAAACTTATTGCATCACTCCCAAGAAGACTCATGGATCTACTAGTTCAAAAGGTGCTTCTACTCAATACAAAGCAAAGGGTCTGAATACTTATGGCCATGTGATATTTCAGTTTTTCTTTTTTTTTTGCAATTTTCTGTTTTCTTCAGTTAAGATGGGGTGCAGAGTGTACATTAATGAGAAAAAATGAACTCTTCTGAATTTAACAAATGGCTGCAATGAATCAAAGAGTGAAAAATTTAAAGGCGTCTGAATACTTTCCATACCCATTGTATGTCCCACATCCTGGTATATATCTCCCCCATCCTGCTATATATGTTCCTAATTTTGGTATATATATTGTATGTCCGCCATCCTGATATATATCTCCCCCATCCTGGACCCCTTCCTGGTATATATGTCCCCTTTCATGATATATGACCCATCCTGCGTGATAATATAGGTGAATCTAAAGGAAATGTAGAGTCCCTGTGGGTGGAGATAAGGGGAGGGGGAAAAAATAATAAATTACTGATAGGGGTTTGTTATAAGTCCCCAACAATAATGGAAGTGGAGGAGAATATCCTCATAAAGCAAATAGATGAAGCAGCGACTCAGGGAGAAGTTATTATTGAGGGGGACTTCAACTACCCTGAAATACATTGGGGATCAGAAACCTGCAGTTCCAGCAAAGGTAATAAGTTTTTGAAAACTATGAGAGACAATTACCTCTCACAACTGGTTCAAGACCCAACAAGAAGGGGGGCACTGCTGGACCTAATATTAACCAACAGGCCGGACCGCATATCAAATATACGGGTTGGAGGTCACTTGGGTAATAGTGATCATAACTTAATAAGCTTTCAAGTATCCTTTACTAAGACGTGTTGTAGAGGGGCTACAAGGACACTAAACTTCAGGAAGGCAAATTTCCAACGGTTGAGAGATGATCTTAGTGCAATAAATTGGGACGAGGTCCTGAGACATAAAAGTACACAACACAAATGGGAAATGTTTATTAGCATTCTGAATAGGACCTGTGCACAATATATACCCTATGGGAATAAGCATGCTAGAAATAGGAGGAAACCACTATGGCTAAATAAAGCGGTAAGAAGTGCAATATGTGACAAAAAGAAAGCATTTAGGGAATTAAAGCAAGTAGGTTGTGATGAAGCATTATTAAATAAATACAGAAAATTAAATAACATTTGTAAAAAGCAAATCAAGGCAGCAAAGATTGAGACAGAGAGACTCATTGCCAGAGAAAGTAAAAAGAATCCCAAAATATTTTTTAACTACATAAATAGTAAGAAACTAAAAAATGATGGTGTTGGCCCCTTTAAAAATAGTCTGGGTGAAATGGTGGATGAGGATGAGGAAAAAGCCAATATGCTAAATGACTTTTTTTCAACAGTATTTACACAAGAAAATCCCATGACAGACAATATGATCAGTGATAACAAAAAGTCTCAATTAAATTTCACCTGCTTAACTCAAGAGGAAGTACGGCACCGTCTAAAAATCACTAAAATTGACAAATCCCCGGGCCCGGATGGGATACACCCCAGAGTGCTGCAGGAATTAAGTACTGTCATAGATAGACCATTATTTTTAATATATTTAAAGATTCCATAATAACAGGGTCTGTACCACAGGACTGGCGTATAGCAAATGTGGTGCCAATATTCAAAAAGGGGACAAAAACTGAACTTGGAAATTATAGGCCAGTAAGCTTAACCTCTACTGTGGGTAAAATCCTAGAGGGTTTTCTAAGAGATGCTATACTGGAGTATCTGAAGAAAAATAACCTCATGACCCATTATCAACATGGTTTTACGAGGGACCGTTCCTGTCAATCTAATCTGATAAGCTTCTATGAAGAAGTAACTTCTGGACTGGACCAAGGAAATGCAGTGGATGTGGTGTATATGGACTTTTCAAAAGCTTTTGATACGGTGCCACACAAAAGGTTGATACATAAAATGAGGGCAATGGGGATAGGGGAAAATATGTGTAAGTGGGTTAAGAACTGGCTTAGTGATAGGAAACAAAGGGTGGTTATTAATGGAACACACTCAGAATGGGTCACAGTTAACAGTGGGGTACCACAGGGGTCAGTGTTGGGCCCGCTTTTATTTAATATATTTATTAATGACCTTGTAGGGGGCATACGGAGTAGAATCTCAATATTTGCAGATGACACTAAACTCTGCAGGGTAATCAATACAGAGGAGGACAATTTTATATTACAGGAGGATTTATGTAAACTAGAAGCTTGGGCTGCTAAATGGCAAATGCTCTTTAATGGGGATAAATGTAAAGTCATGCACTTGGGCAGAGGAAACAAAAGGTATAATTATGTGCTTAATTGTAAAACACTGGGCAAAACTGTCACTGAAAAAGACCTGGGTGTATGGGTAGATGACAAACTCACATTTAGTGGCCAGTGTCAGGCAGCTGCTGCAAAGGCAAATAAAATAATGGGATGCATTAAAAGAGGCATAGATGCTGATGAGGAGAACATAATTTTACCTCTATACAAGTCACTAGTACGACCACACTTAAGGTACCTTTACACACCGCCACTGCAGGATGGATACCAACGGCTACTTCACGTGCACGAGCACGCCCAAACGGTTACCAACGGGAAACGCACCCTCTTTACACGCCGCCACAAGGTGCGCTACGCTACGCTACATCTACAGCTAGCTACATCACCGGGTGTCTCAAGTAGCCATCTGTAGCCCATCGTACGTCATTTACACACCGCTACAAAGATCTAATATGGGCGTACCTGGTGCAGCAGGGACAGCACATAGGCGTGCTACAATTGTGGATTACGAGACGTCCGTACGCTGATAGGACAAAGCAATAATACCATGATTGGCCAGGCATCGCAGGAGGCTGATTAATACTTGACGCTCGAGCAATTGTGTAGTGTGACTCGTCAGCTCCTGAAATATGCCACCCTGTGCGGCGACAACCAATCGCAACGCAGGAGCTTCCTCCAATGATCGCTGAAGGGGGCGCGGAAACCCGTAGCCTGTGTCACGCCCCAGCTACATAGCATGGTGTAGGAACAACCCTTCTGTTCCTTCTTTACACGCCGATACAGCTCGCTACAATCGGCGATGTAGCCATCTGTTTATGGGCAGTGCACGGATACAGATGTATCTGTAGCCGGCTGTGTCGTCCCGTCTTCAGACGCCGCTACTACGGGCGATATTGGCGCGACAAGCTACATTTGTAGCCTGTAGCGGGTTGTATCCATCCTGCAGTGGCGGCGTGTAAAGGTACCATTAGAATACTGTGTACAATTCTGGTCTCCGGTGTATAAGAAAGACATAGCTGAACTAGAGCAGGTGCAGAGAAGAGCGACCAAGGTTATTAGAGGATTGAGGGGTCTGCAATACCAAGACAGGTTATTAAACTTGGGGTTATTTAGCTTGGAAAAACGAAGGCTTAGGGGTGATCTTATAATAATGTATAAATATATGAGGGGACAGTACAGAGACCTTTCTAATCATCTCTTTACTCTTAGGCCTGAGACTGGGACAAGGGGGCATCCTCTACGTCTGGAGGAAAGAAGGTTTAATCATAATCACAGACGTGGATTCTTTACTGTAAGAGCAGTGAGACTATGGAACTCTCTGCCACATGATGTTGTAATGAGTGACTCACTACTAACATTTAAGAAGGGCCTGGATGCCTTTCTTGGAAACTATAATATTACCAGTTATACATACTAGATTCTTTGATAGGGCGTTGATCCAGGGAACTAGTCTGATTGCCGTATCTGGAGTCAGGAAGGAATTTTTTCTTCAATGTGGAGCTTAGTGTTGCCACATGTTTTTTTTTTGCCTTCCTCTGGATCAACATGTTAGGCTATGGGTTGAACTAGATGGACTTAAAGTCTTCCTTCAACCTTAAAAACTATGTTACTATGTTACTATGTATATATGCCCCTCATCCTTGGCCCTGTTTTGGTATATATATCTCCCATCCTGGTATATATCTCCACCATATATATCCTGGTATATATCTCCCCCATCCTTGGTTCCTTCCTGGTATATTTTTCGCCATCCTGGTATATATATCCTCATCCTCGTATTAATGTACCCCATTCTTGTATTAATATCCCTCATCCTGGGCCACGTTCTGGTATATATGCACCCTCCCCTGGTATATATGTCCCTCATCCTGGGCCGCTTCCCTGTGTACATATGTTCCCCTTCCTGGTATATATAATCTTCATCTTGGTATATATGTTTTCTGTTCTGCCTCTAGTGCATAAGAAAACTCAACATCCTTCTCACCTTCCCTTACTCCCCTGTTCGGTGTTGCTGCCATGTGAAGCAAATGCATGCATGGTACACTGATGTTAGCTGCTGGCCTCTGATTGGCTGGCAATATTTATTATGGTGCAAGGACCTGATGGGTCTCTGCGCCACAATACACTTCAGCTAAATGTGCGTCCTCAGACACACATCCAGCTGAAGTAGGTGCTGAAGTTGGGGGTTTACCTCCAGCACGGGCCCGGTCGCAGTTGAGTTGCCTTCTGTGACCATGAATGTAACAGCCCAGAATGCTTACATTGTACTCACTGAGGTGATCATACTGTGTAAAGAGCTATGATGTGGAGACCATTATATTGTATAAAGGGCCATCATATCGTGGGGAGTGCTGTGGGGCCATTTTACTGTATGGAGGTTTATGTGGGGAACATTATTCCATTTCGAGGGCTTGTGTGGGATTCTTTATACAGTGTGGGGTTCATTATACTTTGTGGGGAGCCATTATTCTGACTGAGAAAATGATGGGAGTGCTGGTGTGTCACGGTCCGCGCTGCTGTAGTATGAATAAACTCACCAAAGAGCCCAGAGTATTTTCATCCTTTATTTCCTCCTCTCTCCAACGCGTTTCAGCGCCACACCCGGCGCCTTCCTCAGGGACATCCCTGAGGAAGGCGCCGGGTGTGGCGCTGAAACGCGTTGGAGAGAGGAGGAAATAAAGGATGAAAATACTCTGGGCTCTTTGGTGAGTTTATTCATACTACAGCAGCGCGGACCGTGACACACCAGCACTCCCATCATTTTCTCGGATTTAAACCACTATCCAGTGGTCGGTGGAGGTCCTGCAGCAGCTGGAACACAGATTCCAAAACGCCTTCAAACCAGTTGTGGGGATCACAACTGGACCAGGTGAGCAGCTTCACAGCACTACCAGCACACACAAGTGTCACTAGTGATAGGGCACTATTGCGCCTCTTGTCCCCCTCCCTATTTTTCTTTTTACATTATTCTGACTGGACGGCCACCCAGGGTCGCCAACAATCAAGAAATTCCAGGTCAGTCCATCAAAATAAGGCACTTTTTTGTCCTGTTTGTATAATAAAAGATTAAGACATTTCTGATAATTTTTTTAAGCTGAAGAAACTTAAACGTATTATTTTAACTGTAGTTATTATTTTGCAGTTCAGAGTGACTGCATCTGATGTCTAAATATCAGAATTATGGGCTGTAGATATGGACCTCTTATCATGATAATTTATTGTGTTTCCCAATGTGTCCAGAAAACATATTGTCTGTCCTTGTTTTTTTCATAACCTGTCCAGAAAAAATAAAAGTCACGTAGCCGTAGGCAACCCTGGAGCCATCATACTATGGAGAGGGCTGTGTGGGGACCATCATATTGTGTAGAGCGCTGTGGGGGTCTCATACTGTGTGTGGGGACTGTTGGGTTCTCATACTGTGTGGGGACTATGGAGGTCTCATACTGTGTGTGGGGACTATGGAGGTCTCATACTGTGTGTGGGAAGTGTGGAGGTCTCATACTGTGTTTGGGAACTGTGGAGGTCTCATACTGGGTGTGGGGACTGTGGAGGTCTCATACTCTGTGTGGGACTGTGGGGGTCTCATACTGTGTGTGGGGACTGTGGGGGTCAATTAATGTCAGGAAGAAAACAACATGTTCCGTGCTGCTGATATTCCAGACAGTATGATACTGGACAAGAATGGATGACATGTGGTTTTATGTCAGTCTATGCATTTCTAAACCCTCTTGGTTCTTCATCAGGACAAAAACTGTCTGTTGGGGTGTCACACTTTCTAGGGGGGTACTGTGAAGTTGTGATACTATTTACACAGGAATTCACCATGGGGGTATCATATTGTGTTTGGGGGGCACTTTTATGGCATCATACTTTATGGTGATCACAAAAGGGGTATCATATTGTGTGGGAACAATAAGGGGCTTCAGTAGGAGCAAAAGCAATATTACTTTGTAAGGACTGCAAAGTTGTGAGACATAGCCGTCTGTGATCCCGCCAAATATTTACTTTTGTTTGGGGGGACAATTATGACTTCTGCTATGGGGCCCCATGATTTCTATGTATGCCTATGATCTTTGTCCTGGACAACTGCTTTAAATAATATGTAAAAGAGGGAATAATTAAAGGCTCAGGCAAAATTGGATGCTTGCCTATTGTCGCTGGTGAAGCGTAATGTGGCTGAAAGTAGGAAAAAAAACACTACAGTGGATGAAAAGTGTTATTTAGACGTCTTGAAAACACATGTACTACATTGAGCTGTGCTTTGTATGCTGCACAAAGAATTCCCCGATGCCGGAAAAAATTCTATTCATTGAAAACAATTCTTGAAGGTGATATTTGACTGCACATCGAGGCTATAAATACGACCTATGGTGGTCAGACATGGAGCACGATATGTGTACTGTAATATATTCTGCTACGCTGCTCTTCAATAATCCATGATGACCACTACATGATCCCAGTCCATCACACAGAATATTTTGGAATTTTCATGCAGACTTGTGTAAGAACTAAAGTGATGTTCCTGATATCAAACAAAACAGATATTTACCGATTTTTCAGCGTCCTGCAGTCAGAAAGTTGAGATATCTTCAGTTTGTACTATTTTCTGACCCTAAATAAATAACATTTTCTTGGTATACCTTGCAGTTCTTACTGGCGTTCAATTCCTCAGGAAATCCTACCTCGTTGATGAGACGGGGGCGGTGGGGGACTCACCATACCATGTTACAATATCTTGGGTCTTTGGGACATCATGCTAGGGCAAACTGGGGGCTGGACCTGTAAAATCAAGTAATTCTATCAGAATATTATTGCAATTATTGTACATGTTTTATTATACACATGGTTATTTCCTTTGTGTGTTTTGGAACGACATAAATAAACAGAGAAAAAAGACAAATTGGACAAAATTTCACACAAACACAAAGCACCAAAAATGGGCCGGACAAAACATTTGGTTTCCTCCTTTAGAATAAATCCCTGTAATCAGTCACCTCCTATAACCTCCACAAGCTTCTTCTCTCCAGGAATTGTGGATTCTTCTTTATAATCTGCTCCTGGTCTCTCATATATGAAGAATTTTTGAGATCTCTTCTCAGGTGATCAATGGGATTTAGATCCAAACCCATTGCTGCAACTTTAGATGTCTCCAGCACTTTGTTTCCACCATGTCTAGGGTTTTCTGATGTTTAGAGTCATTGTCCTGCTGAAAGACCCATGACTTATGACTAGGGATGGGCGAATCTACTCGCTAGGACTCGTTACTCGGCGAGTAGTAAGGGACTCGCAGGACTCGGTACTCTGCGAGTTTCCCAGCGTTTACTCGCACGAGTCCAATGCAAATCAATAGCAAACGCTGACAAAACTAGGATTGCCATTGTTTGCATTAGACTCGGCTACTGTGCCAGTGATAGCAGGGAAACTCGCAAAGTAACTGCTGTTTCTTTGCGAGCCGAGTCCAGCTGTCTTCTCTGTGCAGCTCCAGGGTCCTAGAGCCCGCCTGCTCACAGAGATGATGTAGCAGAGCTGAGATTGTTCTCAGTCTGCTCATTCCCTGTGCATAGACATCTATATCTATGCACAGGGGATGTAGCAGAGAGGACATCGCGTTTTGGACTACGTCGGACGGAAGAGGATTTTTTTAAATTATAGATGGAGTCCCTAATGGCTTTTTTTTTTATTTCAAATAAAAATATTTCTCTGTGTTGTGTTTTTTTAACCCTTTATTGGAGATTCTTAGTGGCTGGGTCAAACGTGGCCTGACATTAAGAATCTCGGACTTAATACCAGCTTGTATAACAAAGCTGGTATTAACCCCTTTATTTCCCAGCGTGCCACCGCCACCAGGGCCGCTGGAAGAGCGGGGTTCAGCGCCAGAGCATGGCGCTTCAATGAACGCGCCATCTTCTGGGGCGGCTGCGGGCTGCAATTTGCAGCGGGGGGTGCCCAGAAAGCTTGGGCATCCCTGCGCTGCGGATTCCAGCCCCCAGCTGCTTAGCTGTACCTGGCTAGACATAGAAATTGCGCGGAGCCCCACGCATTTTTTTTTTATTATTTCATGAATTTCAGAGTCAGAGTCTCAGAGTCAGAGTCTCAGAGTCTCAGAGTCAGAGTCTCAGAGTCAGACTCAGAGTCTCAGAGTCTCAGAGTCAGACTCAGAGTCTCAGAGTCTCAGAGTCAGAGTCTCAGAGTCAGAGTCTCAGAGTCAGAGTCTCAGAGTCAGAGTCAGAGTCTCAGAGTCTCAGAGTCTCAGAGTCAGACTCAGAGTCTCAGAGTCTCAGAGTCAGAGTCTCAGAGTCTCAGAGTCAGAGTCTCAGAGTCAGAGTCTCAGAGTCAGAGTCTCAGAATCAGACTCAGAGTCTCAGAGTCAGAGTCAGAGTCTCAGAGTCTCAGAGTCAGACTCAGAGTCTCAGAGTCAGAGTCTCAGAGTCTCAGAGTCTCAGAGTCAGAGTCAGAGTCTCAGAGTCAGAGTCTCAGAGTCAGAGTCTCAGAGTCAGAGTCAGAGTCTCAGAGTCAGTCAGAGTCTCAGAGTCAGAGTCAGAGTCTCAGAGTCAGAGTCTCAGAGTCAGAGTCTCAGAGTCAGAGTCAGAGTCTCAGAGTCTCAGAGTCAGAGTCTCAGAGTCTCAGAGTCAGAGTCTCAGGGTCAGAGTCTCAGAGTCAGAGTCAGAGTCTCAGAGTCTCAGAGTCAGAGTCTCAGAGTCAGAGTCAGAGTCAGAGTCTCAGAGTCTCAGAGTCAGAGACTCAGAGTCAGACTCAGAGTCTCAGAGTCTCAGAGTCAGAGTCAGAGTCTCAGAGTCAGAGTCTCAGAGTCAGAGTCAGAGTCTCAGAGTCAGAGTCTCAGAGTCAGAGTCTCAGAGTCAGAGTCTCAGAGTCTCAGATTCAGAGTCTCACCCTCAGAGCCAGAGTCAGAGTCTCAGAGTCAGAGTCTCAGAGTCAGAGTCAGAATCTCAGAATTTCATGAAATAATTTAAAAAAAATGCGTGGGGCTCCGCGCAATTTCTATGTCTAGCCAGATACAGCTAAGCAGCTGGGGGCTGGAATCCGCAGCTGAGGGATGCCCAAGCTTTCTGGGTACCCCCCGCTGCAAATTGCAGCCCGCAGCCGCCCCAGAAGATGGCGCGTTCATTGAAGCGCCATCCTCTGGCGCTGAACCCCGCTCTTCCAGCGGCCCTGATGGCGGTGGCACGCTGGGTAATAAAGAGGTTAGGGCCAGCTTTGTATTATCAGCTGGCCCTAAGCCCGAAATTTATGGCGGTCACGCCAATATTAGACATGACCATCATGAATTTCTATTAAATTGTTTTAAAAAAAACACAACACAGAGAAAAATTTTTATTAGAAATAAAAAAAAAAGCCATTAGGGACTCCATCTTTAATTTAAAAAATCCTCTTCCGTCCGACGCAGTCCAAAACGCGATGTCCTCTCTGCTACATCCCCTGTGCATAGATATAGATGTCTATCAGGCAGCAGGCGGGCTCTAGGACCCTGGAGCTGGGGCAGCCAGCACACAGAGCAGACAGGACTCTTATCTGTGCGAGTTTCCCAGCGATTACTTACAAAGTAAACGAGTCCAATGCAAATAAATGGCAAAACTAGGATTGCTTCAGGCTGAAGCTTCCGAGACACATCTGCGATTTGTAAATCTCACACTACTCGCTATTACTCGCTTCCCCATTCATTAACATTGGACTCGCTAGACTCGCAACGAGTAGCGAGTCCCGGGCTCGGACTCGCTAGAGTCAAGCGATTCCGAGTAATTTAGGATTCGCCCATCACTACTTATGACACACCCAGCTTTCTGACACTGGACACTACATTTCCACCCAAAATCCTTTGGTAGTCTTCAGATTTCATGATATCTTGCACACAGTCAAGGCGCCCAGTGCCAAAGACAGCAAACAACCCAAAATATCTCTGCCCTCTCCCATATGTGACTGTAAGCCCTGTATTATTCTCTCTGACCTCCATAATATGTGACTGTAGGTCCTGTGTTCTTCTCTCTGACCTCCATACTATGTGTCTGTAGGTCCTGTGTTCTTCTCTCTGACCTCCATAATATGTGACTGTAGGTCCTGTGCTCTTTTCTCTGACCCACCATATGTGACTGTAGGTCCTGTGTTCTTCTCTCTGACCCACCATATGTGACTGTAGTTCCTGTGTTCTTCTCTCTGACTCACCATATGTGACTGTAGGTCCTGTGTTCTTCTCTCTGACCTCCATAATATGTGACTGTAGGTCTTGTGTTCTTTTCTTTGTTGACCTCATTCCATTTTTGGTAAATAGTAGAATGATGTGCTTGAACATAAAGCTCTATCTTGGACTCATCTGTCCAAAAGATGCTTTCCCGGAAGGATTTTGGTTAGTCACATACCTTTTGAAAAACTGCAGTTTAGATTTTTTATGTATCTAAGTCTCTAAAGTTGACAGATAGTTAACGCTGACACTGATGCACTCTCAGGCTGCAGTACAGCTTGAATTTTTCGGAACTTGAATGGGGCTGCTTATCCACCATCTGGACTATCCTGTGTTGCAACCTTTAGGCAATTTTTCTCTGTCATCCACGACCAGAGAGATTAACTACAGTGCCATGGGTTGTAAACTTCTTGATCATGTTGCACACCGTGGACAAAGGAACATCAAGATCTGTGGAGATGGACTCAACGAAATAAGTAAGCAAAGTCCAGTTCTCCATTTGCTACGCTTCTTATGGACCATGGATGTGGCACTGCCTAGGCCCAAAAACTGTGTACAAATAACAAGAAAATCATCCAGCTTCACCAAAATTATGCTTTATTTTGAACTTTATAAGTGGCAAATATTACATGGCAAATATTTCCTTGACAGCGTCAGACATAGCTACGTGTTTCAGGTGCTTGCACACCCCTAATCATGATCATGATCACTTCAAACGCGTAGTTATGTCTGATGCTGTCATGGAAATATCTGCAATGTAAGGCACTTTTGCAGTATGTTACCTCGGAGAAACATAGGTCTTTATTTTAGCTGCATGCACAAAAAATTAAAGCAAAGCAGATACAAAATATGTATGAAGGCTATGTGTGGGCCAGTTTGGGGGTATAAAGGGGTTACCAGAACCCCAATTACAGTGTGTTTAAGGTGCTGGGCACAGGTTATAATGCCCAAAAAGGGTGTCAGGTTCACTTAAAGGATACAAAGAGTTGACTGAGACATAGTAAGGTATCTGTCCAGGGTCAGCATACCAGGAGAGTTCATCATGGCTACAGTGAGTAAACTCAGATAAAGTCAAGTCATGGTCTGGATCAGAAAATCAAGAGGGCATGTAGTGAGTGCACGGAGGGGAGCAAAAAGAGGAATAATCAGACAACGGTCCAGGATTAGATAACAATAATCAAAACATAGCAGAGCCCAGATATACAGGCCAACAGCACCACTCAAGCAGAATGCTACAACTGGCAGTGTACTGGGAGAGGCTGCTCAGCTAAGTAGCTGGGCATCAACTGGAAACAGGGAACACCTGAACAACCCTGCAACTTTCAACTTATTGACATCTAAGCCTCCCCAGAGACCATGGTCACAGTATACATTACCTCATTGCGTCCTATATGTACTGTGCAGAGGAATCATGACACTGGTCCATATTATGAAACTCTGTGAACAAAATCACAAAAAAGTTCTCATTTGTTGTACAACACATCTTTTATAAGAACGGAGGTACTAATAAACAGTGTAAAGACAGATTTGGATGCAGAAAATTTAATGTTTTATTCTTTTTTTTTTTTTGCTTCCTTTTAGAGAGTGATTTTCAACATTGTCAACTTTAGCAAAACAAAAAGCCTTTACAGAGATGGCATGTCTCCGGTGGTCAAGTCAACAAGTCGTCCTAAATGGTAAGAAAGACATTTTTTATTGACCTGTGCAAGGTTGTATGTTGTATTTTCAACAATCTAGTATATTTGGGATGACCAAAAACAAGTGTTTACACCACTGAACTCAACATCATGATGGCTTTGCTAATGGAATCACTCAAAATGGCACAATGATGAGCGCCCGCCACCACGGGTAAGACTCCGGGAAGTTGGGGTGACAAGATGGGTCCATGGGATCGAAGCAACACCAAAAAATGGAGAAGACTACGGAGGGTGAGTTGAAGACTGGGGGCAGGAACTTTACATTAATGCCACCACTCCAGCTCTGATAAAAAAAACACAAAATGCTGGAGTGTTGCTTCAAGATATCATATTCACAGGTCCATATTGTATCTTGTATTCCATGGGATATCTTTAGACATAGCGGAATCATTTTTGAAGCAGTAAAGGGTTCAGGAAAATGCCCCTGATATTTTCCCTCTAGTGTACTTCCTGACATCTTTTTGGCTTTCTTTTGCTTTAGCTTTGCCGTTTCCATTTTTTTTAATCCAATAAATATAATTGTTGTGGCTTCCAAGCAGAAGCTCCAGTAGAATTCTTTGGCTACTTCCTTTAGCCTTCTCATGGCATATGATGCCTGAAGCTGTTAAAAGTAGTTAGTTTACGAAACATTGTACATGTGGACAACATTTTTTATCTCTGTTTCTGGAGGGTTTCAGGTGGATTCCCCCTGAATAAAGACTTTGTGTACACATATCCCATTAGTCCAGAAATTGTGGTGACCCTACAGCACTGAAGCCCAAGGAAGCCTAAAATATCCGCTGATTCATATAAAGAGACAATCATCATAAATGACTATAGTCCAGCAAAACGTTTGCAGGACCCTGGTCCAGTGACCATATTGGTAGTCCATAGACACTAGACCGGAGCCTTGTGAATCTCCACCTATCTGCTAACGTGTAGCTGAAATCCATTCTCCACTCTCCTGTTCATGGTTCTTGATACAACCCTCTTTCTGCTGTATGCTGGGACCAATAAACTTTATCTTTTAGAGACAAGGAGTTCCTGTGCCTTGGACCCTGCTGCTTTTTTATCCTCCTACTTACTGGCATACCTGTGTAGAGTGTCGTGGGGCAATAGTCATAGGTGAGGGATTGACTCCCTACATCCCGACACGCTACATGAAAGTCATGGTCCTGGCTGGGTGTGTAGACATGTCGTGTGAACTGCACACCGCTGTAGGCTACATGTTGCCCTTGACTTCTGCTGGTGTGGCACCCTGTGCTGGTCACCACAGGATCTCTTGGGACATGGATGGAAAGTGCACAGCAAGCAGACCCCACTAACAAACAACACCTTTCACCCCAGACCTGTAAGGAGAGCTCCACTGGTTGCCTTAAGCCAGTTCCCCCTATAAATACGGGTCCTGGAGGGAGAAACACCAGAGTGTGCAGTCACTACAGAACTGTAAGCAGCTGAGTGAGCTGACCTGGTACTGGAGCCACGCTAGGCTCATACCAGAGACACCTGAAACAGTGGTAGATCCTCAGAGTAAGGGTCACAGGAACAGGAGAGAAGCAAGTACCGAAAGGGGCAGAGGAGTCAAACCGACTCACCCTAACAGAGTTCCGGTCACTGGGTCCGAGCTACAAGGACACAGTATAGGCTTTGCAGAGAAACCAGCACTACAAATAGGGGGTTTAGCTCCCCGGACACCACCAAATGAGAGCCCGGAGTCTAAGGCCTGACAGGAGTCCCATAGAAGTGCCCTCAGTACAGCAGATCCAGGTGTGAAGAGTCACACAGAAAGTCCCGTAACGGTTTGGTCGGGTTTCATGCCTGCCAGACTCCAGCAGAACAACTGATACTAGGAAGCTTACAACCCTGCTTGCTGTGGAAAATTCCTAAAGTGATTTACCTCATCTCCGGTCGAGTGTACCCGTCAACATCAGTAAAGGTACCAAAAGACTTTATGTGTGCGTGTCCCTCCTTCCAGTCGCACTACACCAACCGCGCTACCCTATTCCCCTCAACTCCAGTAACTGCCCCGGGGATTCCCCGCTCAACCTGTAGGGAGCGGTTCCATCTAGCTGCTGCACATCACCCCGGAGGTCTGAGCAGTGCCGGTGCCTTCACCGGACACCTACAGGTGGCGTCACGAAACAGAACTTTATTTCTACTTAACCGTGCATTGACCACCGGGCCCTTACAGCCTCAGACACCGAACCGTGACTGCAGCCAGTGCCTGAGACCTGAGAACCCGGCAACGGTGAGTCACTGGCCAGGACCAAATAATGACTCACTTCTGCAAGGAGGCCACCAGTCCAGTTTCATCAACATTCCTTTACTGAACGTTTTCTCATTAACAACTGTACACACGAGATAGGGGGCACACTACTTCCAGGACATTCCAGTTTTACAGAACATGGTCAGAAACATTCTCAGCTCCCACTGGGTTGTTTCTGATCTTACTGGTCCCATGAGTCCTAGCACAACAGTCCAATCTGTGACAGTCACTTTACTATTTCTGTGGGTCCACGTTTCTTCTTCTTGTAGAGGAGGGTGTACTGGCAAGTTTGACCACTATGGTGAGAGTAGAACCTTATGCTCCCAAATGCTTCAGTATCTACATCTCTTTTCCTCGTAGAGGAGGTGGGTAGGGGGTTTCCAGTAGTGTCCGAAAAGAGCCTTATTCTCGCAGACGCTTGAAGAGACTCTGCCAGAGAAAGCCGACTCTGTTAACCTACCAGTTCATCCAGACCCATTACCTTTTAGGCTTGGGGTCTTGTCGCTAAAGTGCCTTTCTCCAGACCCTTCTACTGTGGGCCGCTTTGTTAGAATGTCAGTCTCTAACCTCAGTGTTCTCTCCATCAACACCTAAGGACTGAGCTATCTCGATTCGGTCTCCATTTTCCTTTTGTTGCCACAGATCACCCACTATATTTGGACCTTAGACCATAGGTCTGTGCTAGTCACAAGTGTAACCCTATCTGAAGTTATACAGGAAACAATTCCTTTCTCTAGATGCTAACCCCTCTCATTGTGGGCTAGTCCAAACACTTAATTAGTGCTTGCCCTACAGTCTGGCAATCACATAAAGTTCTATAAATTATCAATAAAAACAGTACTACAATGATGCAAGACAATACGGACATTACATTAGATGGCAACAACAAAATTCTAGTCTTCAGGGAGGAACGAAACTGAGTTCACCTCCTTACACCCGCACGCATTATGTAATGAAATGAGGCACCAAGGATGCAAAGAAGTAGCAGGAGGTCTGCAAGCCTATGATTTAATGGTCACAGGCTACCAATGTTGTAGCTTGGTCAGGTCAGGGTTCTAAGTATCTTTTTTTCTCAACTCTATGAATAATGTGAAAGTTGTGTGATACTCTTACAGGTTTTGCATTGAGGTTCAGATATTTCACTGTTTTATACAGTGGCACTTACATTGCTGAGTTTCTGCAGGACCTTCCAAATCCATGTTTTTACTACTTAGGCAAGATAAGTTATAATATCAAATGTAAATGAGCCTTGGAAGTTTGGTTTGCTTCTAAATTTTATCATAATTTTCTGCTTCTTTGACAATCAACCTTATGTATGGCTAGGGTCACACTTGGAGGATAACCCACGCCCGACACCTCTGCTAATTTTCCCCCAAAGCACATAGCGTTAACGCTATGAGCTGCCTGCCAACGCTGCCCCATAGAAACCCTCTGTTTACCTTAGCAGAGGCCACAAAGGATGTGTGCTTTAGCTGAATGCACAGGAAAACGCTGCAGACAGCGTTTCCTGTGCGCTGTGATAAAGTGCACATCCTGTGTGGCCTCTGCTAAGGTAAACAGTGGGTTTCTATGGGGCAGCATTGGCAGGCAGCTCATAGCGTTAACGCTATGTGCTTTGGGGGAAAATTACCGGAGGAGTCAGGCGTGGGTCATCCCCCAAGTGTTACCCTAGCCTTACACAATCCGGTAGGTGTCCTGTAATCAGAACAAGGAAACAAAACAATTTGAAATGCATAAAGCTAATTTTGCAAAACTATTACCCAATATGAAGCTGGTTGCTGTGGAAGCGGCTGACCTCTGAAATGATAAAGATCACAAATACTCCTGGTGTGGATAGCAAACACCATAACTCTTCACTATTCCGCAAACCCATTATCACATTGGGGACATTAGTGCGATGGAAGGAGATAATGTGTTATGAGTAACTGCTGACCATTCATCACCTGCAGTAATTTACTTGAGTCACATGAACAATCCTAATTAGTATTTATAGAGTATGGATCCTCCCTACAGGCCAGTATTAGCAGATGGAAATACTTGGTTGAGAAGAGTTAGATAGACTATATGGGTGAATTGTTAAGCCCGTATCATCACTAAAGTGACCATTTCAGTTCATGATTTCTCATAAAGACCACTTGACTTGGATATATTGAGCTCTACTGCTTAAATAAACTGTGATAATCTAATATTTTTAGAGCTTTGTGTGCCACTGTTAGGAAATATGAAGAACTCATTGGGGACTCAACTTTAAAATGAATGGTTGAAACTAACGTAGAAGAGAAGATTTTATTTGTGATGAATGAGCACTACCATGTTCGGGTGCTGGGTACTCATAACAAGTAGGTTGGACGTTCTGATGGGTGCAACTCGTGTGCCCAAATATAATGAAAGACAGAGGGAAACTTGAGGATTTTTTCAGAAAAATGCTTGAGTTTCCCATTGACTTTCATTATACTTAGTACTCAATCAAAACTGTCCAAATGTCCAACTGTTTGCTATGAGTCCCAAGCCTGGTAGTGCTTGCTCACCACTAGTCTTTATTTTTCAGGACATTGTCCATTGTGTGACTTTTCTATTTTTTACACACACTTATTTGCCGGCTGAGAAATAATAAATGTACAAAAGTCATTTTGTGGACCCCATCTCTAAGTAAGGTCTCTTCACATGTGCCAACCTCTAGAACTCACTTCATGGAAGAATCATGAGCTTTAAAGTGTATTTACTGGAAATATACATTTTTGCTAAAATGCAATAATTTTTTAAGACTGCTTAAAAAAACTATACTTACCCTCACTGATTCCCTACAAGACCTTTTCTTTTATTAAGAAAAAATTATAAACTTGATTCAGCTTCTTCATGCAAATACGTTATTTTTATTGCAAAATAATATTACAAAAAAATTTAAAACTTGATTTCTAGAAACTGCAATGTATGCTCTTTGTCAAGCACTTTTCCTTTACTCAGTCCATGCTGGTCATTCCTACCTTTTTCTATCCTCTAAATGCCAAAAATGCTGTTGACAGTTGCACGAGCAACGTACAGCTGGGCGTTGTTGTGTTGGGAAACTGCTCTTCGGACATTTTTAGAAATGGCCAGACCACAGGTATACTGACTAAATCAATGTAAGGCCAAGTTGTTAAGCTGGAAAGAAGACTACAGGGATCCGGCTACCGTACATGCCGTACATGCTGTACATGCCGTTTTCAACATGTTAATTCCACGCTTCATGTTGCTCATGCTATTTTGAGCAGCCTGAGTGGCCTAAATTTGCAATCATTGTCTGCAGCATCTCTGGACTTGTTTCCCTTCTGAGACATCTTTGGTCAGCAATTATACAATGAACTGCCAGCAGTGGATCTTGATGATTTGCTAAATTGCAGCAGAACCTTCCTCAGACAACTATTAATGACTTTACTGATGGCAGCCCAGGGTGGGGGACATTAGTGCGGGATCGGAGATTACCTCTATAACCGTATCATCAGCAGATCACCCCGTAACAGTGCATCATGACCACATTGATCGCTTAAACTTTTTCTTCCCACTCTCCTCCGCCAAATCCTAGGTGTGTCTGATAGACCAGTGCTCCTTATAGTCCCAAAAATACAGTGCGTGCATGTGTGTGTGCTAATACACATATATATATATATATATATATATATATATACATACATATATATATATATATATATATATATTGTAGGGATCAGTCTCTATAGCAGCAGCAAGTAAGGCAGTGACACTCAGGCTCAGTCCAAAAACAAGTGTGTTTTATTGCACACAATGGCAAAAACAAACAAAAACAGTCCTTACATCAGGATAATAGCGTCGGCCCTAAACCTGCTCCTCCTGGAGCTCGCCTAGGGGTCCTTCCCCACCTTGGGGTCCGGTACACGCTCCCTGTGCTCTCACAGGCTCCTCTTTCACCGACTGAACTCCTCTCCAGTCTGATCTCATCTCACAACACCTTGACAGCCGTCTCTTCTGGCCTAACCTTTCTCACCTGTCTTTCCCTCCCAGCTACTTCAAAAGCCTGGGGCGGGAGATGAGGAATGGAGGCCCGCCCAAAAACCTTCCCCCATTCCTCATAGATGAGGTCCCATAACAGGCTTTACCAACAGCCACCGTTCTCAGTAACGGTGGCCACACCTACCTCACCTATGCTCATGTAAGCATCTCCCGTCCCATACATGCAGTAGTTCACCATCCTTGGGGAAACATAGCGTCCCTCTACCACCATTCCCCTTGCTACCTCACACACCCCCCCCCTCAGTTCAACCCTGGGGGGGTGAACTCCTGCCACCAAACAGTGAGTTCGGGACAAGGCATCGGCATTGCCCTGAAGCCTCCCGGCTCTGTGTTCCACCGTGAAGTTGAAGTTCTGGAGCGACAAGAACCACCTGGTGACTCGCGCATTCCTCTCTCTTGACTGGCTCATCCACGTGAGTGGGGAGTGGTCAGTCACCAACCGAAACCGTCGCCCCAGCAGGTAATACCTCAACGCTTCCAAGGCCCATTTGATGGCTAGGCACTCCCTCTCGACCACACTGTAATTTTTCTCTGCAGGCGTAAGCTTGCGGCTCAGGTAGTTAACGGGGTGTTCTTCCCCATTCACCTCCTGAGAAAGGACTGCACCTAGCCCTACTTCTGATGCATCTGTCTGAACGATGAAGGTTTGGGTGAAGTCAGGTGTGACAAGGATGGGAGACCCGCATAACACAGTCTTCAAGACCAGAAAGGCATGCTCGGCCTGGGGGTTCCACTTTACCATGACGGGCCGTCTTCCTTTCAGAAGGTCTGTCAATGGGGCTGAGAGGGTGGCAAAATTGGGGATGAACCTCCTGTAGTATCCCACAATTCCCAGAAAGGCTCTCACCTGCTTTACTGTCCTTGGTTGGGGCCAACTCTGGATGGCTTCGACCTTGTTGACCTGCGGCTTAATCATACCTCGCCCTATCACATACCCCAAATAGCGTGCCTCCTCCATTCCCAGAGCACACTTTTTGGGGTTGGCAGTCAGTCCCGCTGCCCGGAGAGAGTCCACCACAGCCTGTACCTTGGCCAAGTGGCTCTCCCAGTCGCTGCTGAAAATGATGACGTCATCCAGATAGGCCGAGGCATACCTTTGATGAGGCTTCAACACGATGTCCATTAATCTTTGGAACGTGGCTGGAGCCCCATGTAGGCCAAATGGCAACACCAGGTAGTGAAACAGACCCTCCGGGGTGATGAATGCGGTCTTCTCTTTGGCGCTATCCGTAAGGGGTACTTGCCAGTATCCCTTAGTTAGATCGAGTGTGGAGAAGTACCGGGCTTTCCCGAGTCTTTCAATGAGCTCGTCTACTCGTGGCATTGGATAAGCGTCAAATTTAGAGACCTCGTTCAGCTTCCGGAAGTCGTTGCAAAACCGTATCATCCCATCGGGTTTGGGAATAAGCACAATGGGACTAGCCCATTCACTTTTCGACTCCTCAATAACCCCTAATTCCAGCATTTGACGAACCTCCTTTGAAATGGCCTTTCGCCGTGCCTCAGGTACTCGGTATGGCCTCATCCGAACTTTTACCTGGGGCTCGGTGACAATGTCGTGTGTAATCAACGAGGTACGCCCTGGCAGCTTTGAAAACACATCCGTATTCCTGGCCACAAACTCTCGAGACTCTTGCTGCTGGTTTTTCGTGAGGTTTCGGCTATCGTCACTTCTGCCACTGCCCCCTCAGGCACCACCTTGGCCTGTAAAGTCAGTGCAGGAGGACGGTCAGCTGGAGACCCTTCTGTACCCAGACCCTCTCTGTCTTTCCAGGCTTTTAGCAGATTGACATGGTATATCTGCTCGGTCTTTCTCCGACCCGGCTGATATACCTTGTAGTTGACCTCCCCAACTCTTTCTAGGACTTCGTAGGGCCCTTGCCACTTCGCCAAGAATTTACTCTCCACAGTAGGCACTAGTACCAGGACTCTGTCTCCCGGGTTAAAAGTTCTGACCTTAGCGGATCTATTATATACCCGGCTTTGAGCTCTTTGGGCTTCCTCTAAGTGTTCTTTCACTATCGGCATCACCGCTGCCATCCGGTCCTGCATGGTCGCGATGTGCTCTACTACACTTTTGTGAGGGGTGGGTTCCTGCTCCCATCACTCCTTGGCAATGTCGAGCAGGCCCCGGGGATGTCTACCATACACGAGTTCGAACGGAGAAAAAACCTGTTGAGGCCTGTGGTACCTCCCGAATCGCGAACATCAGGTATGGTAGAAGACAATCCCAGTCCTTCCCATCCCTGGATACCACCTTTTTCAGCATGCTTTTTAGGGTTTTGTTGAATCTTTCAACTAAGCCATCTGTCTGCGGATGGTAGACCGAGGTGCGCAACTGCTTTACCCTGAACAGTTTACATAGCTCCTTGGTAACCTTGGACATGAACGGCGTCCCCTGGTCCGTAAGTATTTCTTTAGGGATTCCCACCCGGCAGAACACGGCGAGTAGCTCTTTGGCTATCAATTTCGCCGAGGTGTGCCGCAGGGGAATTGCCTCTGGATACCTGGTAGCGTAATCCATGATTACCAGGATATGCTGATGCCCTCGGGCAGACTTGACCAGAGGACCCACCAGATCCATGGCGACCCTTTCAAATGGTACGTCTATAATGGGCAGGGGTACCAAGGGACTACGGAAGTGCGGCATAGGAGCGGATTGCTGACACTCGGGGCATGATTCGCAATACCGCTGCACCTCCCGAAACACCCCTGGCCAGTAAAAACGCTGCAGAATTCGTTCCAGAGTCTTTTTATGGCCCAGGTGTCCGCCCAGCACATGCCTATGTGCCAAGTCGAGCACCGTCGGGCGATAAGGCTGCGGAACCACCAGCTGTTCCAAGGTCTCACCCCGCACTCTGTCAACCCTGTATAACAGATCCTGGTTGACAGCCATGTGGGGAAACACCTGGTCTGCTCCTGGGTACTGAAACACCCCATTAATACAAATCACGTTTTCCCTTGCCCGATTTAACGTCGGGTCTTGGAGCTGTGCAGTACCAAAATTGTCACGGGGAACTCCCAACTCTGCGAACTCAGGTACTGACCCGAGCTCGTCGGCTTCACCCGCTAATACTTCTAGAGGGGACATTGTTACTCCCACAGCTGGCACCCCTGAGTCGGGATCACGAGGTTCAGGCTCAGGGTCCATGACATTCTGGACTTGTTTACCCCTTAACCCCGGGTTTCCCGGTAACAGAGTCCAGAATAGAGGAAAGTCTCTCCCAAGGATCAGTCCATACGGCAGGGACTCTAGCACTCCCACCTCATGACGACACTCCCCCTTCGGGGTTTGGATAGTGATTATGGCGGTAGGGTACTCTTTCAAATCCCCATGAATGCATAAGACCCCCACATTACGTCCCGTGTAGGATGCAGACCCAGCCAAGGTGGCATGCACCAGGGTGATAAGGCTTCCCGAGTCCAAGAGGGCAGCTGCAGGACATCCTGCCACCGTAACCTGACACATGGGAGAGATAGGTGCAGGCTCTGGGGAAGCAGCGGTATATACCGGGAAGGCATAGAGGGAGACACGCCGGGCCACACTGCAGTCCATAGGATCGGTGGTGATAGGGCAGTTTGCAGCAATGTGTCCTCGCTCTTGACACCTCCAGCACACAATAGTCTCTAGCTTCCTTGCCTGAGGGCCTGTGGGGGTGCGTGTCAGAGTCCTGTATTTCTCAGGGTCGGTGACCTTGCGGGATTTGGGGAGCACACGGGCTGGGGAAGAAACTTTTAACAAGTCCTGGGTGGCCTCATACCGTTCCACCAAACCGACCAGCTGGTTGGCATCGACAGGGTCCCCATGTCCCACCCACTGCTGTATGGCTGGGGGCAAGGCCCGCACAAACTTGTCCAGTACCACTCTTTCCACCATCTGCGCTGGGGACAACAGCTCTGGCTGTAACCATTTTTTTACAAGATGGACGAGATCATACATCTGAGACCGGACCGCTACAGTCTCTACATAGGCCCAGCGATGGACTCTCTGGGCATGGAGATACACATTCACACCTAATCGAGCTAGAATCTCGGCTTTTACCTTTTGATAGTCCCGGGCGTCCTGCTCGCTCAGGTCGTAGTACGCTTTCTGGGGCTCTCCAATCAGATATGGCGCTACGACCTCCGACCATTGGTGTAGCGGCAGACTCTCTCGCTCTGCCACTCTCTCGAACCCCGCCAAGAAAGCTTCGACATCGTCCCCTGCGGTCATCTTTTGGAGGGACGCACGGACCCTCTTCTTGATGTCCTGCTGTGGATCAGATGGTGCGCTTGACCTCAGGGCTGTTAACTGTTCCATCAGGAGTTGGTTGGTTTGCTGTTGAAGTCTCAGGGCCTCCGTATGGCTGTGCTGCTGGGCCTGCAGCGCCTCAGCATACATCTGCTGTTGCTGCTTCTGCTGCAGGTTGGCTTCAATCAATGCCTTTACAACGTCCTCCATTGCTGAGCGCTGCTTTAGGGCTTGCTTCACCCAGGACATACAACTCGTCCTCTACAGCGGTTAGTGTATGCCTTACTGCATTTCCCGCATTCTCCACCATATGTAGGGATCAGTCTCTATAGCAGCAGCAAGTAAGGCAGTGACACTCAGGCTCAGTCCAAAAACAAGTGTGTTTTATTGCACACAATGGCAAAAACAAACAAAAACAGTCCTTACATCAGGATAATAGCGTCGGCCCTAAACCTGCTCCTCCTGGAGCTCGCCTAGGGGTCCTTCCCTACCTTGGGGTCCGGTACACGCTCCCTGTGCTCTCACAGGCTCCTCTTTCACCGACTGAACTCCTCTCCAGTCTGATCTCATCTCACAACACCTTGACAGCCGTCTCTTCTGGCCTAACCTTTCTCACCTGTCTTTCCCTCCCAGCTACTTCAAAAGCCTGGGGCGGGAGATGAGGAATGGAGGCCCGCCCAAAAACCTTCCCCCATTCCTCATAGATGAGGTCCCATAACAGGCTTTACCAACAGCCACCGTTCTCAGTAACGGTGGCCACACCTGCCTCACCTATGCTCATGTAAGCATCTCCCGTCCCATACATGCAGTAGTTCACCATCCTTGGGGAAACATAGCGTCCCTCTACCACCATTCCCCTTGCTACCTCACAATATATATATATATATAATGTGTGTATATATCTATATATGCATGTATATGTACAGTATATATGTAGCATATACTTTTTTATTTTAAACAGTTGTATAAAAAGTGTTTGCCCCTTCATGATTTTTTAATTCTTTTGCATGTTTGTCACATTTACGGTAGATGTTTCAGATCACCAGAAATACTTAAATATTAGACAAGAATAATACAAGTGAACACAAAATGCAGTTTATAAATGAAGGTCTTTATTATGAGCAGAAAAAGAAAACCAAACCTACAGGGCACGGTGTAAAAAGGAGATTGTTCACTAAACCTAATAACTGATTGAGCCGCCCTTATCAGCGATAACTGCAATAAAGCTTTTGCGATAACTGGCAATGAGTCTTTTATAACGTTCTGGAGGAATTCTGGCCACTCATCTTTGTAGAATTGTTTTAATTCAATCACATTGGAGGATTTCCAAGCATGAACCACGTTTTTAATTTCATGACACTTCATCTCAATTGGATTGAGGTCACTACTTTAGGCTTCTCCAAAGTCTTAATTCTGTTTTTCTTAAGCCATTCAGAAGTGACTTGCTGGGGTGTTTTGGATCATTGACCTTCTGCATAACCCAAGTGCTCTGCAGCTTGAGGTCATGAACAGTTGGCCGGACATTCTCCTTCAGGATTTTTTGGTAGACAGCAGAATTCATGGTTCCATTTACCACATCAAGTCTTCCAGGTTCTAAAGCAGCAAAACAGCTCCAGACCATCACACTACCACCACTATACTTTACTGTTGGTATGATGTTCCTTTTTTAAAATATAAAATACTGTTTTGCTTCTGCACCAAATGTAATGGAACATACAACTTCCAATAAGTTCAGCTTTTACCTCGTCAGTTCACAGAGTATTCTCCCAAATGTCTTGGCGATCATCAAGATGCTCTCTGGTAAATCAGAGATGAGCCTTTACGTATGTTCTTTTTGATCAGCAATGTTTTTCGTTTTGGACCTCTGCGGTGCGGCCACTTTTGTCCAGTCTCTGTAACGACCGCCCGCTGTGAGGCCGAGCTGCTGGCAATGCAGCACCCTGAGAAACCCGGAGACCCTTTCCCCCTTTACAGGGATCTGGAATTACAGCAAAGCCCAGGAGGTAGCTGCCTAAGATGAGCAGCGGACCAGAGCAGGAAGGTCACCAGGAAGGGAATAAAAACCAAGGTCCTAAAACGTTGTCAGGAGTCCGAGTCAAACCAGGAGGGCAGCTAGGGTACAAAATCTTCGGGCTGAAGCAGGGTCAAAAATCCAGGCAAAGGTCAGAGTCAAAACCAAACACACACTAGATCACTGGGGAAAACAAGACTATATCTGGCAGCCTGCAAGACAGGCTCCAAGGTATTTGAAGGGCACGGTTACCTCCCATAGGCTGGAGCTCACAGCCTGATGATCTCATCCGGACCACTCCTAGAACCAGGCCAGACGGTGATGCACGAATGGCACCAACCACCCCACTTCTGAAAGAAGAACGAAGGCTGCGCCTATCAGACGCCTTTGCAGGACTCTCTCTTCTGCAACCAACATCACCCACAGGAGAAACATGGCGCCGTCCAGCGACAAACATCGAAGGAGCAGGTCCATGTGAGGACATGGCTCTACCATCACCAGCATCATCAGCTGAAAAAATCCGGTGCCTCCTAGCAGCCGAGACAGGAACACGAGGCACCGAGTCCAATGACGATGTGACAGTCTCTTTCTTATGATGGAGTCATGAACATTGACCTAAACTGAGGTAAGTGAGGCCTGCAGCTCTTTGGATGTTGTTGTGGGGTCTTTTGTGACCTCTTGGATGAGTTGTCGCTATTCTATTGGGGTAATTTTGATCAGTTGGCTACTCCTGGGGAGGTTCACCACTTTTCCATGTTTTCGCTGTTTGTGGATAATGGCTCTCACTGTGGTTCACTGGAGTCCCAAAGCTTTAGAAATGGCTGTATAGCCTTTTCCAGACTAATAGATATTAATAACTTTGTTTCTTCTTTCTTCCTGAATTTCTTTGGATCACAACATGATATCTAGCTTTTGAGGATCCTTTGGTCTACTTCACTCTGTCAGGCAGCTCCTATTTAAGTGATTTCTTGATTGAGAACAGGTGTGGCAGTAATCAGGCCTGGGTGTGGCTAGGGAAATTAAACTCAGCTTCCCAAAGATATGATAAACCACAGTGAATTTATGTTTTTAAGGGGGAAAGTGGCAATCACGTTTTCACACAGGGCCCTGTAGGTTTGGATTTCTTTTTCTCTTAATAATAAAGACCTTGATTTAAAAACCGCATATTGTCTTTTTGTGTGGTCTTTCATGTTTAAATTTGGTGATATAAAACATTCAAGTGTGACAGACATGCAAAAGAATAAGAAATCAGGAGAGGGTCAAACACTTTTCCACACCACTGTATATGCCTCTGTTATGCAAGGCTGCTTTAAACAAAATCTGGGTATATATTTCTCAGTGCGCAATGATCTACAGGCTCCGGTTATGAAAAACTAGGACATCAAAATTCATAATGTTCAAATATTGAAGCAGAAGCCTGTTGGTTTGGTAAAATGGAAAAAATTAGATGGATTTAAAACTCCATTTATAATTTAGTACCAATTATTCATTGTTTGACATTATCTTAGAAACAGAGCGAAGGACTAAAACAAATATTTTCTCTAAGCTTCAGATGATCTGATATAATGTTCCAGCACAAAATGACTACAGCGTAAAAATACAGTTTCCTAGTGGAGAATTTAATGTAATTTGTTATAGGAATACCGGGAACAGGCAAAAAAGGTCACTTGTCAGAGTACAAACCAATGGGGGACAATGCACTTATCGCTGCATGCAGAAGTTTCTATTTCTCCGACTTGTAGATACAGCAGCTGAAGTTGGCTAAATATTGTATTACGGTAACTTTTCTAAATCTTGCTCTTTTGCTTAAAGTCTCCGAACCAAGTTTTCTTCATTCTTGGATTCTCGCATACACCAGACTTGCCGTATCACATTTTCTTTTGGCATCCTTAGACTGGAATACGCGAGTCTCGTCCCGAATCCGGAACAGAATAGTACAAGCTTCGATTTCACAGCTGATATAGGAATGCTTACTCATCTGCATTCACAACCATATTTCAGGATTATTAACATCTTTCCAACATAATTAAATTATTAATTACAACTTAATTAAAATCTAAGCTTTGCCCCTTTTTTTTAGTTGCCATCACCCGGACTTCCGGGTTCTTTACATGGAACCAGAAATATAGTTAGTATTCTAACTAATTTATGTTTTTAATTTGTTTTTAAAGGATTTAATAAACGGTGCTTCCTTCCGTTCCCCTGTTATATGGGATGAAAAGCTGTCCTTTTGCCTCATGTGAAGAGTCTTCAATTTGGAACAGAGAAAGTGGACCACTTTGTGCATCCATTTAAAGGCAATCTGCTATTAATGATTAATGTGGGGTTAATACATACCTCTGCAATATTGTTGACCTTCCAGTAGGGGCCTATGTAATCTGCCAGGCATTAATAAGTGGTGTGTCCCCAGGTGGCCGGGCTCTACGGCCGCACCACTGTGTCAAGTATGCCGCGCATGCGCAGTCACCATGGTGATACGATCCAGGTGAGCGCGCGTGCTTGCGGCATGACGCAGCGGCTGTGAGCAATGGCCACTGGTCATGTGGGTAGACGCGTCACTTCATGTGAGACCGATACGTAACGTTCCTTCCGGTGTCGCGGACGGCGGATACAGCTTGAAAACCCATGGGGGACTCCAGTATGCATCCCCCTGAGGAAGTGGCCATAGGTTTAAGTGACCCAGGCCACGAAACGCGTTGGGATCCTCCTGGCCCAGTCCTCCCCTCTGTGTGCCTTCCCGCGGTGTCCACTGACAATATGGGTAACTCTTTTTAACCCCTGAGGGGAATGTTGTTTCATATGGAATCTTTGTGATATATGGTGTTTGTTAGAACGTAACTCTCTGCTGCACTTTGCTAAATGATTTTTTGAAACCAAGTATTACACTATAACTGAGGACCTATATAGTGCAATATATGATGTAATATATACTTGGCTACTTAAGGCTTAATGAGGATTGTGCAATAGATGTTAATGTTGTTCTGACACCAATAAAATTGTATATTCCTGACTCCTATGAAATCTGTATGATTTGTTTGAGAATACCAAATGGGTGGCACTTGACACCATCCTTTCCTTGTTCAACCTTGTCTGTGTAATAAACTTGCATTTGTTTCATAATGGATAATTTACCGTATATACTTGTGTATAAGCCGAGTTTTTCAGCCCAAAAATTGGGCTGAAAAGTTCCCCCCTCGGCTTATACACGAGTCAATACGGTAATGGGCCCCCAAATGCTGGCACTCGCCCCCCCTGTGTGGTAAGGCCCCCCCGCTGCTTAACTTACCATCCCCGGTCTTCTGCACCGCCGGTCTTCTGTGCTCCGTCCTCCATGCCCCGAGTCCCGTCCGGCTGCATCCGGGATCCCCGGCCGTTGCACGATGACGTCATCATAACTGCGATGGCCGGGGATCCCGGATGCAGGCGGATGGGAGCATGGAGGACGGAGCACAGAAGACCGGCGGTGCAGAAGACCGGGGATGGTAAGTTAAGCAGCGGGGGGGGGGGCCTTACCACACAGGGGGGGCGAGTGCCAGCATTTGGGGGCCTGTATACCCCTGGGGCTTCTATATACCCCTGGGGCTGCTGTATTACCCCTGGGGCTGCTGTATTACCCCTGGGGCTGCTGTATTACCTCTGGGGCTGCTGTATTACCCCTGGGGCTGCTGTATTACCACTGGGCTGCTGTATTACCACTGGGGTCTGTATATACCACTGGGGAGGCTGCTGTAATACTGCTGGGGTCTGTATATACCACTGGGGAGGCTTCTGTAATACTACTGGGGCCTGTATATACCACTGGGGAGGCTGCTGTATACCACACTGCTGGGGGCTGTATACCTGTGCTGGGGTCCACCCTCGGCTTATACACGAGTCAATAGGTTTTCCCAGGTTTTGGGGGCAAAAGTAGGGGGGTCGGCTTATACACGGGTCGGCTTATACACGAGTATATATGGTACCCAGTATTTTGCTGTTTTATACCGTATATGAATAGCTCTGAAGTGGGAACCTATACAAGGCTCCACACTTCAAGCTTCATGGAAATTCTGTATTTAATACACATTCAATTGTGTAAATTATTATTATAATCAACTTTATGTGTAGGAAAACTCCTTTAAGACTCCAGCTTGAGAAGATGAGCCGCACAAAGAAAGTTATGGTAGATGTTAGTGATTTTTATTATGGATTGACCAGGCCTGGAGTGTTATTCAGAAAGTATTAAAATGAGAGAATATTTCCGGGTCAATGCTCCAGAGAGGGTGTCGAATGTATGAAAAGTGCGAAAGGACCCAAGAGTGAGCCGCCAAACAAGGCGCATGTTCTTTATGCATAATTTAAACAGATTAAATGGAAACAATTTCATTTGCCACACGGTAAAGATTATGCATTCATTCTGTCATTCTGACACCTCTAAACAAGAACAAGTGACCTTTCTTTTGTAGGTTGGGAAGTGTTTGTAAAAAGGCTTCAAAGCTGTCTATGTATATGCCACTGAAATATGTCACCATTCACATCACGCTCCTTTAACTTTGCTTTCTGTAACTCTGTCTGCATCAGGTCCATCAAAATCTTATGCAAATATGGCTGCATTGGTCAGATGGAGGAATTAATACTTTAGCATTAAGATTTCCAGCCCCTAATATTTGTATGAATTTAAAGCCAGGTCCCCAAGTGCAAAAACACTGATTCTTTTTGGCACCAAAATGCACTATAGCAATCTCCTCGGATTTTTTCATGTTGATAAGTTTCTGTTCCCCTTATAGCAGTAATCAAATAAACTCATTGCTAATTCTCCTATTTGGACTAAAAAACAATGAACGTTTCTATAAAAATGAAATGAAAGAAAAAAATTAATTTTATTTGTAAGGAAAAATTATAGTTTGCAAAAGTGTCTTCTTCTATAAGCGCGGCTCCGGTTTGTCCTCAGGCAGTTTGTGACCTCCCGGCTGCTCCAGTGTTTCATGGAGCACACCAAAGGTGACTCTTCAAAGCAGCTCTATGAAAGACTCATTCTGGCTCTCAAAGACTTTCTTTGAGACTTTGTGATGTAACTTCAGACTTCCGGCCAGCGTAAGAAAAACCCAAGATAGTGCTCGTACACGACAAATGGATGTCTGTATGATTTCTAAGGAGGAATAAAGTCTGTAGCTTATCCCCTGAGAAACCCAGACAAGATTTCTTTATACATTTTAATTGCAGTATGAGACAAAATAGGATCAAAGGAAAAGTTTGGGGAAGAAGTGCTGGAATATTTAATTTATCTGCCTTTACACTCCTAAGATTAATGATAAAACACATGACTTGTGTAATATTGTTAGAACTGAGCCCTTCCACTCACACGGGGAAAATAACCAGGGGAATGTTAAACACAGGTCCCTATATAGACTAGGAGTATCTAGGGATGAGTGAATAGGGAAATATTCGGACTCGCTGTACTCGTAATGAGTAGGTCCTAATACTCCGGTACTCGTTATGAGTAGCGGGTCCAATGTAAGTCAATGGGAAATGCGAGTTATGCGAGTAACTTTCTGCTGACCCTACACAGTGGTCTGGGGGCTGAGTAAAAGGCTGAAATGGGTGCATGATTGTTTAAAAGCTAGTGGTAAAAAGCTGCTGGCATTTTAAACAATCACTCAGCTGATACTCGCTCCCCCGCCGCTGCTCAGCCTGATCCTCCTCTACCCTGCCGCCTCCCAGCCTGATCCTCCGCTCCCTCGCTGCCTCCCAGCCCGATCCTTCGCTTCCTCCGCCGCCTCCCAACCAGATCCTAAGTTAGGATCGGGCAGGGAGCACAGCACCAGGGTGCGGGGAGAGAAGAACCTGGGCGGGAAAGCCGTCAGTGAAGTCTTTTCATGCTGGCTTTCCCACCGGCTATTTCAAATGAACAGCTGATGCATTAGCTGTTCATTTGAAATAACCGCTGTGCCGTCACAGGGTTCCTGGGAGTTCAAATTCATGAAATAATTTAAAAAAAGGGCTCACTGGGTAATAATGGGGTTAGGGCCAGCTTTGTATTATCAAAACAAACCTTCTCCCTCTGACGTAGTCCAAACAAGTCTTCTTGTTTAGCTCAGCTACATCTCTGGTAGAGAATCTCTACTAGAGATGTAGCTGAGCAGTGCGCCCATCTGTGAGAAAGTTCATATGAGTTCATGCTGTCAAGCTGATGCATCAGCTGTTCATTTGAAATAGCCAGCGGGAAAGCCGGCAGTGAAAAGACTTCAATGCCGGCTTTCCCGCCCGGATCCTTCACTCCCCGCTCCCTGGTGCTGCGCTCCCTGCCTGGTCTTAAGTTAGAATCGGGCTGGGAGGTGGCGGCGGATGTGGAGAATCGGGCTGGGAGGCGGATAGGGAGCAAGGTACAGCTGAGTGATTGTTTAAAAGATTTTAAACAATCATGCACACATTTCAGCCTTTTCCTCAGCCCCCAGACCGCTGTGTAGGGTCCAGCAGAAAATTACTTGCATTTCCCATTGACTTACATTGTACTCACTACTCCTAGCGAGTAATTACAAGGAAACTCGCGGAGTAACGAGTAGCCCAAATACCGTACTGTTCAGCGAGTACCGAATAATAACAAGTTAACTCGCTCATCCCTAGGAGTATCCTAAACCTGACCCTGTTTTGTTCCTGCCTGACCTCAGAGATTGACACCCTAAAGTTATATAGTGGCGCCCCCACTCAACATCGGCTGACCCTGAGTGAACTTAACTACACCCTAACTATAAACCAAGTGTAACACAAAATACCAATAAATATAAAAGACGTGCACACAGGCGTAGAGTGAGACACAGGGATAAGAATTAGGGATGGGCGAGTATACTCGCTAGGACTCGTTACTCGGCGAGTAGTAAGGGACTCGCAGGACTCGGTACTCTGCGAGTTTCCCAGCGATTACTCGCACAGTAACGAGTCCAATGCAAGTCAATGGCAATCCTAGTTTTGTCAGAGTTTACTTTTTCTCACTCGCTAGACTCGCTATATCACATCGCTATGTAGCTTGAATCTCCCCAAATCGTTTAAACAATCGCACCGCTTCATGGATACCCGCTGTCAGCAGCGAGTCTGAGCGAGTCTGAGCGAGTCTACGAATCCGAGTCCTGTATACTGTATTCGGGACTCGCGAATACAGAATCTGTTATGTTCCGACAAAGCTTCCGAGACAGGCTAGCGTGTTATGTCAGAAAACTTGTGAAGATGGACAAGAATGTTAGCCAATCATATTCAGTAATGCCACAGCCATGTTGGTTGTGGCAGGACTATGATTGGCTTCTGTCCATCGTGATGCCTATGTCATGTATGAGAGGCGAGGCTGTATATAAGCCTTGCCACCGCCATTTCCTCCACATTCCTGTGACGATCTGAGCTAGTGCAGGGTGAGGTAGATGCTGGAGCAGATCATAGGGAGTGTCAGTCAGTGTAGGGAAACTTCAAGATTCCTTATATTTAACCCAAACAGCTCTTCTGAGAGCTACCAGGAGGACAGAGGAGTACTGTGTAGAGGACTGTAGGCAGGCAGGCAGGGAGGAGCAGCCATACAGTGCACACAGGACCGACCTCATAGCTTAGCTTAGGCTGGGTTCACATTTGCGGACCCCTCCGCAGCGTTCTGCGGAGGGGTCCGCAATGTGATCGCAGTGGCCGTGAGCTCCTATCTTTATAATGTGAGCGCACGGTGCTGTGCTTGACAGCCAGGACCGTGCGCACCCATTCACTCCCATATGTGATCTGTGCGCAGGCGGATGCCTGCGCACAGATCACACAGTCTCGTCCGCACCAGGGACGCGACATGTTGCGTCCCTGGTGCGGGCGGGAGTGTGTGATTTGTGGGCAGGCATCCGCCTGCGCACAGATCAAACATGGGAGTGAATGGGTGCGCACGGTCCTGTGCTGTCAAGCGCAGCACCGTGTGTCCCCATTCTAAACATAGGGGCTTGCGCTGGCTGTGCACACATGGCGATTCCCCTCCGCACAACGCTGCGGAGGGGAACGCCAGTGTGAAGGCAGCCTTACTCACTCAGCTTTCCTAATAGCTAAAGTCAGTGGCTTAGCTGAGGTACTATTTCTTATTTTTTTGCACCTGATAGATTTTTGGTCATAATAACCCCTTCAGCTTTATTTACTCTGTGGCAGACCAGTGCGTTGCTGATCTCCTACCTGCAAATAGCACGTACGCCACCTGCTTGTGCGACTACTTGTGCGCACTTAATAATTTTTGCAGGGACTAGTGTGCTGCTTCACTGCCAAGTGTTAGCACACACTTAACCCGCCAAAACGGCAATGCAAGCGCTTTCCGAGACACATCTGCGAATTGTAAATTGCACATTACTCGCCATTACTCGCTTCCCCATTCATTAACATTGGACTCGCTAGACTCGCATCGAGTAGCGAGTCCCGGGCTCGGACTCGCTAGAGTCAAGCGATTCCAAGTAATTTAGGACTCGCCCATCACTAATAAGAATGTGTTCACACTGTCATACAGTGAAGATGGAAGAAACTGAAAGAAACCCAAAAAGACTTACGGATTAAGTGGAACCCCCTCCGAATCCCAAATGAAACGGAATGGGAGAATACTGGAAACGGAAAAACAGAAACAAATTGCAAAGAAAAGCAAAAGTGATCTCCTGATCTGAAGAGCTGGGACTCCAAACATCCATCCACCTTGAAATATAGCCAGAACTGAGGCCTGTACATGTCAAGTATAAACAGCCCTTCCCAAGATGTGATAGGACAAACAAAACAAGGAAGTGAACACACCTGAGTAGAAATAAAACATGAACGGCAAGGCAAAGGGAAAACAAGAGAACTAATAGCAACTAGACAGAGATAAAACAAGCTGTGGTCTAAGAGAGAGGGAAACCGACCACACAACCAGAGGTCACCAGACGGAGCCCTGAAGTCGAGCCATGACAAATATGTCTTGTGACAGGATAATTACTGTATCTCTCAACCAAATTACACTATTTCATGTGTCGGTGACCAGAATTTAGTTTTTTCAAAGACCTAACTGCTGATGTAACTTTTATTAAATTATCAGGAACCGGGACAGCGCACCTGTATATTCACAATCAATTATGCAAAGTGTCCTGGGCAAAGTAGGGAGACTTGATTTAGAGGATGGAAGAGATATGTAGAAGAAAAAGGTAATCTTACATGGAGCTTGTAGTTGTGTACTGTTAGGGGCTTGGCCAATTGGAATTTTTGGGATGGAATTAGGATTAAGATTCTATAATGATGATAAATATATTAGTCACCTAACGTTGTCTAACATTTTTGTAACAATCTTTAGTTCCAAAAGAAAACAACTTCATGCACATTGTATACACAAAAATCACGTATCTGTCTTCCGTTTAGTTCTACCGTCCTCCTGATCATTTGATCCTGTCTCATGTAATTTCAGATCATGTTTTACCAGCTGTTCAAAGGATGAATTATTCTTTCTCCACCTTGTGCTCATAAGAAAATGATGATTATGCAATTTAAAACTAATGAGCATTTTAGGAGCTTTGACTATGTACATTCATAGCCGAATGTGTTGGCACCTTGAAATTGTTCCAGAAAATGAAATATTTCTTCCAGAAAATTATTGCAATTATACATGTTTTGTCATACATATGCTTATTTCCTTTGTGTGTATTGGAACAACACAAAAAAACAGAGAAAAAGGGCAAATTGGACATAATTTCACACAAAACTCAAATGGCGCAGACAAAATTGTT
The DNA here is from genome assembly GCA_033576535.1 of Allobates femoralis. Lineage (NCBI taxonomy): Eukaryota > Metazoa > Chordata > Amphibia > Anura > Aromobatidae > Allobates > Allobates femoralis. Next base: position 159,788,930 of record JARQOC010000007.1, read on the forward strand.
GGCACCTTTGCAAAAGTTTGGGTAAACAACTTTATTTTAAGCAAGTGATGCTCGTTCACACTCACCTGTGGCAAGTAACAGGAGTGGACAATATATAAATCACACCTGAAACCAGATAAAAAAAAGTGGAGAATTTGCCTCAATCATTGCATTGTGTGTGTGCCACATTAAGCATGGAGAACAGAAAGAGGAAAAGAGAGTCTGAGGACTTGACAACCAAAATTGTTGAAAAATATAAACAATCTCAATGTTACATGTCCATTTATAGAGATCTTGATTTTCTTTTGTTCTCGGTGTGCAACATAATCAAGTTTACAATCCATGGCACTATAGTTAATGTCCCTGGATGTAGACAGCAGAGAAATAATGATGAAAGGCTGCAATGCAGGATAGTCTGGATGGATAAGCAGCCCCAATCAAGTTACAAAGAAATTCAAGCTGGCCTGCAGGCTCAAGGGGCATCAGTGTCAGTGCATCTATCCACCCACATTTGAATAAAATGAAATGATATGGAGGAGACCCAGGAGGACCCCACTGCTGACAAAGAGACAGAAAAAAAAGCCAAAATGTACGTGAGTAACCAAATTCCTTCCGGAAAGTGTCTTGTGGACAGATGAGACAAGATAGAGCTTTTTGGTAAAGCAAATCTTTCCACTGTTTACCGAAAATGGAATGAGGCCTACAAAGAAAAGAGCACAGGACCTACAGTCACATATGGGGAGTTCAGAGAAAAGAGCACAGGACCTACAGTCACATATGGGGGTGGTCAAAGAAAAGAACACAGGACCTACAGTCAAATATGGGGGGGTCAGAGAAAAGAACACAGGACCTACAGTCACATATTGGAGTGGTCAGAGAAAAGAACACAGGACCTACAGTCAAATATGGGGGGGGTCAGAGAAAAGAACACAGGACCTACAGTCACATATTGGAGTGATCAGAGAAAAGAGCACAGGATCTACAGTCACATATGAGGGAGGTCAGAGAGAAGAGCACAGGACCTACAGTCACACATGGGGGAGGTCAGAGAAAAGAGCACAGGACCTACAGTCACATATGGGGGTGGTCAGAGAAAAGAACACAGGACCTACAGTCAAATATGGGGGGGTCAGAGAAAAGAACACAGGACCTACAGTCACATATTGGAGTGGTCAGAGAAAAGAACACAGGACCTACAGTCAAATATGGGGGGGTCAGAGAAAAGAACACAGGACCTACAGTCACATATTGGAGTGGTCAGAGAAAAGAGCACAGGATCTACAGTCACATATGAGGGAGGTCAGAGCGAAGAGCACAGGACCTACAGTCACATATTGGAGTGGTCAGAGAAAAGAACACAGGACCTACAGTCACAAATGAGGGAGGTCAGAGAGAAGAGCACAGGACCTACAATCACATATAGTGAAGTTCAGAGAGAAGAGCACAGGACCTACAGTCACATATGGGGGAGGTCAGAGAGAAGAGCACAGGACCTACAGTCACATATGGGGAGGTCAGAGAGAAGAGCACAGGACCTTCAGTCACATATAGGGAGGTCAGAGAAAAGAGTACAGGACCTACAGTCACATGTGGTGGAAGTCAGAGAGAAGAACATTGAACCTACAGTCACACACATGGTGGAGGTCAGAGAGAAGAGCATAGGACCTACAGTCACATATGGGGGTGGTCAGAGAAAAGAACACAGGACCTACAGTCAAATATGGGGGAGGTCAGAGAAAAGAACACAGGACCTACAGTCACATATGAGGGAGGTCAGAGAGAAGAGGTACAGTCAAATATAGGGGAGGTCAAAGAAAAGAGCACAGGACCTACAATCAAATATGGGGGAGGTCAGATATGTTTTTGGTTGTTTTGCTGCCTCTGGCACTGGGTGTCTTGAATTTCTATATTTATAGTAATAAAAAGGTGTGCACAACACTTATGGGAGAGTTTTCAAGGTGAACAGACCCGATAAGCCTACCAATGGAAATTCTGTAAGGAATTATGAAATCTGAAGATTACCAGAGAATTTTGGGTCACAATGTGGAGCCCGGTGTCAGGTAGTTATGTGTGCATCCTAGATCATGGGTCTTCCATCATGACAGTGACCCCAAACATCAAGAAGCCCCAGAAATGGAGGAATGAAAGTGCTGGAGAGATCTGAAGTGTCAGCAATGAGTCTGGATCTAAATCCCATTGATCACTTGGGGCAAGATCATAAAATCGTTGTTGAGAGAACTCATCTTCAAATATGAGAGATCGGGAGCAGATTATAAAGAAGAGTCCAAAACTCCAGGTGAGAAGAAGCTTGTGGAGGTTATAGGAGGCGACTGATCGCAGGAATTTATTCCAAAGGGGGAAACCAAATATTAAGTTAAGGGTGCCAACAGTTATATCCAGACCATTTATGTAGTACTGTGTGAAATTATGTCCAGTTTACCATTTTTCTTGAGTTTTTTTTGTGTTCCAATACACACAAAAGAAATAAACGTGTATAACAAAACAAGTGTAATTGCAATGATTGTCTGGGAGAAATACGTAATTTTCTGGAACAATTTCAAGGTGCCAACACTTTCGGCAATGACGTTAGGTACAGCAGTAAGAGTGGAGTAGATATGGAGGGTGCAGAGGTAGTATTCACAGCTGGTGCCTGCCATACTAGAAACAGCAGGTAAAATGATGAGTATCAACGAGTCCGGTGAGCCTGAATATCCCACAGACAGTACAGTGTACATGTCAAACCCACTGTCATAATTAGCAGATTATTCACAGACTTAAGGGCCCGTTACACACAACGATATCGTGAACGATATCGTTGCAGCGTCACTGCTTTGGTGACGTTGCAGCGATGTTGAAACGACATCAATGTTTGTGACACGTATCAACGATCAATGATAAGTCATTGATCGTTATTCGTAGATTTATGGTCCTGTCCATAAATCTATCGTTGGTCTCCCGCTGGGCACCCAGCATCGGCGAGTATGGCAGCAGGAGACCAACGATGAACGAGCTCCCAGCGCTGCACAGCAAGCGCTGGGAGCTGGTAACCATGGTAAACAGCGGGTATATAGGTAGCACGCAGCACCTAGTTACCCGATGTATAGCCTGGTTACCAGCCTTCTCTGCTTACAGACTGGTATCGAAGGTACACAGTGGGTAACTAGGGACAGCATTGTTCCTAGTTACTCGCTGTGTACCTTGGATACCAGCCTGTAAACGGAAAAGGCTGGTAACCAGGGTATACATTGGGTAATTAGGCGCTGAGCGCTGCCTAGATACCCGCTGTTTACCATGGTTACCAGCCTGCTCCCGCTTACCGCAGCCTGGCAGCGGGAAATAGACATCGTGGAAAGAATAATTCTTTTCCACGATGTCGCTGGTCCACTGATCGCTGGTGAGTCTGCTGTGTGACAGCTCACCAGTGATCAGTTCACGATGTGGCAGCGATCCACATCGTTGGTCAGGTCGCTGCCACATTGCAGCGTGAAACGGGGCCTGTAGACATATAACTTTCTATGAGAGTTTCATTGCTGGAATGGTCACATTTAACAAACTGTGGATAAATGAATAGAACGGGCAACTACATGAAACTTTGGAATATATCTTATCAGAAAAATAGGCTTCTATCTCCACTTTCTCCACAATTCTTATTCTCCCAGTGCCTCTTGAACTCACCTTTTACTCTAAAAACTGGTAAAATTCATCCACAAAAATTGAATGCCAATCACTGAGGAATCAGATTACAGCTGCCTACTACAATCTGGAGAAGGAGGAAGCAGAGTGAGAGAGGCAGATAGAAAAATCTTTTTTGGTCTATTGAGTGTTTCATTTTCTCCAGGACTGGATTCCTAGCTAAATTGCTCCATCTTGCTACTTCTAGAAATACTGCATAGAAATGTATTGAGTATATCCCACTCTAGGGAGACATTTTACGAGTCAGGAACTTGAAGGTTACAATGCCATATGGACCTCAGATGTTTAACTTGTATTTAATAGCATATATATTATTTGGTGGTGTAGAGGGTAAGAACTCTTTCCTATGTGGCCTTAATCTCATGTTCATATTTTTGATGGCCACTCCCCTCCGCTATAAAATGTCATTTATCTTTTCAGCTGACACCAGTGATGAATTCTATTTCTATGCTGTCCACTTTAGAAGGAGCCTGTCTCTGAAAGAAGCTGTGGTTTCGCGACAATTGCAGTTGTGGTGCTTTGGTGCAACTGAGGACTTTTGTGTTATATTATTTTGTGTCTATTTTCCCTCTGTCTGTGTCCCTTACCTTGTGTTGTATTATTGTAGAGGTGAGACTAGTGTCCTCCATGGCCGGCACAATAACCAGAGTGAGTCCAGGGCAAGTGAGGTCCTAGGCGTGTGATGGCAGCGGGAGAAAGACTTGCATAGGGACATTAGGGAGCGCAGGGTTCATCATCAGGTGATTGTCAGGCGGTGCCCCCTCTCCTCTTTTCTTATCTCCAGGGTCTACCATCCCCGTCTTCACACCTGTGTTGCACCGCAGGCTGGGCGTCCGTACACTCAGGCATTGCAAGAAACAGGAGAATGAAAATCTCTCATGTCTGTGTCTGTGGTGTGTGGTAGCCATCAAGACAGCTAATCTGCACTCACTAGCTCAGAGACAACTGAAAACTAGCGATAGATCTTACAGAGAAGAAAACTGGTGAGAAATACAGGATATTAGGCTGTCTTCAGATTTGCAGATGCCTCCGCAGTGTTTTGCGGAGGCATCTGCAAGCATCTGCATGCAGACGGCAGCCCGTATGTTTATAATGGTGCGCACGGCGGTCTGCAGATGCTTGCAGACCGCAGTGCGCACCCATTCACTCCTATATGTGATCTGTGCGCAGGTGGATGCCTGCGTACAGATCACACACTCTCGTCCGCACCAGGGACGCGACATGTTGCGTCCCTGGTGCGGGCGAGAGTGTGTGATTTGTGCGCAGGCGTCCGCCTGCGCACAGATCACATATAGGAATGAATGGGTGCGCACGGATGTCTGCAAGCATATGCAGACCGCCGTGCGCTCCATTATAAACATAGGGGCTGCCGTCTGCATGCAGATGCTTGCAGATGCCTCCGCAAAACGCTGCGGAGACATCTGCAAATCTGAAGGCAGCCTAAATCACAACGTGGCTGGAAATAGTGTAATTCTTCATGTACATCTTATTCTGAGTCACTTGAAAAAAATAGTCCACCTTAAATCTGGACATACAACCCCTACAACCATAAAACCATTATAATGATCTACAAGTTTGTCATTAATTCCAGATTCACATACCTTTTATATGACCTGCAACTATTTTCTCTGCCATTTTACATTGAGTTTTACCTCATTCAATCGATACTTTGCATTCATCACACATAATCTGTGTGTATGTTGAGGACATTTCATGCAACGCTTATGGAACGTAATCTAGAGAAAACTGATGGATTGTGGCAGTATGACAAGGGACAGCTGTCTGGGCTTTTTTCTTTTCATTTTTGAAATAGAGATATCTCATTAGTTTACATGACAGATACTGTATAATTCAGGTGGAAGCTTTCTATACAAGCTGTTTTGTATTCAAATTTGTAAAACTTTTTAAATTTGCCAATTTTAATATGTTGTTTTAAAAATAATTTAAACAAAAAACTTCCGTTCTGTAGCCATTGTGGAGCTCAAAACGATCAGCCTTGTCACCTTTTGAACCCTACGCTTTGGCTGCCTGAGTGAAACAGGATAATGAGTGTTCTGCTCTCGCTACATGGACATATAAAGCTAAACAGTCAGCTAAACCGGTGTATTGAGTCCAATAAGAAGACTGGGACTGAACATGGTAGTATGATTCAAATTGCTACTTCTAGAAATACTGCATAGAAATGTCAAGAGTATATCCCACCCTAGGGAGACATTTTACGAGTCTGGGACCTGAAGGTTACAATGCCATATGGATCTCAGATATATAACTTGTATTTAATTGCATATACTTTATTTTGTGCTGTTAGGGTAAGTGCACACTGGCCGGGTTTTCGGCGGTTTACCTGTGTAAACCGCCGTTTTGTTTACATTAGTTTTATGTTAATTTATGTTAATCCAAACCGGCGTTTGGATTAACATTAAAACTAATGTAAACAGCCCAAGGCTGTGCAGACACCGGCGGTTACCCAGCGTCATCCGTTGCTAACCCGCAGGTTTCCCAGCGGGTTAGCAAAGAATGACCATGTTCTAAAAACCGGCGGTTCTGCAGCGGCTGCAAGCAGAATCATGTGCTGCTTCCAGCCGCTGCAGAATCGCCGCCGAGAACCCGCTGGGCAGCCGCCGGATACCGCCCGCACATACCCGCCAGGAAGCCGGTGCACGGCGCCGGAGCTTCCTGGCGGGTCCCGCCCAGCCGCCGACGACCAACACGCCGGGTAATGTGAACTTACCCTTAGGGGTAAGGACTCTTACCTATCTGGCTGTTCTTTGTAAGCCTTAATCTTAGGTTTAGATTTTTGGTGACCACTCCCCTCCACTATAAAATGTCATGTGTCTTTTCAGATGTCACCAGTGTGATTCATTCTCTGCACGCCCTATGAGTTAATAATAATAATAATAATAATAATAATTTTTATTTATATAGTGCCAACATATTCCGCAGCGCTTCACATTCACAATACAAAGTTCACATTTAAGCAATCATAAGAAACAATTAGAAAATACAATACAATGCCAAAAAACAATACAATACAAAGCATAACATAATACAATAATTGGAGCAAAAAATGGGAACCCTGCTCATAAGAGCTTACAATCTAACAATGAGGTGGGGGTGAGAAGGTATAAGTGCTCATTTGCAATGATAATATAGTCAACTTGAGGAGATGGGGAACAGATAGGAGCAGAATAAGTGGCCACAACCCGTTATATGTGATCCACTTGAGGCGGAGCGGATAGGCTATGTCTAGATGACTGACTAGGGATCATGATAGGCCGCCCTAAAGAGATGTGTTTTTAGGGATCGCCTAAAACTATTTAAGTTGTGGATACATCTAATTTTTTGGGGTAGAGCATTCCAAAGAATTGGTGCAGCTCGGGAGAAGTCTTGGAGCCGGGAGTGGGAGGTTCAGATTAATGCAGAAGTGAATCTAAAGTGACTTCCAGAGCGAAGAGAACGGCTGGGGTGATAGACAGAGATGAGGGAAGAGATGTATGAGGGTGCTGCACTGTGAAGAGCTTTGTGGGTGAGAACAAGCAGTTTGAAATGGATCCTATAGTAAATAGGCAGCCAGTGTAATGACTGGCATAGAGCAGAAGCATCTGAGTAACGATTAGCTAGATAGGTAATTCTGGCTGCTGCATTAAGGATGGACTGGAGAGGGGACAGTCTAGTGCGGGGGAGGCCAACTAAGAGAGAATTACAATAGTCAAGGCGGGAGTGAATCAGGGCCACAGTGAGGGTTTTTGTGGTTTCCAAGGTGAGAAAGGGGCGAATTCTGGAGATGTCTTCAGGTGCAAGCGGCAAGAGCGGGCGAGAGATTGTATATATGGGTTGAAGGAAAGATCAGAGTCAAACATAACACCCAGACAGCGAGCCTGCTGACTCGGCACTATTGTGGTGCTGCACACTGAGAGAGAGATGTCATATTTAGGGAGGTTAGTGGAGGGCGGGACCAGGAGTAGTTCAGTTTTGGAAAGATTAAGTTTCAGGTAGAGAGCGGACATGATATTGGAAACTGCGGTTAGACAGTCATTGGTGTTCTTTATTAGAGCCGGGGTAAGGTCAGGGGATGAAGTGTATAGTTGTGTGTCATCAGCATAAAGATGGTACTGGAAACCAAATCTGCTGATGGTCTGTCCAATCGGGGCTGTGTAGAGTGAGAGGAGAAGAGGTCCAAGGACTGAACCCTGAGGGACTCCAATAGTGAGAGGAAGAGGGCAGGAAGTGGAGCCAGCAAATGATACACTGAAAGAGCGGTCAGAAAGATAGGAAGAGAACCAGGAGAGAGCAGTGTCCTTGATGCCGATGGAGTGCAGCATGGAGAGTAGGAGATGGTGGTGAACAGTGTCAAAGGCTGCAGAGAGATCAAGAAGGATAAGCGGAGAGTGGTGACCATTACGTTTTGCCGTCAGAAGGTCATTGGTCACCTTGGTGAAAGCAGTTTCTGTAGAATGTAGGGGGCGGAAACCAGACTGTAATGGGTCTAGAAGAGAGTGAGTGGAGAGGTAGTGAGTGTGGCGGGAGTAGACCAGGCGCTCCAGGAGTTTAGAGATGAAGGGGAGATTGGAAACTGGTCTGTAGTTGTTTGTGCAGGAAGGGTCGAGAGAAGATTTCTTTAATAAAGGAGTGATGATAGAGTGTTTAAAGGAGGAGGGGAAGACGCCAGAAGAGAGGGAGAGATTGAAGATTTTGGTTAGGTGAGTGGTGACCACCGGAGAGAGAGACTGGAGTAGGTGTGAGGGGATGGGGTCAGCAGTGCATGTCGTGGGACGAGAGGAAGAGAGGAGCCTGGAGACTTCATCTTCTGTGACCGGGTCAAAAGTAGTGAGTGAGCCGCAGGAAATGTGGGGAGAGGTAGGGGTAACAGCATTTGAGGTTGGGAGTTGATTTCCTGATGGATGTTTTCTATTTTCTCTGTGAAGTGGGAAGCCAGGTCATCAGCACAGAGGTCAGTGATGGGGGCCTGCACTTTAGGACTGAGGAGAGAGTGAAAGGTGTCAAAGAGTTTTTTTGGGTTGTTGGATAGTGAGGAGATCAAAGTGGTGAAGTAGGTTTGTTTGGCAAGGTGAAGGGCAGAATTGTAAGTTCTCAGCATAAATTTGTAGTGAATGAAGTTTTCTGGAGTGCGACTTTTCCTCCATAGACGTTCAGCACTCCTAGAGCATCGCTGGAGGAATCGAGTTTGTGATGTGAGCCAGGGCTGTTTTGCTCTGTGTTTTGAGGGTGAGGGTGCTACTTGGTCCAGGGTCCTTCTGAGAGAGTAATTTAAGTGATTGACTGCCAGATCGGGACAGGAAAATGAGGAGATTGGGGACAGTGATGAGTGTAGAGAGTCTGAGAATGTGTGAGGGTTTATGATCTGTAGATTTCTGAATGTGTGATATGTAGGAATGTGCTGGGGTGGGCGAGGGTTAGTGAGTGTGAAGGAGAGAATGTTGTGGTCAGAGAGGGGAGGTTCTGAATTATCTAAGGAGGAGGTTGAGCAGAGCCGGACAAAGATCAGGTCAAGGGTGTTACCATCCTTGTGTGTCATCGAGGTTGAGAGCTGAGAGAGGCCAAGAGATGTGGTTAGAGATAGGAGCTGAAATGCAGATGAGGAGATGGGGCTGTTTGTGGGGATGTTGAAGTCTCCCAGAATAATGGTTGGTAATTCTGAGGACATGAAGTGCGGCAGCCATGCGGAGAAATGGTCAAGGAATTGGGTGGGTACCCTGGGGGGCGGTAAACCACCACTACTCTAAGGGGGAGGGGATGGAAGAGCCTAATTGTGTGGACCTCAAAAGAGGGGAATGAGAGTGATGGAGCGGGGGGATGACCTGGAAAGTACATTGTGGGGACAGGAGTAAGCTTACTCCACCACCATGTCTGTTACCAGGTCTTGGGGAGTGAGAGAAATGCAAGCCGCCATAAGAAATAGCAGCCGGGGACACTGTGTCTGAATCCTGGATCCAGGTTTCAGTGAGGGCCAGCAGATTAAGGGAGTTAGTGAAAAAGTAGTTATGAATGAGTGGAAGTTTGTTACATGCAGACCGTGGATTCCAGAGAGCACAATTAAAAGAGAGTGATGAAGGTGTTCAAGTAATGTTTATAAGGTTGGTGGGGTTTCTATGTGTGGTGGGAGAGGGGTAGAAGTTGGTGGAGGGTGGACCAGGATTTGGAGAGATGTCCCCTGACAGAAGCAGCAGTAAAAAGAGGAAAGGCAAACAGTTTTTGTGATGGTGACTTTGTTTTTGGTGCAATCCCCTGGAGCATGGTGGTCCGAGATTATTCACTATGGTGAACAGAGTATGGGAGTTCAATAAAGTAGAAGGAAGGAGAGAGGGGTTTATGTGGATGAGGGGTGATGGAGGGGGGATGGGGCGGTGAAGGTAAAGAGCAAAAGCACATAGAACAATAGATATTGAAGTAAAGGACATGGTGATAGGGAAAAGAAAGAGAAGAAAAAATAATAAAAAAAAAAGGTTGTTTTATTTTTTCCTTCTCCCTGTTAAATAGAGTGGCTTACCTGACTCCTGCCCTGACTAACTGCCATGAAGTAACTGCATCCACTTTGCATGAGATGCCACACGTGTAAGCCCCCCACACGTGTACCCCTTAGGAATCAACTAAATTTGTAGGACACACTACAGAATCAGGAGAGGGGGATTGTGGGAAGTCACATGGTTTCAGGTAATTAACAACTACAAGGAACAGCAGGGGTGAAAGAGGATGAAAGGCCACAGACATTAGACAAGACTCCCTCCACACTATAACACCTCCAACAAGATAACAATTACAATGTGGCAAATTGTCATGTACTGGTGAGTAAGGAATGTAATGCATACAGATGACACAGGAAACTTTGCAATAAGTGCAGAGATGGAATATTACCATTAGACTATGTGATTCAAGCTGATACTATGGAGATCATTGCAGCAATCACAGGTATATTTAACATGCACTGTTATAATGGGTTGAGTTAAAAATTAGTTGGCATAGGCCTGTGGCCTTGGCCTATGTGATTTCACAAAGTGGGATTTCAATAAGTGGTCTGCAGAAATATTCCAGAGATAAACCAGAGGAAACCAGATGGTACCAGCTATACCCATCTGCTGACTGTCTCTAATACTTTGCTCTCTCACTAACACTTTCACCATTCTTACTTATACCTTAAAAGTAATTACTCCACTAATCCGTTCCCTCTTTCACTACCCCCAAACTCCATCACTCCCAACACAAATATTTATCTCCCCATCCCTCTTACCTTCCCACCTGAGCTCTTCGGCTGACCTACTTCTCAATCTCACACCTCTCCTGCAGAAACACAAAACAAGTCAGCCACTCTCATTCTCCCACCTACTTGCTCTCTCTTTGCTTCTGTTATTAGCTGGTGACATATCTCCCAATCCGGGACCTCCACTGCCAACATTACCCATTATTCCTCCCTCTTATCACCCCACATCTGCAAGAAACAGCCACAATCTTTTAAATATAAAACCCATTCCACTCACCCCCTCTCCACCGCCCCCTGTGGAGCGCTTTGGAATGCCCGTTCCATCTGTACTAAACACCACTTCATTCACAACCTCTTTACCTCTCGGAGACTATCCTTCCTGGGCCTCACAGAAACATGGCTGACACCCTCCGACACGCCCTCCCCTGCTGCACTGTGTTATGGTGGACTTAATTTCTCCCACACACCTCGCACTGGCAGCAAACATGGTAGAGGAGTGGGTCTTCTCCTTTCTAGCAACTGCACCTTCAACCCAATTCCTCCTCCTCCCTCCCGTATCCTCTCATTTTTTGAAGCGCACTCTGTCTGTATCTACTCTCCTTCCAACCTCCAAGTGGCTGTCATTTATCGACCCCTGGGCCCGACCACTGCCTTCTTTGGCCAATTCTCCATCTGGCTTCTATACTTTCTCTCTGTTGACATTCCCACCATCATAATGGGTGACTTCAACATCCACATTGACACCAACCAGTCTCCAAACTCCTGTCACTTGCTTCCTCCTTTGGCCTCTCACAATGGTCCTCCACAGCCACCCACATAGACGGACATACACTAGACCTTGTCTTCACCCACCTCTGCTCCCTAACTAAACCTACAACCTCCCCTCTCCTCCTCTCTGACCATAATCTACTCATTTTCTCATCCTTGTCCTCTTTACCTGCCACTCATGTCCATGAACTCGCACACCCTTGCAGAAACATCACACATCTTGACGCTCACACACTATCCAATGCCATTTTACCTCTTTCATCCATATCCTCACTCCACGACACAGATAATGCCACAGATTTCTACAATTCGACACTCAAATCAGCTATTGATGCAGCTGCCCTTCTTGTTCATGGCAGAACACGACGAATCAACAGACAACCCTGGCACACGGACACCACTAAAAACTGTGGTGGGAATCTAGGGATGCTGAGCTGCGCTGGAAGAGAACACATTCACAAGAAGACTACACAGCATTTAAACAAGCACTTCTCAAATTCAAGTCAGCACTCACCACCACTAAACAGAATTACTTCATTACCCTCATGTCCTCTTTGTCCTACAAACCCAGGCAGCTATTCAATACATTTAACTCCCTCTGCCGCCCCTCACTGCCCCCTCCTATTTTCTATCTCTGCAAAAGACTTTGCAACACACTTCACCATCAAGATTGATCAGATCAGACAAGTCTTTGCTGCCCAACCACCACAACCCCCATTTATACCAAATCAATCCTCTCCCGCATTAACCCTCCATCACTGAAGGAAAACTTGCACATCTCCTCTCTAGATCGCACCTCACCACTTGTGCACTGGACACCATCCCACTTCCTACCCAACCTCACCACAACACTTATCCCAGCCCTCACCCACCTCTTTAACCTATAACTAACTTCTGGAACCTTTCCTTCTGCTTTCAAACTTGCAACAATTACACCTATCTTAAAGAAGCCATCCCTCGACCCCATTTCTACATCCAGCTAGCGGCTCATATCCCTGCTCCCATTCACTTCCAAACTTCTCGAAAAGCATGTTCCCACTGTCCTCCTCCCCTCTCACCTCTCATCCAACTCTCTCTTTGATGACCTTCAATCTGGCTTTCACCCCCACCACTCCACTGAAGCTGCACTGACCAAAATTACTAACGACTTACGGACATAGCTAGCAGACATTTCTCCATCCTCCTCCTTCTAGACCTGTCCTCTGCATTTGACACAGTCGATCACTGTCTCTTATTACAGCTCCTCTCTTCCATTCCATCACTAACCTTGCCCTCTCCTGGATCTCCTTCTACATTTTCAACCACACATTTAGTGTCTCCCACTCCCATACAACCTCCTTGCCCCATCCCCTCTCTGTTTGGGTCCCTCAGAGCTTTGTCCTGGGCCCCTCCTTTTTTCAATCTATACCCTTGGTCTAGGACAACTCATAAAGTCCCATGGCTTCCAGTATCACCTGTACCCTTATGACACTCAGATCTACCTCTCTGGCCCAGATTTCACCTCTCTCCAGTCCAAAATCCCGGAGTGTCTATCAGCCATATCCTTCTTCTTCTCCTCTAGCTTCCTAAAACTAAATGTGGACAAAACCCAACTCATCATCTTCCCTCCATCTCACACACCTTCCTTACCAGATCTATATATCACAATAACTGACATCACACTTTGCTCTGTACCTGAAGTCCGCTGCATCGGAGTAATCATTGACTCTGCCCTGTCCTTCAAACCGCACATCCAAGCTCTGGCCGCCTCCTGCTGCCTCCAACTCAAAAATATTTCCAGAATCCTTCCCTTCCTCAACCCTCAATCTACTAAACTACTAGTTCATGCCCTCATCATCTCCCACCTCGACTACTGCAACCTCCTACTCTGTGGGCTCCCTGCTAACACTCTCGCACCTCTCCAATCTGTTCTTAACTATGCTGCTCGACTAATCCACCTCTTTCCTTACTATTACTCCACTTCTCCTGTCTGCAATTCGCTCCATTGGCTCCCAATTCACCAACGAATCCAATTCAAACTACTAACACTGACTTACAAAAACATCTACAATCTGTCCCCTCATATATAACTGAACCAATCTCCCGATATCATCCAACTCGTAATCTTTTGATCCTCCCAAGACCACCTCCTTTCCTCCACACTTGTATGTTCCTCATCTAACCGCCTGCAAGACTTTGCCCGAGCATCCCCCATCCTCTGGAATTCTGCATCCCAAAACATCCAACTGTCCCCCACACTCGGAACCTTCAAGCGGAACCTGAAAACCCAGCTCTTCAGAACAGCCTACCGCCTGCAATGACCACAGTGCCACCTCACCACCACTGGACCTTGTGCTCCACCACCACTGGACCTGGCACTCCACCACCATTGGACCCGGCGCTCCACCACACCCAGAGCAGACCCATCCTACTGTCTCTCTCCCCACTGCCCTGTAGAATGTAAGCCCGCAAGGGCAGGTCCTCTCTTCCCACTGTATGGATCTATCACTGTTAGTTTGTTCATTGTAATTTTAACTTGTTTGTATGTAAACCTTTCTCATGTACAGCACCATAGAATCAATAGTGCTCTATAAATTAATAATAATAATAATAATAATAATGATTTGGTGGAACTGGGGACAATAGGAATACATACATACAATCAGTGCAGGTATAATACATCACAAAATACATATCACAGATAGCTTTACAATATGCATGGAATATCTAGCAAGCTAGAGTCTAACCTGGGGTTCAACTGACTAAACTAGGGTAACATTTGGAGAAGTTAATGGCTGCAGACAACATACATTATTACCATCAATACTATCACAAGAGGGATTAAGATGATGGCTGTCTTCTTCTATGAAGCATGAAGAGAAAATGGAGACTGAACTACCATAATGCATTGCAAAGGGGAGGAGAAACAAGGACATAACAAATAGGAAACTGATGCTGATAAAAAGGTTCAGCCACTAGAGGGAGATAAAGTACTTTGAAACAAACATAGTTAAGGAAAACCTACAGTAGATATTGCTACAGAGCAAACAGTAAGTAATACAGATTGACTGCAGAGGGAGAACAGTGAGGGAGCAAACAAACAAGCCAGGATCAGAACCAGAGAATCAGATACCAAAAGTCTCTTTAGGCCCCTTCACATATCTGTGTTTCTAGTCTTTATGGTATCCATTTGTTTCATGGATACCACATGTACTCATTATAACCTATGGGGCTGCTCACATGTTCATTTTTAAAGCAGGTTGGATAGCAAGGGCCAATACAAGTCTATAGGTCCCTTGAAAAACTATATGCATCCATATTCTGTGGACCATCTGTGTTTAACATTGTAAAGTATGGGAAAAGTTTGGTAATCTAATTCTTTCTTCATCCATAATGGAATAACACTGATGACGTCGATGGTAAGAATGGACACACTGATCCAAAACACTGAGGACACCGTTATCATTTTTTCACATACCTCGGAAGGAGGCTTTAGAGGTAGCTGAGTTCAGGAGAAGGTAGCAGAGCAGAGAGAGGGTAGTCAGACAGCCCTAGGTCAGAATAGAATTCACGTTACTCGATTAGGTTGAGTCCACAAATCCAGTAATCATCTGTTACAATGGATCCTTCAGAGATCAGTGGGCAAGAAAAATTCTGCAAGACAACCTTTTCATCTGTTGTTGAATAACTTATTTCTGCAGGGTCCGTTTTTTTTAACATTGAAGTCTATGGAGAATGATTGCTATTTGGCCTCCATTTTTCTTTCATTTCATGTAAAGGATCCGCTTTTTCCCTATAAGGTCCATTACAAATCTACCATATCCAGGTGCATCTCAATAAATTAGAATATCATCAAAAAGTTATTTTTTTCAGTAATTCAATGCATAAAAGAGCAACAGATATATTATATAGAGTCATTACACACAGAGATCTATTTCAAGTGTTTATTTCTGTAAATGTTGATGATTATGGCTTACCATCAATGAATACCCAAAGGTCATTATTTCAGAAAATTAAAGTAGGGAGGATGAAGGGTTAAAAACCGCTCTGCCGTATTCCACATGACATCAAAGGCTGAATATAACATTGAATTATTATTATTTCAGGGTTCCCAATACCATGGCAATATGATATTGATGTGTCCTGAGGAAGGGGCCGGGAGCCCTGAAATGCATTGACTAATAAATCAATATTATTAATATTCACCCTTTGATGTCTCATCCCTTCATCCTCCCTACTCTATATGCACCACACTGGAGACTGCAGCCGTGATCTGCTTTTATAATGGTTGTGACTCTCACAACCACACAAGGGGAAGCCTCTGATACCTATTTTTGTCATATTTTATCACCCTTGATCCTCCCTACTTTACTTTTCTGAGATAATGTATTTGGGTTTTCATTGGCTGTAATCTATCATCATCAACATTAACAGAAATAAACACTTGAAATAGATCCCTCTGTGTGTAATGACTCTATATAATATACTGTATGTGTTTCGCTTTTTGTATTTAATTACTGAATAGGGATGGGTGAATCTACTCGCTAGGACTCGTTACTCGGCGAGTAGTAAGGGACTCGCAGGACTCGGTACTCTGCGAGTTTCCCAGTGATTACTCGCACGAGTCCAATGCAAATCAATATCAATCCTAGTTTTGTCAGAAACGCTGACAAAACTAGGATTGCCATTGTTTGCATTAGACTCCTGCGAGTAATCACTGGCTACTGTGCCAGTGATAGCAGGGAAACTCGCAAAGTAACTGCTGTTTCTTTGCGAGCCGAGTCCAGCTGTCTTCTCTGTGCAGCTCCAGGGTCCTAGAGCCCGCCTGCTGCCTGATGTAGCAGTGCTGAGATTGTTCTCAGTCTGCTCATTCCCTGTGTACAGACATGAATGTCTGTGCACAGAGATGATGTAGCAGTGCTGAGATTGTTCTCAGTCTGCTCATTCCCTGTGCATAGTCATCTATATTTATGCACAGGGGATGCGCAGAGAGGACATCGCGTTTTGGACTGCGTCGGACGGAAGAGGATTTTTTTAATTAAAGATGGAGTCCCTAATGGCTTTTTTTTTATTTCAAATAAAAAATTTTCTCTGTGTTGTGTTTTTTTAACCCTTTATTGGAGATTCTTAGTGGCTGGGTCAAACGTGGCCTGACATTAAGAATCTCGGGCTTAATACCAGCTTGTATAACAAAGCTGGTATTAACCCCTTTATTACCCAGCGTGCCATCGCCACCAGGGCCGCTGGAAGAGCGGGGTTCAGCGCCAGAGGATGGCGCTTCAATGAACGCGCCATCTTCTGGGGCGGCTGCGGGCTGCAATTTGCAGCGGTGGGTGCCCAGAAAGCTTGGGCATCCCTGCGCTGCGGATTCCAGCCCCCAGCTGCTTAGCTGTACCTGGCTAGACATAGAAATTGCGCGGAGCCCCACGCATTTTTTTTTTTATTATTTAATGAATTTCAGAGTCAGAGGCTCAGAGTCAGAGTCTCGGAGTCGGAGTCGCCTCAGAGTCGGAGTCGCCTCAGAGTCGGAGTCGCCTCGGAGTCGGAGTTGTCTCGGAGTCGGAGTCGTCTCGGAGTCGGAGTCGTCTCGGAGTCGTCTCGCAGTCGAGTCGGAGTCGGAGTCGTCTCGGAGTCGGAGTCGTCTCGGAGTCGGAGTCGTCTCGGAGTCGGAGTCGTCTCGGAGTCGAGTCGGAGTCGGAGTCGTCTCGGAGTCGGAGTCGTCTCGGAGTCGAGTCGGAGTCGGAGTCGTCTCGGAGTCGGAGTCGTCTCGGAGTCGGAGTCGTCTCGGAGTCGAGTCGGAGTCGGAGTCGTCTCGGAGTCGGAGTCGGAGTCGTCTCAGAGTCGAGTCGGAGTCGTCTCGGAGTCGGAGTCGGAGTCGTCTCGGAGTCGAGTCGGAGTCGGAGTCGTCTCGGAGTCGGAGTCGTCTCGGAGTCGTCTCGGAGTCGTCTGAGTCGGAGTCGTCTCGGAGTCGGAGTCGTCTCGGAGTCGGAGTCGGAGTCATCTCGGAGTCGGAGTCGTCTCGGAGTCGGAGTCGTCTCGGAGTTGGAGTCGTCTGGGAGTCGGAGTCGGAGTCGTCTCGGAGTCGGAGTCGTCTCGGAGTCGGAGTCGTCTTGGAGTCGGAGTCATCTCGGAGTCGGAGTCGTCTCGGAGTCGGAGTCGTCTCGGAGTCGGAGTCGGAGTCGTCTCGGAGTCGAAGTCGGAGTCGTCTCGGAGTCGTAGTCGTCTCGGAGTCGGAGTCGTCTCAGAGTCGGAGTCGTCTCGGAGTCGAGTCGGAGTCGGAGTCGTCTCAGAGTCGGAGTCGTCTCGGAATCGGAGTCAAAAAAATGCGTGGGGCTCCGCGCAATTTCTATGTCTAGCCAGGTACAGCAAAGCAGCTGGGGGCTGGAATCCGCAGCGCAGGGATGCCCAAGCTTTCTGGGCACCCCCCACTGCAAATTGCAGCCCGCAGCCGCCCCAGAAGATGGCGCGTTCATTGAAGCGCCATCCTCTGGCGCTGAACCCCGCTCTTCCAGCGGCCCTGGTGGCGGTGGCACGCTGGGTAATAGAGGTTAGGGCCAGCTTTGTATTATCAGCTGGCCCTAAGCCCGAAATTTATGGCGGTCACGCCAATATTAGACATGACCGCCATGAATTTCTATTAAATTGTTTTAAAAAAAACACAACACAGAGAAATTTTTTTATTAGAAATAAAAAAAAAGCCATTAGGGACTCCATCTTTAATTAAAAAAATCCTCTTCCGTCCGACGCAGTCCAAAACGCGATGTCCTCTCTGCTACATCCTCTTTGTATAGATATAGATGTCTATGCACAGGGAATGAGCAGACTGAGAACAATCTCAGCACTGCTACATCATCTCTGTGCACAGACATTCATGTCTGTACACAGGGAATGAGCAGACTGAGAACAATCTCAGCACTGCTACATCAGGCAGCAGGCGGGCTCTAGGACCCTGGAGCTGCACAGAGCAGACAGGACTCTTCTCTTATCTGTGCGAGTTTCCCAGCGATTATAGTTGCAAAGTAAACGAGTCCAATGCAAATAAATGACAAAACTAGGATTGCTTCAGGCTGAAGCTTCCGAGACACATCTGCGATTTGTAAATCTCACACTACTCGCTATTACTCGCTTCCCCATTCATTAACATTGGACTCGCTAGACTCGCAACGAGTAGCGAGTCCTGGGCTCGGACTCGCTAGAGTTAAGCGATTCCGAGTAATTTAGGATTCACCCATCACTATTACTGAAATAAATGAACTTTTGGATGATATGCTAATTCATTGAGATGCACCTGTAAAAGCCCTATCCAGTCTGTCTGTAAGTTTGTCTTGAAAACAGCGCCACCTATATAATATTGTAAGCATTGCAGTTAAACTGGAATGTAAAATGACCGTACAAACTTTGCAAAAATGTGCAATTTTGCACTTCATTGTAACCAGATAGATTGTCTTTCTGAAGTTTGGGTCCCACATGGGTCAGACAGCCATCCACTGACATTAAACTATTGCTGTAACATTCATGTGGCTCTCTCATATCAATGATTAACCACACTGTCAAGATGAATAATTAACGAATAGATCCACATTGTGCAAAGGTTTTGTAATTAGCTATAACTGTTTAGTAAAGTTCATTTTCCCACTGATTCACAAATTACTCCGATCATGTTTTTTAATAAAGTCAAACTATTAAACATATTCATGATGGAACATTTCCCTATACTATTATAGGGACATTTAGGAGAAATTTGCTCTCGGGAAGAAGTGAAGTGACAACCCCCTCAGAGCACAATTATCACAATGTTGCTGCAGGGATAGACTGAACATCTCTTTCAATAATATTACAATGAGCTGGTGTTAAATATATTACGAAAACTAATGTCAAACAACATAGCCAAAGGAAATATAGAAAACAAAGAAAGCAAAAGCAATGTCAAATAATAATGTTTGTTCATTTTACCAAATTATTATTTCACCTTCACATAACCGTAGAAATAAATGATGACATGTTGGCTGAATGTGGCCACTCCTTTGGGGAAGGGTTAGCTGTGGCCACTCCCTTGGGGAAGGGTTAGCTGTGGCCACTCCTTTGGGGAAGGGTTAGCTGTGGCCACTCCTATGGGGAAGGGTTAGCTGTGGCCACTCCTTTGGGGAAGGGTTAGCTGTGGCCACTCCCTTGGGGAAGGGTTAGCTGTGGCCACTCCTTTGGGGAAGGGTTAGCTGTGGCCACTCCTTTGGGGAAGGGTTAGCTGTGGCCACTCCTATGGGGAAGGGTTAGCTGTGGCCACTCCTATGGGGAAGGGTTAGCTGTAGCCACTCCTATGGGGAATGGTTAGCCATGATGTTATTTTTAATGGGGAGAGGTGATTGAATATTTTAACATTTAATTTGCCAGGTTTGTTGATTTCATTTCCCCCCAAATAATTTGATATGTAGTGTATCAATTTGTCATGAATAGTGATGAGCAGTTTCGTGGTCCATACTGGACACCTAATATACTGGCACGCACGGTCCTCAATCATGGGCTTGTCCGTTTTATTGTTCGGGTTTGGGCAGTGAAGCTGCAAAAGGTAGCAAAATGGTGATTAACCACAGACGCTGGCACAGAGGGAATCCGACTGCAACAAAGGGTGGAGGGATGCCGTGAATATGTATGAGGCTAATGAGGAGATCCGGAAAGCAAGTGTGAGACCAGCATGGAAGGGCGGTAAGTATGATTCACTTTTTGCTTCCTTTTGCAGCTCCCCTAGCCACCATTTTATAGCTTACGTTCAGGTCACCATACACTTATATGGGGTTCGGGCTCAAGTTTGGGTCAAGTCCGGTCACAAAACAGGCTTTTTTTCTATAGTCAGGCCAGATCTGCCCAACCTAAATATTTGTGGGTTCGCCCATCTCTAGTCAAGACTCACAAAACTGAAACACCTTCAGTTTCCCTTTAAAGATGGGTATAACACTCTGAGGTCTCCTACGACTGTATCCACCCTGTTTCATTCTCTTTAATACAAACTCACCCTTAGTAATGTCAAAGGTGACCTAACCATAAAAATTGATGATAACTAGTACTGATGAGCAAGTGTAATCGTTACTATTCACTACTCGCACAGATAGTACGATATTCACGATATTCGTTGAGTATCACTGGTGCTCGTGAGTGATGTGTCGACCGTTATTGATCTGACTCAAGTTGACAGCTCCTTTCAGTGCACAATGTGAGCTGGCACCTCAGACAGAGCAGATTGAATTTTAGGGTCTCTTCGGGGGCCACAGCAAGGTGTTTTAGTAATTGAAATCTCAAACTACCCCCCCCCCCCTCCCGCCCTGTCCGGGAAATTCTTGTTTTATAGCCAGAAGTGTGTGGGCAGAGCCTATCTCTAATTGACTAACATTAGACTCACTATTCGGAGGAATATGAGAGTATTAACACTACTCGTTACATTTAATAACACAGTGAACTGACTGACTTTTCATTTTTAAACACTATTAATCTTAGTCATTCATCGTCAAACAGAATGATCTTTGCAGAACACTGACTCAAACTGACAATGTTGTTGTCAGAGGTAACATCATCCTGCTCTAACTGAGGTGAGTGATGTGTCATGAATCCATACCGGCCTCTTTTTATCCTCACAAATAAACTTGATGGAGGAAAAGGAGACCCGTTGTGACCTCCATTTGATAAAACCTCTGCCGGACAGCTGATGCAGGTGGTTAGGTTTTCTTTTATTTATGATGCTCCATTATTAGCCACCTTTTCTTTCCCCACGATTTTTTACAACACTACAATTAGGTATTGCTGAATCTAGAATGACAAGTCTGCTTTTTTTTAGGTTTTGCTACCTAACACTTCTTTCTCTGTCCTTTTTGGTAAATGTTAAATAACTGTGATTGAAAGGCTTGTCAGAAGTTAAAGGGGTTGTCCGGTCTAGAATGACAAGTCTGCAGTCACTCTGTGTGACTATGCAGCCACTGTACTCTGCGAGGCTTCGCTAGATTCTCAGTGGTCACATGACTGCAATTATGCAATATGCAAATTCCTGGAGAGAACACAACTAGAAAGGCAAATTTGCGCAATATAAATTTTAGCGAGTTTAGGGTAACATAATTAAAACAGGTGTCCACTGCTAGGACAACCCCTTCTGATTCAACTTGTTCCCCCCAGGGAAAATAAAGTAAAATAGAGTCTGTAATTACCTTTTGTGCTGGTGCTATTCCAGCTCTCAGCTCGGAGCTCATGTGACATTGAGCCAACTTCTCTCCCACCTTCAAACCAAATGAGTGATCAGCAACAAGTGAGAATCTGTTGGTAAACTCATTTGTTCCAAAGGCGGGGAGACAGAAGCCGGCGGGGACTGGATGTTGGGCTTGCGTGATGTCTCAATATCACGGGAACCCCGAACCACAATTACCAATGCAGCTGGGATGATGCCAGCACAACTATTGAGTACAAGCTCTTTTATCTAGGGATGACATGTGGAATCACAAGGGCTTGTCCTAGTAGTGGATAACCCCTTTAAGGTTAATGTAATAGCTGAAACGCGTAGATTCACATGAAGCTTTTATCCTATGTTCATTGTATAATATCTGAATAAAGAAAAACTGCATGTCTATTGAGCTGAATCCTTTCTTCTTTACAATTATTTAACCCTTTCTAGAAAGCACAAAATAAGAAATGTTAAAGCTGGGTACAGTCACTTGTGACCAGCAAACACAGTGTCTCTGACGCTAATTTGGGATTTTTTGTGCTATCTTTCTGCTGCTTCCTAGTGCATTAAGAATTAAGAAAAATAAGTGCAACTGTAATTCAAATGCAGCAAGACAGATGCCAGCTGCAGCATATCACTGATCAATCACATTCATCTTATAGGGTTTCTAGCCTTTAGCCTTTTGTGAGGCACCGCCGGCATGGTGCTCATGTTCGGGGCGCATCACATGCAGGATCAGGGTATGATCCTGTTCACACTGGCCGGTTTGATAGTGGATGACGCTGTGTGAGCCTATCCTGAACACAATGAGGTTAATGTGATTGTGAGTGCTGTGGATCTGAAACAGTCATGAGACTAGTGAGTGGCTCATGAGATCGAGGAGGCCCTGAGAAAAGGAATGGGTGTTGATTGCTGACAGCCCAGGTGGGTGTGTCCTGAGTAATAACAGCCCAGCAGGATGAGTCACTGTGGGAGTGGCAGGCACGATAAGAGCCTGCCAGCTGATTGAGTGAGAGATTCATTCAGAGCCTGGAGATCGTGCTGAGACCAGCCTGAGTGCAGAACAGTCCAAGGCTCTGTGTGCATGGAATAACGGGAGCATGCTAGCTCCATGCCGGTGCCTAGGTCCGGGGTCGTGGCAGCACCTGGCAGGGGAAGCCATGGCTGAACCTGGTGGATACTGGTCCGGGCGTGGGGTGAAACGCCAGGGAGAGGAGCCCGTGGGGATGCCTGGTGGAACCTATGACACAGGTAGCGAGACCCGGATCCGTGTAAGAAAGCAGTTCTCAAATGCTTGTGTGAACTGTGCACCTGGTGTGTGAAATGTGCCAGGCGGGCATAGCCGCCCGAGGTCCGACTAGAAAGTCAGTGAGGGACCTGTGTTAACTATATGTGTATGAGGGCTTAGGTAATTGCCCTGAATGAGAGACGATGTAAGAGCCATGTATAATGATGTGGAGAGAGAGTGACCCAGCTAGTATGGATGATATTGGAGGCGTTCCGTCCCTGTGGGACGAGAGGGAGGCTTGCCCTGCTGCTTGCAGCGGGTACCTGTCCCTCAACCCCGACCTCTAATGGTGTGGGTGTGCCTGTGGCCAGAGACAGGGGTCACGAAGGCTCCTAGAAGGGTAACCATGGCTGATCCGATAGGGTGCTACTCAGACGCAGGGTACAGTTGTCGACCTGGAGACCTGCCATGAGATGAGATGGAGGTTTGGTGGCGACTGGTGGCCCGTACCGTGGTGAGTAGGCCATAGTGACGCATGGTTAGCCTGGATTCTACGGTTGACCAGGTCCCTGTTATGGTCATGGAGGAGCCAGAGTCCATGGATGTATTATGATGGGCTGTGAGTGGATGGGTGGATGCATGGGATCCATGGATATTGTATGATGGATCACATGTGGTATGTAAGGTCCTGGTCAGGCAGGAATCCTGACTACGGGATATATATGGAGTCATCAGGCTGGGTGACTAAAGCCAGGCGGCAGGTACTGCCATTGGGACCCACAGGGCCCGTTGAAGGGTACATAGCGAAGGTCAGAAGCAGGGGTTAGAAGGGCTCCTAGAGTGGGGAAACTGTGGTTGAACCAGGTGGGCACTGACCTGGACGTGGGGTGAAACACGTCCAGGAAGGAGCCCCTTGGCGAGGCATGGCGTACCCGTGACTCAGGTTGCTCAATCCCTGTTCTGAACCCAGAGGAATCATCATGGATAAATATGCATATGGTGAACTGATAAATGTATGTGTAAAGTGTATATAGGTCAGAGGCCGTAGCCACCACGGGAGCTGTTAGTAGAGCTCCAATGGGGACAGAGAGATGGTTACAGGTCCCGGGTTACAATAAGACGTTAGGTGCAATAAGTGTTATGTAATGTTATGTGTAAATGTATGGTGTATATGGTCCCCCATCCTGGTACAGGGTGCCCCCATCCTTGTACACAGCTCCCATCCTGGTAAATAGCCCCCCAATATGGTACATGTCCCCCCCACATACTAGTATGTATGACCTCCAGCCTGGTGTGTATCTCTCTCAATTTTGTACATGGCCCCCACCCTAATATGTATAGCCCCCCATATTTCTACATGGACCCCTTCCATCTTTGTACATGGACCCCCCACCCTGGTATATAGCCCCCCATCCTGGTACAAGGCCCCCACCCTGGTATGTATTGCCCCCATCTTGGTATATGGCCCCCATCATGCTGTACACTTAAAAAAATAAATGATTATACTTACCCTACCTCTGCTCCCCCACGGAGCTGCGTTCTCATCTCAGGCCAGCAGATGATCAGAAAGTGCAGGACTGCACATGTCTTAGGTTACCGGGATACTTGCTACTCTCCTAGCCCGGGATGCAGCTGCTATGTGATCCCGTGTGCCCGCTCATTAAGTGCAGTGAATAATAACTGTACTTAATGAGCCAGCACAAGCGATTGCCCAGGCTGCAATAACTGCTGTGTGATCCCGTGTGCACACTCATTGAGTGCATTGAATATTTACTGCCCTTAATGAGCTGGCACACACAATTGCCCCTGGCTAAAGCAATGATTGTGTCATCCTGTGTTCCCACTCAGGCAAACCCAGAGTTGGAGGGGCTCCCTGACACCTGGGCCGTTGGCGGTATGGCACTGTAAGTCGGACGTACGTACCTGAGAATGTTGAAGCAGGCACTGGGGTCAGCAAGATCCTGTAGCCCTGCGACCTCTACTGTTACACCTCTGCCTGCAATGTTAACCACAGGGTGATAAAACTTTAGTTTATGTAAACAACAGCAAGCACACAGATAAGATAATCAAAGTTGCATTTGTTTTTATAACTCTAGGGTACCGTCACACTAGGACATATCAGCGGAGATATCTCCAGTGACGCTCGGGGGCGTGCACGTTTTTGGCGCCCCGCCAGCGTCGCCGTCGCGTGTATACACCTCCGGCGACGCACCGGCGATGTTACAGGCGCCATCGCCGCTGGGGTGTCCACAAACCCCAGCGGCGACCCTGTAACATGGGAGCCTATGGCTCCCAGCGCCGGTAACATCGGCGATCGGCATGTTACATGGGGCGATGTGTACACATTGCCCCAGAGTGCTCGCCTGGTTTCAGAGCAGTGCTGCGAAATCAGGCAACCACTCTTAGGTGTCGATATCGCCTCTTTACATTAGGTGACGCACCGGCGATGTCGATAGGCTACGCCCCTGCGTCGCCTACGAAATCACCGCCGATATGGCCAGGTGTGATGGTACCCTTAGGGTACCTTTACACGTTGCGATATCGTTCCGATATTGCATACAATATCACAGTAGCGCGCACATTTTTGGCACTTGTCCAAGATCGCAAAGGAGATGTCACACAGGGAGATATCGTCAGGCAACGCAACTACAATGTTGTACACCCCTTTCTTGCGCTGGGTATGAGCAACCCAGGGAACGACCATTAACAGTGTAGTGAATAGGGGAAGTTACGCTCCAAATCGTAGTGGCGCCGTCACACAGCACGATCATGCCAGATCGCATATGCAATATCGTACGGTTGAAGGTCTCACACAATCTTCTTGCAATATCGTAGGTACGATTTTTTCGGGTCGCATTGCCCATTTACACGATACAATGCACGAACGTTATCAACTGCAACGGCCGTACCACGTGACTTTTTTTCGATGTTGCATTCCTATATCGCAAGAAAAATGATGGGAGTGATGGTGTGCCACGGTCCGCGCTGCTCTGGGTTCAGAATAACTCACCAAAGAGCCAATCAGCTTTTCATCCTCTTTATTCCTCCAGGAGGAATAAAGAGGATGAAACGCTGATTGGCTCTTTGGTGAGTTATTCTGAACCCAGAGCAGCGCGGACCGTGGCACACCATCACTCCCATCATTTTTCTTGGATCATACCACTATCCAGTGGTCGGTGGAGGTCCTGCAGCAGCTTGGAACATTGATTCCGAAACGCCTTCAAACCAGTTGTGGGGATCACAACTGGACCAGGTGAGCGGCTCCATAGCACCACCACACTACACTAGTGTCACTAGTGATAGGGCACTATTGCGCCTCTTGTCCCCCTCCCTTTTATATTTTACAATTCCTATATCGCGACGTGTAATGGTACCCTTACAGCATGCTGTCCTCAGCTTACATAGCAAAAACCTGCTGACAGATTAATCCTCTTATGGTAAACTGGACTCAAAGGAGTAACTAAGCAAGGACCAGAGAATAACTAGTCAATGACTGAATCGGGGTTCAAGGACAAAGTGAAAGCACCATTCCATTGTTTTTTCTAATTTCAGCACTGGAGTGGTGATTTAAATATAAGTCGCTTGCCCCTATGTTATACTCACATGCAGTCATCTCTCCAGACCAGAAGTGGGGAACCATTTTTCTGCCGGGGGCCATTTGGAGATTTCTACATTCCTTCGGGGGCTGCACAAAATTATTAAGTTGAAAACTAACCTGCTATATTTGCTTAAACTATCAACTCGCCCTACTCGGGTGGCTGGGGCTGCTTCTCTCTGGCGTGCCTGTGATGTTAGGAAATATTGATCATGTTGCTTTACAACAGTTTTTCCAGGTTTGCTAGGGCTATAGACACCACAGGAGAGGCTGGGGGCATAGAAATCACTGGAGAGCTGGATTTAAAAAGGGCAGACAGTCGGCAAAACATGTCTGCCAGTCCAAGTACTGTGGTTCCAGGAATCTGCCCGAGGGACGCAGAAAAGGTCATTGAGGGCTGCATGCGGTCCTGGGGCCTGGGGTTCCCCACCTCTGCTACAGACTGTCTCCAGCAATTTGTGACCTGCCTGCAGCTCTAATGTTTCATGGAGCATGTTGGAGATCACACATCAATACAGCTCTATGTGAGCCTCATTCTGGCTTAGTTCTGGCTCTAAGCCAGAGGTACCCTGTGATGTAGTCTCTTACTTCCGGACAGTTAGAAATTACAGGCACAAGATGGCGCCTCAGGATGGGAATGGGGCTGAAAAAAGGTGAAAGGGTAAGTATAAGACAGGGGTCAGGGGAGTTAGATTTAAAGCACCACTTCAGTGCTGAAAATAAAAATAATTTTGGAGTGGTGATTTAAATGTAAGTCCCCTACTTCCCCCCCCCCCATCATATAATCACCCTCCAGCATCTTATCCTCTTACTGTCTCCATTCCAGTCCTGTGGTGCCACCTTCTGTTCATAATTTCTGATTCGCTGGAAGTCAGAAGTTAAAGTATAGGCGCTCAGGGGATCTCTGTGAGGGCCAGAACAAGGCTCCCATAGAGATGTCTTAAAAAGTGGCCTCTAGTGCGCTCAAGGAAACACTGGACTGTGCTTGCAGGTCAGTTTTCGCCACCAGAAGGTGAGTATCAGACAGGAGGGACGGGGACTTAAAGTTAGAGCATCACTTGAGCATTGCAAGAAAACAGAAACCACCGGAGTGGTGCTTTAAGGAAAATGGGGGCAGGATCCAGAGGTGCCAGGAAGAAAAAAAAGGCAAAAAAGGGTCAAATAGTTCAAGGTTAACATCAGGCAAAGTCAGGTCATAAAACAAAAAAGCAGTCCAATATCTACTGTTACAGATCACACTATATAACATGGGTGCTCACTCGCCTGCTTCTCTTGTGGGTAGGGAAAAACAAACACTTCCCATTTAACAGTCCAGTGGATATATGTAAAGATAAATCGTCCACACGGGGTAGAGTCCATTTAAATTACAAGATATACAGGATTTCGGTATAGCTCCTCTAACTCTGAGACATGTCAAAGAAACAGAGTCCATTTACACATCACAGAGACTCACCCACCTCAATGCATTAACTCTTGCTGCACAGCAAGCCCATAGTGAACCTCTCTGTGATATATACCGGCCATTCATAATGCAGCCGGTCACCATATCACACTACATTTACCGTGTAGTTTATGTAATCACTTGCATAAGGCAAATTTAAATTAAGCATTCGAGTTACTGATTGATGATTGTCCAAGTGGCTCTCTACTGCTTGGTCAGTCAGAGCTTTGCATTTCTGCACTACTGAATGGCCGGACAGCACAGCACGCTGCGCATGCGCATATTGGACATGGTTGGTTGGTATAGCAAGACAATTGTAGCGGTCTAGTGGAGCACTGAGGTGGGGGTCACAAATTAAAGAGGCTTTTAGTAATAGCCAAACCTTTATTGACCCCTTGTACAGGCCAAAATGCGTTTTGATAGTGTTAGAACTATCTTCATCAGGTGGTACAAGGGAGTGAGATCAAGAAAATCATATATAGGGGAGTGTAGAACAGTGACTGGATAACAATTATCGTTTCAGATAAGATTGTTTGGACATGAGTGTATATGCTCACCCGTTTCGGGTGTGATAACCCACAACCAGTATGCTCGCCTGGATCCGCACTTCCACGTGCAAAGTGGTGGTGTATCAAAGAGATTAAAAATATAAAGACAATGGTAAAGCGGTCTCAAGGAGCGCCAAGAGAATACTGGACAAATTAGTGAATAAGAAACGACCTTTATTCTTCCTCCAACACCACGCGTTTCGACGGTCCAAGCCGTCTTCATCAGGTGGGGTAAAGGAGAATAATACAATGACAGCTTTATAAAGGGGTGGTGTTTTATATAATTTAGACCACATGTTGTAATCAATTAACCCTTTCATTGCAAACCTCTATATAATGCATTCTTTACCAATTAACCTCTTATTTCCCCTTGAACCAGCATTGTGCACTCATATTTAAAAATTCCTACCTAAATTCATGACTACCAATTCCTAATAAATACTTCCTATCTATATTTAAAAATTGTTTAATAAAATTAAAAATAAATAATAAATAACATTTGAAAAATAAAAATTGAGATATATACTTAAAACTACAGGGAATTATATAATCAATTCAACTGGCAACTTTTAACCTTTTCAGATTGAATGGTTTGATATCTTTTCCATCGCGAGGTACAAAACCTCCAGGGTGCAGGGTGCCCAAAAAACGTCCTATAAACTGGGAGTATATAATACCACATTGCTGTAGATTATCGGACTGCACAACCCCACAAATTCTTAAAGTCAAGTTTTCTTTTTGCAAGAGATTTAAAAGGAATAGTGCTAGTATGATCCGCGCTGCTGTCAGAGATGAATGACACGAAAGAAAGACAAGGCTTCTTACGCGTTTCGGTGGCATCCCTGCACATTCCTCAGGGGTTGCCTGCAGTGCTGGCTGGGTGAGGAGCAGGGGGGGTGCTAGCGGTGCTGGCCGGCGCAAATACCTGCTCCTCCGGCCGGCTTATAGTGGAATCAGGGGGCGGGCACTGCTGCGCGGCTGCAGGAAGTGACTTCTGTCACTTCAAGTCCTCCCTCCGCTCCTCTTCCAGCGCTATCGCGGCAGCCGACTTTAGGCACGGGCCGCAGGGCCCACCTGGGGAGCTCGGGGGCCCCCCCAGGGGGCGGGCCCGGTCTCAGCCTCGACCGCTGCACCCGCGGTAGTTACGCCACTGGTAAGAAGCCTTGTCTTTCGTGTCATTCATCTCTGACAGCAGCGCACATCATACCAGCACTATTCCTTTTGGATCTCTTTAATTATAAAACACAATTAACCCTAAAATGCCACTGAAAAAACATGTATCAACTGTTCAGTCCGGTCACGTGATGTGCCGTGGGAGAGGCGGTGACAGAGCTTGGCAGAGACACCAGCCCCATTCAAGGAGAACTGCATCACACAGGCCATCATCCCTGGTTGTGCAGAGGTGCACAACCAGGGGCGGACTGGCCCAGGTGGCAGGGGGTAAAAGTGCCCCCTGGGCTGGTGGTGTAGTCCACATCTAGGGCTGCCCCCCTACAGAAATGGGCCGGCCACGGGCGTCGCTTTGCATACTGCAGCATATGGTGTCGGAGCTGGTAAGAGAGCTGCGGTAGCACCAGTTCCCCCCCGTCCTCAAAAATAGCACACCCCCCCGCTTCTCAACTCAGTTTCGCACTGCCACCCGGGGCCAGAGGCCCCAGCCAGCACCTGTGCACAGCCCTACTAGGTGAGCTGCCAGGCGGCCCCCTCTATTTACATTATTAATTATGTTCTTCGCATTGCACTCCCTCGTGTTTTTTCTTGCATAGTTAGTTGGAAGACCTAAAGACATCTGGCAGAATAAATTGGAGGCGCACACAAAGGTAAGTGCATGACAAATCTGAAAATAATCAGGACAGACTTATAAATCCTATTTATTTTAAAATAAGAACGTATTAGACAAACCTTAAATACATTTTTAATCATAACCATATACCTTACCTTAATATAAATCAAAGTAGACAAAAGTTTGACACATCCTCTCCTTGAAGTTTGTGCTCTGCTCAGAGCAGTGAGAAATCACATGTAGCGTGTCAAATTAGAAAGGCTGAAAGTTAAAATACTTCTTTGAAATATATCTTGTCTAAAAGTAAATTGGCTTCCTCTAGTCTGCGCTGACATGCATGTATTATACATGTCTATATACACCAACAAGCCATTGTGTTTAGGAAACAGTTGGACGGCTGAACCAACCACTTTCAAATTTCCATTTCAGTTTTCAGAGAACAAACTTGGTGTAAAGGGCAAGAAGAAGCTACAATTAATTGGGTCCTTAGAGAAGGAGAGTTAAGCAGAAAGCAGACGTGGATTGTATTTTAAGAGTATCCAGACAAGTACCTAAAGTACCGCTTGCCTCCGTACAACACACACACAAGATGCAAAATTATTCCAAAGCTTTAATTATTGAGCACAGCTTGATAAAGATGAAGCCGCGGTTCAGCCATAACCTGAGTTAATATTAATGCCATTATACTGTGCAGTCCTTTCGCCGTACTACAAATCTGTTCTATTTCATTTCCTTATAGAGATGGCGCTAGCCATTTTGCTTTTAGATGTTTCACACTCATTGTACAATAATAAAATCATAAATACATTAGAAAGAGAAGAGAAAAATTAGAATTTGGAATTCCATTCTAGGAAATTTTAGTTGAATGAGAAGAGACATGTTTTATTGATAGGGGCGATGGTTCGTGAGGTTGGTGTGTACCTTGGAGGATAAGAGGCATTTAAGAGTAATTATTTAGCTAACTGTCTATACGATTTTAACTCCTGATCTCCATCACTGCTATCACTTTATGATCCGTGGGTGTCTGACTTCTGGATCACAAAAATTCTGAAAATGAAGGCAGTTATCTGCACAGCCGGGTGCTACGTACTCACCTCATCTGGATCCAACGCTTATGGATTCTTTTCTCCTTCCTCTTCGGTTGGATCTCAGGTTGCTTGTGTGTCATTATGCTATAACGTCATTGCTCAAGCACAATACAACCACTTATGGTGTCCTCTGCATGCTGTGAGTGACAGCTCATCTGCCCTATATGATCAAGGTCATATTGTGCCGTTAGTATTGTGAGAGACAGCCCAGTCATCCAATCTTAGGCAGGGGCATGCTAGGCTGCTGGAATTTTTGATTTACAACCCAGCTGCCTTACCTGGCCATTTCCATTAAGTGTCACCTAGCTAATTAGCTGGCTGGCCATGGTCAGACTACTGCCAGTTGTAGCTTTGCTTAGTGGTGTGGTTGCTCTGTGTTCTGTTTTTCTGATCTTTATTGCCTGACCTTGGATTTACCTTTTGACTATTTGCTTGGATTATTCCTTTGCCTTTGACACACTATGATCTTAGTTACCTGACCCCAGAATTTGCCTCTGACTGATCAGTATTGTCAGTGACAACTCAGTCATCTAATCTGAGGCAGGAATGTGCTGGGCTTTCAGTATTGCAGCCTGTGAGGTTTCCTCTAAGGTGTCACCTACTCAGTGTGATTACCTAGCTGTTTAACTGGCTGGTAGTGTAAGATACTGCCAGTTATGGCTTTGCTTACTGGTGTGTTTACTTTGTGTTCTGATCTTTGTTGCCTGACTTAGATTTACCCTTTTGACTATTCACTTGGATTACCCCAATGTATTTGATGCATTCTGACCTTAGTTACCTGACTTTGGACTATGCCTCTATCAGTTTTGTGAGCGACAGCTCAGTCATTTAATCTAAGGCAGGATGGGCAGGTCTGTAAGTATTGCCAAGCCTGCAGGGTTTCCTCCAGGTGTCACCCATCCAGGGTGATTACATTGCTATTTAGCTTGCTGGCCGTGGTCAGACCACTACAAGTTGTAGCTTTGCTTAGTGATGTGTTTGCTCTGTGTTCTGATGTTCAGATATTTGTTGCCTGACCTTTGATTTATCTTTTGACTATTCACTTAGATATTCCTTTTGCCTTTGACACACTCTGACCTTAGTTAACTGACCCCGAATTTTGCCTCTGATTATCTCTTTGTTTTTCCTCTTTTCTTTTGATCTCAGTTCTTTGACTTCCCCATCTCACGACTTGTCCATGAGAAGTGACTCAATGTCTGAATATGCCATTACTTTATGATCGGTGCACCTCTGACCTCTGGGATCTGAATGACCAAAACATAATGACATTTCTTAGCGGTATGCCATCATTTTATAAGTTGGGACCTCAGAATTCGCTTACAATAGCTATATTCTTCACACTGTGATTCCTGTTCATCTGTCCCAACAACAATTTTTTCCAGATATAATTTTTTTCCTCCTATAAGTAGAGTAATAAGTTGCTCTCAGACACCTCTGTTGTGCTCATCTCCTCTGGAACTAAAGGATCCAATATGTTGTAATATTTAGAAGCCCAGGCCTTGTTTGTCCCATACAGTTTATGAGAAGTAGCAATCCGAAAGCTGATTTTGTCTTATTATATGCCAAAAATTAGGGGCAATTGTAAGGTCTTCCCATTACATCAACCAATCACCTCAACAAACAGGAATCATCGGATCGTCTTATTCGGGATTTAAAAAGTTGGAAATTATTAACCGCCAATTTTTTAGGTGTATCAGCTGCACAACTATATATACAGTAATTGTAGGGTAGAGGACAGGTGGCTTAGCCACATTACAATTTTTAGATTTCATTTTCATGACATAATAAACCGGGACAGATTTGACTAAAGATGTTGAGATGTTGACTAAAGGGAGATATTTCTTTGGATTGTTGTTGGGTAAAGTCGTCGGCAATAATTGAAGAGTCTCTTGTGCCAAACAGTGGATGTGTTCCCCATCGATGCAGCCTGATTTAGGTGAAGGTCACAGTTCCAAGAAGAGATTTATCGGTGATTTGCTGTTCTATCTCTTGCCATTGTCATCCAGATCCAAAAAAATTCACAACTACCCAACAACAATTGAGGAAATGTCCATCTGGGCTCTCTAGTGTTTATCCAGCTTATGTTATATTTCCATCGTAGCCGCTATGATACTGTTTGTCTGTATTGTTTATGTTGCATTTCGGTATATTCCTAACTGGTTCTGGTCATTAAATGCAATACATTACGACCTTGACTTTCCAAATGTTCCGTCTTTGTGTATAAATCTGTTTTGCCACTGTTTCCTTTTGGCTTTCAGTGTCAAGTCTTAAGGGTTTTCGTATGACAAAACCCAGTTGAAAAGTAGAGTTTAGCGATGTAGGTTGGAATCTAATTACCTGAGACGGCATTGTGGCTTACTGTAACCAGCTGAAGATAATTTCTTCGTAGAACTACAGTTGCATTTGGGAATCCCGGCAAATCAATCTCTTATTAGCTTTTAAATTGATGGAGAACATGTTATGTGACAGTGGGAGGAAACTATTTTGCCTATAGGGACAATTTCAGTTTTCTCTGTTCTCCCCTACAACAAAAGGTTAATTAGAACTTTGGGGGGAAATCAATTTTTCTTTTGGCTTTTACAAAACCTCAGCATTTTTTTGTGCTTGTGCATTGCAGAATCTTGATTGCTCCCTGTGCCTTAGACTTATTAGTATGGAGTAACATTTGTAAAATACGGAATGATAGCCAATACAGAACTTTTGGTTAACAAATTGATTGATTTGCAACACAGTTTTGTCTAGGTTTGTTGAGATATTAAACACGTGCTTTATCCAAGGTGACACCAATCGGAGAAGTCAAGTTTTAACGGGCAAAGGAAATCGGAGGGAGATTTATTTAGAAAATGTAAAGAGTTTTTTCAAATTTCCCTTATGTAAAGTCTGAATGATCATCACTCTCTGTCGTTGTGTGAGATGGTGGTTGGTGAAAGATGCGCAGTTTCGTTAGTCTTAAAGCACCTCTCCAGCGTTTTTTCTTATTGCCCCACTGGAGTGCTGCTTTAAATCTAAGCCCCCTGCTCCCTGTCTTATACTTACCCTCCGGTAGCTTCACCTTTGTCCAGCGTCTCAGAGGATTTATGATCTGGCGGTGGCTCCACTGTTTCCACTGGACCGTGCTGGAGGTCACAACTCAATACAAGTCTGTTGGATCCTTGCTGTGTCTTCATTCTGGCTTTGGTAGAGATGCATTGACATAACATCTGACTTCCAAGCAGTCAAAAGTTATGGGTACAAGATGGCGCCACATAACTGGAGGCGTGTCAGTAATAGGTGAAGCCACTGGAAGGTGAATTGAAGACAGATGGCGGGGAACTTACATTTGAAGGGCCACTCCAACGCTGAAAAAAAAACTACTGGAGTGGTGCTTTAAAAGAAATGATGCACAGGTAGATGACGTAACTGCAAGTTCTCTGTTGGCTCTTAGTGGTTGCAGCTTGTTTTGATGTTGAAAACTTGGGGGTCCTCTAATGAAGTGGAAAACTTAGGTTTAATATAAGTCCATTCAACTACGGCACTTAATGAGAACAGATCCTATGCTCCCTGGCTAGTCCGAGCCCTTAACATAATCAAATTGTCTTAAAGAGAAATAATTTTTATGATGATCCCCAATACAATGACTTGAGTAGCAAACATGGCTAACATGGCTGCCATCCTGTCTGTTCCCTTTGCTACCCACCCCTGACCCAAAGACAGTTTTGGGGCAGCACTCTGCTCTAAGAGCTTTTACACAGTTCTTCTTGGGCTCATTTCTATACCAGTGATCTGGCAATATAGAGATTTAATTTGCCTCTACTGTCTTTCATGGCTCAGACCATCATTCTTGCACCTATGTCATGCTCTTCTCTAGCTTGCTTTGTCCTTGCAGTTTCCTATTATTTCATTGTCACAATTGAGCTGCCCCTCCACTAAGGTATGTCACTTAAAATAATTGTACTGTTCACCCAACTGTGTCTTGGAACTAACTCTAAATATTTGTCCCACCCATCAGAATGCCAATGCACAATATCCCAGCACCTTGAGTCCTTCACCAATCACAAGGTTCTCACTGGGGAAGACTTTATATATGACCTGCTTTGGATATCACTTGCTTTCCAAGAAATGACTACTGGAGGCTACCTGTTTAAATTAAAGAGAATCTGTCACCAGGTTTTTGCAACCTCATCTGAGAGCAACATAATGTAGGACAATAGACCCAGATTCCATCAATGTGTCAGTTAGTTTACTGGGTGCAGCAGCTTTGACATAGAGTTGTAGTGGTATTGTAGCAATACAGAAGAGTGGAGAAAGCTGTCCCTGCCCGCACCATAGCTTTCTATATACATTGTAAATTTTCATAGTTTTTAAGGTTGAAGATAGAACTTTAAGTTTATCTAGTTCAACCATAGCCTAATATATTGTATCATGACAGTATCTGTTTATCAATGGACCTGGTGTGATTGGACCAGGGTTCACATGCCATGTAGTCCAAGCAATCTACTGATGATTAAACATTCATTGTATGAAAACAATAGCACAAAGCCCAGTAAGTGACATATCCCTGAATTAAGTGTCTTAGTCCCTACATAATGCTGTACTCAGAATACATTGCAAAAACCTGCGAATAGATTCCCTTTAATGCTAAATCATCACCCCTGCCACAAGAATGCTACATCTGGCCATAAAACATTGCAAATATTGCACAGCAGAAAACAGTTATATTTGAATGACAATAGCATGGATGGAGAGATGTTCCAAGTAATTAAAAGTAATCCCTAGTGCTGCTATGTGGCTGTTAGGACATGGGTAGGTGGACTGCACAGATTTTAACTATTTATGTATCCCACAAATAGTATGGATGACAAAGATGTAGAGGTGCTGGATTGTCCCCACAGTCCCCAGACATCAACCCAATTGAATACTTGTGGGTAGAGTTGAAGAAAAGGTTGCAGACATACCAAAGTGAGTCAACCAGTATGCAACAACATCGGGAACATGTAGAATGTGGTAACGTGTAGAACGTGGGAACATGTAGAACGTGGGAACATGTAGAACCTGGAAATGTGTAGAATGTGGGAACATATAGAACGTGAGAACATGTCGAACGTGAGAACATATAGAACATGGGAATGTGTTGAACGTGGAAACATGTAGAACGTGGAAACGTGTAGAATGTGGGAACACGTAGAACATGGAAACTTGTAGAACGTGGGAACGTGTAGACTGTTGGAATATGCAGAATGTGGGAACGTGTAGAAAATGTGGGAATGTGTAGAACATGGAAACGTGTAGAACGTGGGAACATGTAGAACGTGGGAACACGTAGAACATGGAAACGTGTAGAACGTGGGAACATGTAGAATGTAGGAACAAATAGAACGTGGGAATATGTAGAATGTGGGAACATGTAGAACATGGGAACATGTAGAACATGGGAACATGTAGAATGTGGGAACATGTAGAACGTGGGAAAATGTTGAATGTGGGAACACGTAGAACATGGAAACGTGTAGAACGTGGGACCGTGTAGAATGTGGGAACATGTAGAACGTGGGAATGTGTAGAATGTGGGAACATGTAGAATGTGGGAACATATAGAATGTGGGAACATGTAGACTGTGGGAACATGTAGACTGTGGGAACATGTAGAATGTGGGAACATGTAGAATATGGGAACATGTAAAATGTGGGAACATGTAGAACGTGGGAACATGTTGAATGTGGGAACACGTAGAACATGGAAACGTGTAGAACGTGGGACCGTGTAGAATGTGGGAACATGTAGAACGTGGGAATGGGTAGAATGTGGGAACATGTAGAATGTGGGAACATATAGAACGTGGGAACATGTAGACTGTGGGAACATGTAGAACGTGGGAACACGTAGAATGTGGGAACATGTAGAATGTGGGAACATGTAAAATGTGGGAACATGTAGAACGTGGGAACATGTTGAATGTGGGAACACGTAGAACATGGAAACGTGTAGAACGTGGGACCGTGTAGAATGTGGGAACATGTAGAACGTGGGAATGGGTAGAATGTGGGAACATGTAGAATGTGGGAACATATAGAACGTGGGAACATGTAGACTGTGGGAACATGTAGAATGTGGGAACATGTAGAATGTGGGAACATGTAAAATGTGGGAACATGTAGAACGTGGGAACATGTTGAATGTGGGAACACGTAGAACATGGAAACGTGTAGAACGTGGGACCGCGTAGAATGTGGGAACATGTAGAACGTGGGAATGTGTAGAATGTGGGAACATGTAGAATGTGGGAACATATAGAATGTTAGAACGTGGGAACATGTAGACTGTGGGAACATATAGAATGTGGGAATGTGTAGAATGTGGGAACATGTAGAATGTGGGAATATGTAGAAGAGATCTGATTTCCGTTGAGACATGCTGTAATCAGATCAAGAGCTGCCCACTATGATTCACTTAGAGTTGAAAGCTAACAGCGGATTCAAGCAACACTAAAAAATAATAAAAACTAAAATTTGCATTTTTTTAGGAGCAAAACAGTAACAATGCAGTGACATGACAAGAATCTGCATGACTAATCATATGCTGCATAGTTAAAACTTAAATGTATTTACGAGATAGTCAAGATTGTTTATAAAATGAGTGTAGTTTCACACTCAAAACAATAGTAGATGGTGAGATATTGAACCTGAAAGTCAAAAGTTGAAAACATTGTTACCCTTTTGCTCTTCAGTGTATGTTGTCTTTGGCAGGACACTGTTTCATGGTACTGTTAAAGCACTATTAGGGCCATATTACTCTTCAATTATCCCTTCTGTACCAAAATCTCAGGGCACCACATTCTTTGATCAGGTGCTAGTGATCAGACCCATATAGGCAATCTCCAGCCTCTCACACAGCCTTATCAGATCTCATACTTTGCACTGATGAGGAGCACATACTCCAAAACATCATGTCTGCAAATTAAGATTCTGATCAGGTTTAAATCCTAAAGCATATGACCAGGCTTGTTAAAGGTCGTTTTGCTACTTCCAATAGGTGGTGCTAGAGTTCAAGTCAATGACTCTCTTGCATGGACTATACAAAGAGGACTATTTGCACGCTCTTCCCCCTTAGGAACCCACATTTGGTATGAAATTTCATTAATATCCTCCGCAGCCCATATTTATAATTTATTTACTCTGATTTCCGATGAGCCTCCAATTCCCTACTGTATGGAGAGTAATATGAATAAATATGGAGCCGCGCATCATTGTACGTGGGAAGACAATCTATACGTGCGGCAGTATAAATAGCTGTGATTCAGCCGAAGCATTGTAAGTGTACCCGCATTGGACAGTTATGATGAGAAGACTGCGGAGAAAGCTCTAAGACGAAATTTGCAGTCATTTAAAGTCACCTTTGGGGGGAAGTTAGGCGTCGAGCAAGACGCCTTATCTATCTTTTTTTTTTTTCCCTGAGACTTTCACAGTCAACGATAGAAAACCAGTTTTATAACCAACAGCTACTGTACATCAAAATATTGAAATTCTGTTTTAAATGTCGTTTACCGGAGCAGCAGCTTTGCGCCAGTAATTGCCTTGTCAATCACTCAGCTTCCTACTGCTAGAGAAATAACAGGTTGGAATAAAATGTGGTATTTTTTTCTCCAGATAGCAATAAAAGTCAGTTATATAAATAGTATGGAACCTTGAATACTGTGCTTCAAGAACAAGAAACACTTATAAAGTACCTGCCAGACCCTACTCTACAGCCTTTTCATCCTCAAAGGCTTAGCGCCACGTAAATATATATATTAGTAGATGTATAATGAGAGATGCGTAGGATAGAGGATATATATATATATACCAGATGGGCCAGAGCTAAAATTGTCATGTCATTTTTATATTTTTGCTATGGTCTATGATAACTCACTGAGTAACGATAGATTGTCACACGACAGTGTGCGCACAGAAGGGATCTGTAAAAACATGGATGACCTTTTTGCGTATGCCAATACATATGTCAATCTAGCGGTCGAGGTTGCAGCTTTCTACATCAAGGTATATGTATCAAGTATCAAAATACTGCAAATCTATACAAGCGTCTGATGTGAACAGGTGTCCTTCACCTATATACTGGATTTGACACATCCTGGCATAAAATGACTAAAAAAAAAATGATTATTGTTTATTGCTATTGCGCCATTTATTCCATTGCGCTTTATATGAGAAAATATAAAATATACATAATAAAAACGAGTACAATAATCATGAACAATGCAAGTCATCGATTGGTAAAGGAGGAGAGAAGACCCTGCCCGGGAGGGCTCACCGTCTACAAGGGATGGATACAGTATAAGAGGAGAGAAGACCCTGCCCAGGAGGGCTCACCATCTACAAGAGATGGATGAGGATACAGTATAAGAGGAGAAAGGACCCTGCCCGGGAGGGCTCACCGTCTACAAGGGATGGATACAGTATAAGAGGAGAGAAGACCCTGCCCAGGAGGGCTCACCATCTACAAGAGATGGATGAGGATACAGTATAAGAGGAGAAAGGACCCTGCCCGGGAGGGCTCACCGTCTACAAGGGATGGATACAGAATAAGAGGAGAGAGGACCCTGCCCAGGAGGGCTCACCATCTACAAGAGATGGATGAGGATACAGTATAAGAGGAGAAAGGACCCTGCCCGGGAGGGCTCACCGTCTACAAGGGATGGATACAGTATAAGAGGAGAGAAGACCCTGCCCAGGAGGGCTCACCATCTACAAGAGATGGGTGAGTATACAGTATAAGAGGAGAAAGGACCCTGCCCGGGAGGGCTCACCGTCTACAAGGGATGGATACAGTATAAGAGGAGAGAGGACCCTGCGCGGGAGGGCTCACTGTCTACAAGAGATGGGTGAGTATACAGTATAAGAGGAGAAAGGACCCTGCCCGGGAGGGCTCACTGTCTACAAGGGATGGATACAGTATAAGAAGGAGAGAGGACCCTGCCCAGGAGGGCTCACCGTCTACAAGAGATGGGTGAGTATACAGTATAAGAGGAGAAAGGACCCTGCCTGTGAGGGTTCACAGTCTACAAGGGATGGGTGAGGAGTGAGGATACAGCAGGTGAGGAGAGAAGACCCTGCCTGCAAGGGCTCACAGTCTACAAGGGATGGGTGAAGATACAGTAGGTGAGAAGAAAGGACACTGCCCTTGAGGGCTCACAGGCTACAAGGGATGGGTGAGGATATAGTAGGTTAGGAGAGAGGACCCTTTC
Source organism: Allobates femoralis (assembly GCA_033576535.1). Taxonomy (NCBI): domain Eukaryota; kingdom Metazoa; phylum Chordata; class Amphibia; order Anura; family Aromobatidae; genus Allobates; species Allobates femoralis. Next base: position 159,829,664 of record JARQOC010000007.1, read on the forward strand.
TGTGAGGGCTCACAGTCTACAATGGATGGGTGAGCATGCAGTAGGCGACGGGAGAAGACCCTGCCCATGAGGGCTCACACGCTAGGGGTGGGTGAAGATACAGTAGGTGAGGGTAGTAGGTGAGTGGACTGAGGCTCACTGCAGGCTGCAGGCTTTTTAGAAAAAGTGGGTCTTCAGGTTAATTTTGAAGGTGTCTGTGGTAGGAAAGAGTGTGATGTGTTAGGGCAGAGAGTTCCAGAGTATGGGGGATTCACAGGAGAAATCTTGCATGTGGCTGTGGAAAGAAGAGATATGATGGGAGGACAGTAAGAGATCTTGTGAAGATCAGATGTTACATGCAGGTAAATACAGGGAGACTAGGTCACAGATGAACAGAGGAGACAAGTTGCAGATAGCTTTGTATTTCATGGTTAGGGTTTTGAACTAGAGTCTTTGGGCAATGGGGAGCCAGGGAACGGCCTGGCAGAGAGGAGAGGCTGGGGAATAGCAGGGGAGACAGGTGGATTAGTTAGTAACACAGTTTAGGATAGATTGTAGGGGTGCAAGACTGCTAGAAGGGAGGCCAGAGATCACAGGGTTGCAGTAGTCGAGGTAGGAGATGATGAAGGCATGATTTTGTAATACTATGTCAGGAGATATGTGTCTATATGTGATTTCCTGGCTCATTGTGATTCCTATTTTAGTTTGTTGAGGCTTTGCTGGCGTGTTGTGATATTGTATTGTCATTACCCAAATTTGAGCAAAGGTAAAGGTGGATGCCGGTGTGCGCCCCTTGACTTAGTAGACATATCGTACAGACTTCTGTGGGTGCAGTGTTGATGCACTATACAACTCCGAGGTTATACGAGTCCGTGAGCATAAAACATTCCATTCCCTGCCAATTATTCCTATTACATAATGTGTCTGGAAATAATTGACGTGATATGAACTGTGAAATATGTTCCTATAGACCTAAACTTTACTCACACAACAATTCTTTATCTGATATCATAAAATAAGGCTCTGCAGTCTGATATGATTGGCGTTTTTTGTTCTTCTTTGTCTCAGGATTGAATTATTGAAACAATAAAGAGGAAAGTTTGATGGAAGCTTCACCATCTATCTGTTCTTTGTCATTTCTACTCTCGCCGTGAAAGACTACTTTACTCTGATGGTCACAGATCCCTGCGCTTCTGCCTCTGACAATGAAAAGCATGCCAGACAGTAGAAATAACCGGAGGACGGGGTCAAGTAGATGATACAATGAGCTTCTCAATTTCACAAAAATACTAGAATAGCTGCTAACAGGAAACCTTCTCCATTTCCTTACTGTTCTTCTTTATCCATACACTAGATGATGTTATAGAAATGCTTACACCGATTCGTTCATCGTCTAATAATGATATCACATTCCATGCATAATGCATAGCCATTACCATAAGGGCTTGTTCACACTCTGCATTTTTTATATTTATTTTCCTTATGATTTTAGGGATGCAAAATGAATGAGATTTCTAAAAACACATTCACATGGTGAGTTTTTTGACGCATAGGGTATTTTTTTAAGTTTATTTTTTTAAACACAGTAGGTTAATTTATTCAGCACTTTTACAAGCATTATTCCCCATTGAAACCACCTACCTTCCTGTTTTGCTTGGCGCCGTTCACTGCCGGCACAGACCTCTCTTGCCGGGGACAAAATTTGGCTTCATCAACAGAGCAGAGGCTTCTTTTCCGGTCTGCTATGTAGAAGGGACAGGACAGCCGATGTCATGCTGATTGACAGCTGGATGATATCCTTGAAAGGTTACGGATTTGTGAACATTCTAACGATGTCGTTAGTGCGTCCTTGCGTGTAAACGAACGATGTTGGATGAAAAAATCGTTGGAACGGTCATCACAAAAATGGGGTCCTGATCTCAAATCTATCGTTCATCGTCCAATTAACGCTGCTGGAAGAAGCCACATCGTTCAGTGTGACACCTTTATGAACAATGTCGTTCATAATTCTTCTATTCCTGCCGCTTTAAAAGATCATTCAGTCCTTGCTCTCCTATTTAACTTGTGTGTTGCCGAATGGGGGGTCGTTAACTATATCCTTGTGTGTGACAACGCACTAACAATGTTGGAACGATCACGGTCACGTGATCGTTCTAAGGATATCGTTAACGATATCCTAGCATGTAATGGCACCTTTAAATGTATTTCCTACGTTTGAGGCAATAGAAACTGCAATATGGAACCCTCCTTCAGTCTATTTCTATTATTTCAACCCAGCTTCAATATTATGATTGTGATGTCAGACAAATCTAGACTTCAATATTTCAACTTGAACACACACACACACATTATGTGTATATATATATATATATATATATATATATATATATATATATATATATATATATACAGGAATGCAGGAATAGTTAGAAGAGTTATACAGACTTGTTTTACGTACACATATATTTTACCGCTATCAGCATGTAGACCTGTGTCTAGTAAACACATATATAAAAGCCTTGTTAATTGGCATTTGGTTTATGGATCACATGAGCTGGAAAGAGTTGCAGTTTATTGGTAAATAGTGCACACCATTAAATCCCCCAGTAAAGGCTGCTGGCTGTCTCAGGAGAGAGAATTATATGGGTACGGTTACGTTGCATTAAGGTTAACTACGCCATACCCTCTGGAGACAAGTTCCTAATGTTTGTGAGCTGTGTGAAGAGAGACACTTTGGAAATTTGTGCTAAAACACAGTAAATGGAGCAGCTTGTGCCCAACACTTAGAAGAACTTACTAATGTGACATATCAGTAGTAAGGGATCAGTGGATACTAATACAGAAGAGATGTTATCTATTAATGATATGCAAATTGACTCTTTAGAGAGGAAGAGGACTTGAACTCTACCACCACCTATTTGAAAGAGCAATCCTAAAAGTCAATGTCAAGCTTTTAGGGTGCCTTCACATTAGCGTTCCCCTCCGCAGCCTTCTGCGGAGGGGAATCGCCATGTGTGCGCAGCGGCCGCCATCTCCTATCTTTATAATGGGAGCGCACGGTGCTGCGCTTGACTGCGCATGACCGTGCGCACCCATTCACTCCCATATGTGATCTGTGCGCAGGCAAGATCACATATGGGAGTGAATGGTTGCATACTGTCATGCGCTGACAAGCACAGCACCGTGCGCTCCCATTATAAAGATAGGAGCTGGCGGCCGCTGCGGTCACATTGCAGATCCCCTCCGCAGAACGCTGCGGAGGGGTCCGCAAATGTGAACCCAGCCTTAACGAGCCTTGTTTACTTAGGATATGAGCTAAACCAAAAACTCCACTCGTCAGTGCAAAGTATAAGATCTGATTTGGATCCGTGTGAGGCTAAGACTGGGATCTAAGGCTATGTTCACACATTTGCATATTTGGTTGCGTTTTTTGCCGCGATTTTCGGCCGTGCAAAAAAGCACAACAAAATACACTGGGGCTTTCACACACTGCACTTTCTTTAACCCAGAAAGCGCAGGTGATGTCACAGAGGGGGGGAAGAATCCTGCTTCCTCCTCCCCTGTGTGACTGCCCCATTAGATTTCGCAGTGTATTAATATACACTGCAAAATCTAAATTAAACAAAGACAAATGTATGAAAAATAAAAAAGAATCAAATACTTACCTCTCCGACGCCTTTTCCCAGTGTCCGGTGGTGAGGCCAGGAGATGTGTGTTCTGCAAGAGCCTGCCGTGATGCCAGGGGGCGTTCCCAGCGCCGGGAACGCCCCTCTGACATCACGGCATGTCCTGGCAGCACTACACATCGCCTGACCTCGGCACCGGACACCGGGAAAAGGCGTCGGAGAGGTAAGTATTTGATTCTTTTTTATTTTTCATACATTTGTCTTTGTTTAATTTAGATTTTGCAGTGTATATTAATACACTGCGAAATCTAATGGGGCAGTCACACAGGGGAGGAGGAAGCAGGATTCTTCCTCCCCTCTGTGACGTCAGAGGGAGAAAACACAGGAGCAGCTGCGTAAAGAATTGACATCTCAATTCTTTACGCAACTGCACTTTCTCCCAGAAAAAGCACTGCATACTTTTACGCAGTGGCTGCACAGCAAATTGAATTTCCCAGTTCCCAATGTGTGAACGTAGCCTAAGGGTTAAGGTTTCTCCTTGTGGAGTATGAGAATTTAAGATTGCTACTTCCAATAGGTGGTGCTAGAGTTCAAATCCTCTTTGAAGTGTCAATTTGCATGTTTAATTTCCCAGAGGAGCATTTTAAGGTGTTTAAGTCTCCTCATACTGGCAAGACACTCTCCACAAGGATAATCCTTACCCCTTAGATGCTATTACTGATATACGCACTAAAAAATCATAGCCTTTCTCTTGGGGTATATGCAAACCGCATCCTTTCCAGGCTGTCCAAAACATTCATTTTTTAAGTACCAAAATCTCGCCAGACTTCACAAATCTCGCGAGACTTTGGTGCCAGTCTAGTGAGATTTGTGAAGTCTCGCAAGATTTCGGTACTAGCTTCATTGGAGCATGTTGACCTGCTCCAATGGCTCCACTGTGCAGGTGCGAGTGCGGCTATCACTCACGCACCAACAACAGGGGGGGCAGGAATTTAAAAAATGCAGGGGCGGGTTTTGCAGCCCGGAGGGGCGGCGAGGACTTTATACATCAACACCACAGAGCAGCCTCCCGGACTTAATAACATGCAGGGTGGCACAGAAGAAAACCTCTTATCTCAGGTATGAGGGGCATGTTTGGGCACATACAGGGGTTACTAGAACCCCATTTTCATCATGTTTAAGCTGGTGGGCACAGTTTAAAATGCCCAAAGGGGGTGACAGGTTCCCTTTTTAAAAAGGTTAAAATATGCTCAAAAGTTAATTATCTGAGCAGCAAGTTGTTTATAAAAATTAATAAGTTCATTCTTTTGGGCATTTTCTGAGCTCTATTTCAGGTTGTTTCATTTGCGTATCTGCTCAAATCTGCCTGTAAAAATGCATTGTTGTGTGAACGTAAGCTTCTTTGCCGACATATAGTAATTTGTAAGGATTTACTCAAGAATCTATTAGCAGTGGGAGCAAAGAGACACTGAGACCAAGTTTACAGGTGAATAAAACTGTATTAAACACATGTGGCAGATAACAAACGTGATGTGGAGTAAGTGAGCAAGTTCAACAAATTTACACAGCAAACTGGTTAGTCTCTAGAAATATTTCTTGCACAATAAAGAACTCTCTAGAAATAGCTGTCCCTACCCCTTACTAGCTGCTCCCTAACCATCCCTCTCTGCTGTAAATCTGCCCTATAAAGATTAAGAAAAATGACTTATAACTTACTGCCGGTCGCTCTCTCAGGAGACTGGAAAGGCGGCTCCAGGCTCCATTCTCCCCTCCTCGCTACATCACCGCATGTCCCGCTGGGTGTCATTATTGTTTCTTTTTCTCCTCCTCTCTTTAAATTTCCTGCCCTCTTCTCCTTATTTGATGCACTGGCCGGTACGTTACTTCCGGCCTGGCGCATTGTGGGGGCGCATCACGTGATACGGCGCTGGCTTCTGGCGCATGTACAGTGCGCATATTGAAGCCGGCATGGTCACGTGGTACTAGCCGGCTTCAACATGCCACTGTCTGGCGTGTAGTCCTATTACAGATGCTGCCGGATGCTTCTACTACACGTGTGATCAAAATTGTTGGTATCCCTTGTTTGCAGAAAGAAAAACCCACAATGGTCACAGAAATAACTTGAATCTGATAAAAGTAATAATAAATAAAAAATCTATGAAAGTTAGACATTGCTTTTCAACCCTGCTTCCACAGAATTTTTTAAACAATTAACCTCATGAAATAGGTCTGGACAGAAAGGATGCACAACCTTTTGAGACAATCACTGCAATCAAACAATTCCTGTAACTGTCAATGAGACTCCTGTACCTCTTGACATGTATTTTGGCGACTCCTCAAGAGCAAACTTCTCCAGTTGTCCCATGTTTGAAGGTTGTCGTTTCCAGATGGCATGTTTCAACTCTTTCCAAAGATGCTCAATAGGATTTAGGTCAGGGCTCATAGAAGGCCACTTCAGAATATTCCAATGTTTTCCTCTCAGCCATTCCTGGGTGTTTTTAGCTGTGTGTTTTGGGTCATTATCCTGTTGTAAGACCCATGACCTGCGACTGAGACCAAGCTTTCTGACACTGGACAACACATTTATCTCTAGAATCCTTTGATAGTCTTGAGATTTCATGGTACCCTGCACAGATTAAAGATACCCTGTGCCAGATGCAGCAAAGCAGCCCAAGAACATAATAGAGCTTCGTCCATGTTTCACACTTGGAACAGTGTTCTTTCCTTGATATTCTTCATTTTTCCGTCTAGTCCATTTTAGTCTCATCTGTCCATAGGACAGTTTCCCAGAAGATTTGTGGCTTGTCAACATGTAGTTTGGCAAATTCCAGTCTGGCTTTTTATGATTTTTTTTTCAACAATGGTATCCTTCTTGGTCATTTCCCATGAAGTCCACTTTGGCGCAAACAACGGCGGATGGCGCGATCTGAGACTGATGTTCCTTGAGCTTGAAGTTCACCATTAATCTCTTTAGAAATTTACTTGAGCTCTTTTGTTACCATTCATATTATCCATCTCTTTGATTTGTCATAAATTTTCCTCCTGCGACCACGTCCAGGGAGGTTGGCTATAGTCCCATGGATTTCATATTTCTAAATAATATGTGCAACTGTAGTCACAGGAACATCAAGCTGCTTGGAGATGGTCTTTTATCCTTTACCTTTAACATGCTTGTCTATAACTTTATTTCTAATCTCTTGAGACAACTCTTTCCTTCGCTTCCTCTGGTCCATTGAGTGTGGTACACACCATGTCACCAAATAGCACAGTGAGTATCTGTAGCCCTATACACAGGCTCACTAACTGATTCCAAGAATGTAGACACCTGTGATGCTAATTAGTGGACACACCTTGATTTAACATGTCTCGTTTGTCACACTATTTTCAGGGGTACCATCATCCCTGTCCAGGCCGATTTCATGAGCTTAATTTTTTTATTTTAATTCTGTGGAAGCCGGGCTGAAAAGCATTGTCTGACTTTCATTTGTTCACTTTTTTTTATTTATTATTACTTTTGTCCGATTCAAGTCATTTCTGTGACCATTTGGGTTATTCTTTCATTAAACAAGGGGTACCAACAATTTTGACCACGTGTGCATGATGCTACCGGATTCCCTGCCTAGAATATATGATCCAAGTATAGACAGTATGTGTATCTGTATATTTCTTTTTTTCATTATCAATATTTAACCGCATTCAAAACTTTTTGTGGCCACAACTATTCTGTAGACTTTTTCTGTGTTGACTTTTCGATCACTCATTTTTGACCCTCTGTGGTTAGGAGCTCTGCAGATTGTGAATGCACATACTAATGGATCCAGGAACAAGAAGCTTAAGTGTTGACAGTTTGAGTGGAGCCTCATGGGGACTTTTCTTGATCTCCAGTAAATTATTTTGGCTGACATTTTGCCATATTCAGTAAACAGATGTGGTTATAATAGTTGTGAGATGCTAAATTATGTACAAATAAAATGCACTTTACTCTGTAAAGCCAAATTTGGCCTGAATTTACGCTCACATTTGATTAACCTTTTGCTGGAATAATTTGTACTGCTAAATAAATGATTCATTATTTACAGGTATACAAATAACGTATTGGTAATATGGATTGGTCCTGTATGTACTAGCTATTTTTTATGGACATTTTCCATCCAAGCCCCATGTTAGAAAACTTACCAAAACTTTGCAATTACATTGACTTTCTATTACAGAAATAGATTAAGTCTCTCAGTTATAAAGCCACCCATGTGCTTGGTAGTTTGGTGTACCCCTTGGAATAGTATGGATACAATATTACTTGTTGTACACAGTAATTTCCCCATTCAGGGATGATGAAAGTAATGCAAACAAACATCATCACCAAATCAAGTGGATTTTACTCACTAGGAGGCAAAGAGCTTGATGGTTCTAAATTCCCTATAGCTCCACCTTTCACCTCAGTCTGTTAACGCTTTATGTCCCGTATCTATATGTCATGAATACCACAAAGATGTTACTCTCACGGGGCGAGCATTAGGGAGTGGACCCACTGGGCCGTGGCACCGATTGCCACCTGAGTGACCACTGAATTTTTCATAGAGCCCTAGGTTGTGAGGATAGGCTTTGCTGGTAGGTAGCCATCAGGCGCAAATCCAGGGTGTCTCAATACAATGATAGCTGACTCCGGGGATTTGCTCTTATGGACTGAGTTGCTAGGTGGGTACAGCTGGATCAGGCAGATGTTAGGCACAGAAGGGTCAGGCTCAGATGACAGTACATCAGGAGTAAACAGGCATGGCAGATGCATACTGGTTAAGCACACCAGATGCAGAGTGGTATGGCGAAACAGCAGGTGTAGGCAGATGTAGCAGGTGCAGACTGGCTACACATGACAGATACAGACTGGTATAGAGGGTGTCAAGCAACAGCATGAGACACAGGTTAGTGGGTTCAGGAACAGATATACGGGCACAATGTACAGGAATGGATTACAGGCACAAGGTGCAGGAAGATAACAACTATCAAAGAGTCTTGAAGGATTAGACAGTATTGCTAAGGCACCTCCTAATGGGGGAAGGTGCCTTAAATTTCCTTTGCTTCTCAACCATAAGCTGAGAAGCACTTCCATTTTAGGGCACACTGTCCCTTTAAGAATCTTGAGGATGCGGTACATTCTGCCTAAGTACGCTCTCTGTGAAGTCAGTGCAGGCCCCGGGAGCAGGATGTCACTATCAGGGACTGAGCAGACACAGCAGGCCTGCCAGCGGGGTGAGTATGCCATAGCTGTTGGTCTTCTAGTAGTGCAGACGCTGATGCCGCAGCACTGGATGCTACAAAATTTTGCAAGGTCAACTCTACTTCATCACCAAATGCATTGAAAAATCCTCTCATTAGATTGCAAGTGTTAATCCATTTTTCCCACTATCTGATTACTGGTGGCAATAGGAAGCCTGACCCCCTAACCTGTGTTAGTTGTTGGTAGTAGTTGTTGTGATCTGCTGGTATAGCTGGGAGGTGTCATTCGAGGACATCAGTGCCCCAAGAATATGCAGAACATCGCTCCCAGCCATCTCTATTCTTAAGCCCTGGTAACCAGACACTGAAAGTCTGTATTGTAACCTGGTTGTATATACAGTATTGCAACTGTATTGATATTTGTATATTTCTTATGTCTAGTGACACTCGTATAGCATATTAAATATAAATTAATCCAAGCAATCTTGTATCCCAATCAAGTGAACCCAGTGAGTCCATCTCTGGGTCATCCTTAGCTACCACAGAGCAAGTTTCTGGCCCAATACACTCTTATAGAGATTGAATGTATATTAAAGGGAATTTGTCAGGCCAAAATTCCACATGTAACTGGTATAATTTTTTAATGCCTTTCTCTAAGCTCTCTTTATTCGTGTATTTCTATTATTTATGATTCCCTAATATTCTCTGTAAACTTCAAAATAAAAGATGAATTCCCTCTGTCAATCACAGTGATTTCTCTGCTGCCCACTCCCCATAGATGAATATTCATGTTTCATTACACTGTCCTGTGATCTGTTTGTTGTGTGACTCATTCACTGCAGACAGAGAAAGGGGGAGGGAGGGGTGATCTTGCTCTTTGCTGCAGCTTTGAGCTCTTCATGTCATTGTGTGTATCTGAGGCATGTGTGTAGTGTGTGCCGTCTGAGATATTTCTATGTGATTATAAGAACATTTGATCATGTGCTCAGCAGATACACACAGTACATGTCTGCAGGAAAACCAAAAGTTCTTATACACATAGAAATCTTAAAGGTAGAACAGGCTGCACCACAAAACACCTCCTCCCTCCCAGCATAGAGCACAGAGGGGAGGGAGTGAACACAAGCTTGGATGGGTGTGATTATTTATACAGCACTTATAGAGCCGGTCTAATCGACTAGTAATACAGTATAATGGAGTGGACTAATGCAGGAGCTCGCTTCAGGGTCTGAAGATGCTGATAGCGTAGAAACTATAAATGGTGCAATAATGATTTTACATGATTTTAAAAGCTCTGCCCAGGCACTATACAAGGGTAATATTAATATCATACTGAAAAATGTCCTGACAGTGTCCCTTTAAATGAAGGAACTACTCTACCAGGTGACCAGAAGTGAAATTTTGGGACTGGGTGATCAACTCTAGCTCCCGTTCAGGGTCTTGGGAGACAGGAATGACACGAAGATAGCGTGCACCGGACTCAACTAATTCCCTGTCCCCTCTAACAGTTCTGAGTCACTCAGTTAGCCACCTTCTGAATTGATGCACCTCTACCTTGCTCAGATGGTGAGGCGGTGAGGCTATTGATGGGATTCAGCCTGAAATGGGGGTGTCTGTGGAACCTCAGGAATAGGGGGTACATCACACTATAACTTTAGATCTCACTGTATATAAAACATAGTATGCAAAGACCAATATTACCAACTATCACACTAAAGGACCGCTGGCGTTACCTTTCTAATGATAATAAATAAAAAACGCTGTACTAAGACCGATATTACGACCATACACTGACCATGTAATGGTAGATATCAGTTGTATATGGATACTTCCTTATATGTATATAATCTATATAATGTAATATAGAAGGCTAGAAACCAGGCACTAGCAGAATCCCAGGCTTGTATCGCAATCACTGAACATAATTGTTAGCCAAACAGCAGACAGGAGAGTTTTAAATGGCGTTGCTCTACCTGTCAGTTGTAGGTAGTATCAAGTGTATAATGAAAACAGGTGGCACTCACCAAAATTATGTTGCTTTGCAAGACCTTTATTCCATAATCTTCAGGAATCAGTGGTTACATCGATGCTGGGAAGGGAGGAGGTGCAGGGTGTACGACGGGCGCCCCGTTTCGTGGGTTACCGCATTAATGGGTCCAGTTGGACACGTTCTGATGAATAAGACTTTTAATCCAATTTACACATGGGACACATTTCAGACCATCCCAGGCTTTCATCAACAAAAGCCTGGGATGGACTGAATATGTTAATTTTGTTAAAAGCCTTATACTTCAGAATATTGGGACCTTTTTGAAAATGACATAATGTTGTAGCCTGCTGACTGCCAGAGGTCCTTGGTTTTATATGGTAAGTTTTTTAGAATGGCAATACAGTTGAAGACTTCTTGTCTTGAAGTCTTGCCTTGACTAAGACACAGGAGCAGGGCCGGGACGACAGCTAGGCGAACCTAGGCGGTCGCCTAGGGCGCCATCTTCTGCAGGGCGCATTCTCGCCTGACCGGAGTCCGGTCACCGCCGCCCGGCCCTGAAGTTGCGGGGAGAAGCTGCGGCAGGGAGCGGTGGGCGCCGCCATGTTCTTTGAGGCCGGCGCCCACTAACTGTACAGCCGGTCAATAGAGGTTGAGACCTCTACACAATGGCCGCGGTCTCCAATTAGCCGCGGCCATTTTGTTGAAGTCTCAGATTCCACCGACCGGCTGTACTGTTAGTGGGCGCCGGCCTCAAAGAACATGGCGGCGCCCACCGCTAGCTGCCGCAGGCCCGCAGCTACTCGCAGATGTTCCCTCCGGGCTCCGGCACCCCTGCTCCGCATCCACAGCTCCCCACAATGGTAAGTTATGCTGGAGGCTGTGGGGGAGACAGGTGGGCTGTGGGGGAGACAGGGAGGCTGTGGGGGAGACAGGGAGGCTGTGGGGGAGACAGGGAGGCTGAGGGGGAGACTGTGTGTGGGGAGACAGGGAGGCTGTGGGGGAGACAGGGAGGCTGTGGGGGAGACAGGGGGCTGAGGGGGAGACAGGGAGGCTGAGGGGGAGACAGGGAGACTGTAGGGAGACTGTGGGGAGACAGGGAGGCTGTGGGGGAGACAGGGAGGCTGAGGGGGAGACTGTGTGTGGGGAGACAGGGAGGCTGTGGGGGAGACAGGGAGGCTGTGGGGGAGACAGGGAGGCTGAGGGGGAGACAGGGAGACTGTAGGGAGACTGTGGGGAGACAGGGAGGCTGTGGGGGAGACAGGGAGGCTGAGGGGGAGACTGTGTGTGGGGAGACAGGGAGGCTGTGGGGGAGACAGGGAGGCTGTGGGGGAGACAGGGGGGCTGAGGGGGAGACAGGGAGGCTGAGGGGGAGACAGGGAGACTGTGGGGAGACAGGGAGGCTGTGGGGGAGACAGGGAGGCTGTGGGGGAGACAGGGGGGCTGAGGGGGAGACAAGGAGACTGTAGGGAGACTGTGGGGGAGACAGGGAGGCTGTGGGGGAGACAGGGAGGCTGTGGGGGAGACAGGTAGGCTGAGGGGAGACAGGGAGACTGTGGGGAGACAGGGAGGCTGTGGGGGAGACAGGGAGGCTGTGGGGGAGGCTGTGGGGGAGACAGGGAGGCTGTGGGGGAGACAGGGGGGCTGAGGGGGAGACTGTGGGGAGACAGGGAGGCTGTGGGGGAGACAGGGAGGCTGTGGGGGAGACAGGGAGGCTGTGGGGGAGACAGGGAGGCTGTGGGGGAGACAGGGAGGCTGACGGGGAGGCTGTGGGGGAGACAGGGAGGCTGTGGGGGAGACAGGGAGGCTGAGGGGGAGACTGTGGGGAGACAGGGAGGCTGTGGGGGAGACAGGGAGGCTGTGGGGGAGACAGGGAGGCTGTGGGGGAGACAGGGAGGCTGAGGGGGAGACTGTGGGGAGACAGGGAGGCTGTGGGGGAGACAGGGGGGCTGAGGGGGAGACAGGGAGGCTGAGGGGGAGACAGGGAGACTGTAGGGAGATTGTGGGGAGACAGGGAGGCTGTGGGGGAGACAGGTAGGCTGAGGGGGAGACAGGGAGACTGTGGGGAGACAGGGAGACTGTGGGGGAGACAGGGTGGCTGTGGGGGAGACAGGGAGGCTGTGAGGGAGACAGGGAGGCTGAGGGGGAGGCTGTGGGGGAGACAGGGAGGCTGTAGGGGAGACAGGGAGGCTGAGGGGGAGCACAGTAGGGGAGCTGACTATCTGCCTCTGTTCTGCTCCCGTACTCATTGCAATGGTTCCAATAAAACACCTTTTCCTACAGATTAATTGCTGCATCATCATTAATAATGTGGATGGAGAATATTAATGTATTTTGCACATTAAAACCAATGTAAATCGCAGCGATGTGGTCTCCCCCCTGCCCGTCTGTAGTGTTCCCCTCCCCCGTCTGCAGTGTCCCCCCCCATCTCGTCTGCATTGTCTCCCCCCCTACCGTCTGCAGTGTCCCCCACTTCCCGTCTGCAGTGTCCCCCCCCATCTCGTCTGCAGTCCCCCCCATCTAGTCTGCAGTTCCCCCCTTCCCGTCTGCAGCGTCCCCCCCATCTCGTCTGCAGTGTCCCCCGTGTCTTGACCCCCCGCCTCCCCCCCAGTCTGCAGTGTCTTCCCCAGTCTGCAGTGTTCTCCCGCCAGAGGCGCCGGTGCTTTCCTGTGTGGAGACCACTGGCGGATGGGGTAGGCTGAGGGGGAGACAGGGAGACTGTGGGGAGACAGGGAGGCTGTGGGGGAGACAGGGAGGCTGTGGGGGAGACAGGGAGGCTGTGGGGGAGACAGGGAGGCTGTGGGGGAGACAGGGAGACTGTGGGGGAGACAGGGAGGCTGTGGGGGAGACAGGGAGACTGTGGGGGAGACAGGTAGGCTGAGGGGGAGACAGGTAGGCTGAGGGGGAGACAGGGAGACTGGGAAGACAGGGAGGCTGTGGGGAGACAGGGAGGCTGTCAGGATGGAGGGAGGCTGTTGGTATTGAGGAAGGATGGAGAGAGGCTGTCAGGATGGAATAGGCTATTGGGATAGAGGGAGGCTGTCAGGATGGAGGATCGCTGTTGGGATAGCGGAAGTATGGAGGGAGGCTGTCGGGATGGAGGAAGGATGGAAGGAGGCTGTCAGGATGGAGGAAAGAAGGAGGGAGGCCGTCAGGATGGAGGGAGGCTGTCGGAATGGAGGGAAGCTGTTGGGATGTTGTCTATATGGCTGGCAGCCATCTCTATTGCGTACGGCCAGCAGTAGTCTCTATTGTGTATTCTCTATTGCGTACGGCCAGCAGTAGTCTCTATTGTGTATTCTCTATTGTGTATGGCCAGCAGCAGTTTCTATTGTGTATTCTCTATTGTATGTATAGCCAGCAGCAGTCTCCATTGTGTATACGGTCCGCAGCCATCTCTATTGTGTATACAGGTAGCAGCTGTCTCTATTCTGTATTCTCTATTGTATATACAGCTATTGTGTTTAGCATTATAGAAAAGAAGTTGCAACACACAATCAGCGGTGTTTATTCACTCTTTGTGGGGTGGGCGCTTCAACAGGCATATAGTCAACAGGCATATGGTGGACTATATGCCTGTTGAAGCGCCACTTGCGGTGTGAAACGGCCATCGCCTTTGAGAACCCCCCCGTCCTCCCACCCGCACCATGTAAGACCACACGAAGAGGGAATAAACACCGTTGATCCTACGATGTTGCAACTTCATTTCTATAACGCTAACCGGAAGTGATGAACCGCTAACTGGAAGTGTGGACTGGGTTGTTTGAGTGCTCAGCAGGCTGAATGCCGGAGCGCTGGTGATCAGGAAGGGGGCACCCTGAAGCAATCTGCAAGCTGCAGCTCTCCAGAAACACCGTGGACAGATTGGTGCTGGCACCAAGAATCGTCAGAACCGTGACTGATACAGCTATTGTGTATTCAGCCCACAGCAGTCTCAAGTGTGTGTGTAAAAAAGAGAGTGTAAAAAAAGGAAAAACAGCACAAAAAATAGAAAAAAGTGGACTTTATTGCCCAATGCGTGGCCACGGGGGGGGGGGGCGCCGTTTGCCTTACCTGCCTAGGGCACCAAAATGCCTTGTCCCGGCACTGCACAGGAGCATGTCAAAATGTGTCAACTCACCATACGTTGATGTTCTTTTAAAGTGTGCTAACTAAAGGAAGAACATTTGGAACAATTCCATGGACTCTTCTGAACTTTATCTTGTTTGGAATACTTTGATTGCCCAGCCGACGGGCATCTGACTGAGGCATGGATGCAGAGAGGTATGTCTACATTTAGTATGGTGAGAGGTTTCTCAATTTACCCATTATTATGTAAGTTTTTTAGGACGTCATTACAGTTGAAAGCTTCTTGTCTTGAAGACTTAATAACTTCTCCAGGACTTCAGGAGGACGCCTCAATTTCATGAGCCTCCTCGATATTGCAGGAGAATTGACAAGTCTGGCGTTAATGCTTCGTCCTGAACTCACACACAGTATTTTGGAGTTTATTTTTGCTGTGTTTTTGTCTCTATTTTTTTAAATCATTATTTTTTTTAAAGGTTATAACATTTGCAAGCCACTTGTTATTTTAAAGTCTATTAAGAATTATTGTAAAGTCTAGTGTTTGTTGGATATTTCCAAGGGCAACAAACATATTCTGGATTATTTCTTTCATTTTACCAATAGTCTTGTCTGCAAGACTTGAAAAACATAAGAACAATAATATGCTCTAAATGTTATAAAATGAAAAAAAGCAATAAAAAATGCCTTTAAAACCCTTGAAACGCATGGTGTTTTTATTACAAGCGTTTAAAACATTGGAAAACAGTGCGTGTGAAGGAGCTCTAACGGCTTTCTCCAAAAAAGTAAAGTGTTTCATTAATGGGTTTTAGCTTCTCCGATGAAGCCAGAAAAGCAGAAATTGAGTTTCATCGCTGTATAGATCAGTCAGTTGCTTCAGAAAGTCAGTGCATTCCTCCCAGCTACAATCATTTGCTAAATGTTTCTGTGAAATGAAGAGTTCGCTATTACACAGTTGTGCTCCAGTGTATTATGGAGACCAAAATAGTTGTTAATGGAATGGGAGGTAAGACATGATCCTTTGAAGGTCAGGAGTTCACTGTCAGGCAGTATCTAGCTGCAAAATAAGAAAATAATGCATACATACATAGATACGATAGATAGATAGCTAGATAGATAGATAGATAGATAGATAGATAGATAGATAGATAGATAGATAGATAGATAGATAGATAGATATAGATAGATAGATAGATAGATAGATAGATAGATAGATAGATAGATTAAGATTAGTGATGGGCGAATCCTAAATTACTCGGAATCGCTTGACTCTAGCGAGTCCGAGCACAGGACTCGCTACTCGTTGCGAGTCTAGCGAGTCCAATGTTAATGAATGGGGAAGCGAGTAATAGCGAGTAGTGTGAGATTTACAAATCGCAGATGTGTCTCGGAAGCTTCAGCCTGAAGCAATCCTAGTTTTGTCATTTATTTGCATTGCTCGTTTACTTTGTAACTGTAATCGCTGGGAAACTCGCACAGATAAGAGTCCTGCTTTCTCCTCTGTGCTGGCTGCCAGCTCCAGGGTCCTAGAGCCTGCCTGCTGCCTGATGTAGCAGTGCTGAGATTGTTCTCAGTCTGCTCATTTCCTGTGTACAGACATGAATGTCTGTGCACAGAGATGATGTAGCAGAGCTGAGATTGTTCTCAGTCTGCTCATTCCCTGTGCATAGAGATCTATATCTATGCACAGGGGATGTAGCAAAGAGGACATCGCGTTTTGGACTGCGTCGGACGGAAGAGGATTTTTTTAATTAAAGATGGAGTCCCTAATGGCTTTTTTTTTTATTTCTAATAAAAAATTTTCTTTGTGTTGTGTTTTTTTTAAAACAATTTAATAGAAATTCATGGCGGTCATGTCTAATATTGGCGTGACCGCCATAAATTTCGGGCTTAGGGCCAGCTGATAATACAAAGCTGGCCCTAACCTCTTTATTACCCAGCGTGCCACCGCTACCAGGGCCGCTGGAAGAGCGGGGTTCAGCGCCAGAGGATGGCGCTTCAATGAACGCGCCCAGAAAGCTTGGGCATCCCTGCGCTGCGGATTCCAGCCCCCAGCTGCTTAGCTGTACCTGGCTAGACATAGAAATTGCGCGGAGCCCCACGCATTTTTTTAAAATTATTTAATGAAATTCTGAGATTCTGACTCTGACTCTGAGACTCTGACTCTGAAATTCATGAAATAATTTAAAAAAAATGCGTGGGGCTCCGCGCAATTTCTATGTCTAGCCAGGTACAGCTAAGCAGCTGGGGGCTGGAATCCGCAGCGCAGGGATGCCCAAGCTTTCTGGGCACCCCCCGCTGCAAATTGCAGCCCGCAGCCGCCCCAGAAGATGGCACGTTCATTGAAGCGCCATCCTCTGGCGCTGAACCCCGCTCTTCCAGCGGCCGTGGTGGCGGTAGTATGCTGGGTAATAAAGGGGTTAATACCAGCTTTGTTATACAAGCTGGTGTTAAGCCCGAGATTCTTAATGTCAGGCCACGTTTGACCCGGCCACTAAGAATCTCCAATAAAGGGTTAAAAAAACACAGAGAAAAATTTTTATTTGAGATAAAAAAAAAAGCCATTAGGGACTCCATCTTTAATTAAAAAAATCCTCTTCCGTAGTCCAAAACGCGATGTCCTCTCTGCTACATCCCCTGTGCATAGATATAGATCTCTATGCACAGGGAATGAGCAGACTGAGAACAATCTCAGCACTGCTACATCATGTCTGTGAGTAGGAGGGCTCTAGGACCCTGGAGCTGCACAGAGAAGACAGCTGGACTCGGCTCGCAAAGAAACAGCAGTTACTTTGCGAGTTTCCCTGCTATCACTGGCACAGTAGCCGAGTCTAATGCAAACAATGGCAATCCTAGTTTTGTCAGCGTTTCTGACAAAACTAGGATTGATATTGATTTGCATTGGACTCGTGCAAGTAATCACTGGGAAACTCGCAGAGTACCGAGTCCTGCGAGTCCCTTACTACTCGCCGAGTAACGAGTCCTAGCGAGTAGATTCGCCCATCCCTAATTAAGATGTAAGACCTACATTATAGTAGATTGTTATCTATAATGGCCACTTTACACGCAGCTACAGGTAACAGGTTTTCCACAGGTAACTTACTGGCTGCAGTGAAATCATGGAGACATAGTTCCATTTGTACACAGCAACAAGATAGAACTATGTCTCCATGATTTCACTGCAGCCAGTAAGTTACCTGTGGAAAACCTGTTACCTGTAGCTGCGTGTAAAGTGGCCATAAGGGTGCGTGCACATGGTCTGGAGGAGCTGTGTGATGGACGCAGTTCCTCCGGACCTAAGTGAAGCCGCTGGTGGCCGCAGGGAGACCGCAGCCGCCCTGTACTAACCGTGTGCGGCAGGTGCGGAGCGGCTTCTCCCTGCAGTCACTCAATGGGAGTCGCTTCCGACTCCGCAGCATGAAATGAACATGCTGCGGAGGCGCGGACTCCCGGCAACCCGCACCGCAGCTCCAAACACGCTGCGGGCGGATTATGCATTGTGAGGATGGGATTTCTTGAAATCCCATCCACTATGCTTGTATTGTATGACGCAGCGTTTTGGACGCAGCGCAAAGATGCTGCGTCCAAAACGCTGTGTGTCCTGATAGTGAGAATGCACCCTTAGAGAACAGAGATGAGCAAATCCTTAAAAATTTGAATCGTTTAGTTTTGTCAAATTCTTCCTAAAAATGAAATTGAAAAGTTCCGCAAACCCTCCAGCTGCTCTGAAAATACATATTGTCTTGGGAGTGCCATGACAAAGAGTGGTGTCTTCTATTTATAGGTGTCATCAGAACACATGTGGCTATACACACACACTTGCAATGGTTGGATATGTTTTGCTCTCCAATTAGCTGTGCAGATTTTTTCTTGGTCCGGTGCTACAAGGGTAAAGCACTTAATTTGGTCTCCTAACACAAGATGGAAAGCTCATCTCAGCTGTTCTGATTTTCCCACTCCCCTCTGCTATAAAGTGGTAGCTTGCTATACCTAGACCTTAGTGTGGAGGTGTGAGTCGTAGACAAATTACTTATTTAAGAAGCCATACCTGGAGATTGCTGCTTGAAAGTTTGTTTGGTGTCTGCCAAACCTTTATTCCCTTTTTGGTTTGCCTCACTTATCATCTCCCTTTATTCCTGCCTGTAGTGTGGTGTGCATTGTACGATTGCTGTTTCTTTTACCCTTGTCTCTCTTTTCCGCTTTGTGTCTTTTTCCTAGAGCAGGACTAGTGTTCTTGCTGCCTGCGCACTAGTCTAATCAGTGCTTAGAGTTTATCACAATTTTGGTGTTTTTGTTAGTCTTCTTGCTTTTTGAGGAGTGACAACAGGTTATAAACGGGATTGAGATCTGTGGAGTGTCCTGGAGTTACAATGTTTTTTTCACCAAGAGTCTTAGTTACCACTTTAGCCTTGAGACATGGTCTCCATCTTACTCAAAAAAGCATTGTTCATCATCAAATTGCTCATAGATCTAAGCTCTTGGAGGGTTTAGATCCCATTCTTTATTCATGGTAATGTTTTGGACAAAATTGTGAGTAAGCCCCCTCCATGGATGAGATGAATGAATGGTCTTAGGATGCTTTACTGTTGGAATGACAGAGGACACATCTTTTTCTCTGAAAAATCATTCTTATATATACAGTACGTCTTTGGAAAAAATGACTTCATCCCAATCTTCTGCTGTCCAATCCGTGCACTTCATGCAAAATCTCAATCTCTCCTTCATGTTTCCTCTTGGAGAGAAGTGTCTTCTTTGCTGCTCTTCATTCACAAGGCCAGACCCCCAAAATTTGCACCTCACTGTGCATACAGATTCACTGACACCCATCTGCTGCCATTTCTGAGCAAGCTCTGCATTGGTCTTGAAATTAACCTTGGTCACGCTGAAACATTTTTCACATGAATTGAACTTCTCACTTTGATCAGCAATGTCTTTGCCTGTAAAGCTCTTTTGATGCAAAGCAATGATGACTGCACATATTTCATGGTTAACAGAAGAAGTCAATTATTTCAGGCACCAGACACAATCTAAAGCAATCTATCTGCTTCTCTAATTAAATCACCATGACAAATTGATATCAGCTGCCTTGTCCCTGTTGACACTTTCTCCTGAGCTAACCAGAAGATCACTGAAATGATATAAGCAGGTATTTTTGAGGTAGGACTGAAATTAAGTGGAGAATGTTTTTTTTTTTTTGTGACAAGGGATGTTTTTGTATGACTTGCTAGTGCATGAAGAATTGTCTTCTTGGAGTGGGAACTGCACTGATAATCTAAAATCATCCTGCAACTGTGAAGTTAATGCTGCTATAGGAGACAGAAAGTATCCAGCAGTGACCAAGGGGATGCTGAGAAGGAGTGTGTTTTTGCATCTCTGTAAAAGAAGGAGTAGTGCTTGAAAAGACTAGAATGGACTAGAGTGTGTATCCTGCACAAGGTAAAACTGCAGAGGCCAACCAGTCCAGGAAAGAGACTGTAAGGAGTAAAGAATAGTCAGGACAGGTCAGGAGCAAAATCTGATATGCAGCAGAAGGACAGTGGAGAGAAACGACCAAGTGCAGGAGTCACCCCTCACTGCCCCGTCCCTCACTGCATGATAAAGGTATGTACACACAACAGCACACTGTACCTGAAAATGAAAAAAAAAAGTGTAATTCAACTGAAAAAACTGTACAATACTCACTTTGATCAATTACTGCTGCTAGATCTTTTCTCACACGCTCTCTCTCTTTCTCTTTCACTTTGTCAGCCTCTGCTTCTCTCTCTTCTATCAACTTTAAAGTTAACTTTGTTCATTGGACAACCCCTTTAAAGGGCATCAATAAAAAAGGAAAAAGGCAATAGTGCACAATGTGATAATTGACATAATTTCCTAAATTGATTTTTGTTGGCAGCAGATCATTCAGGATACTCTCAAGTGTGTTGACAACAGAACAGAGCTTTAATTAGCAAGAAACAGATACAGATATGATAGGCTTTGTGGAATCAAGAATATACATATCTTAAGTGTCTCTGTGCAGCAACAGCAGACTGCTTCTCCTCTCATGCACAGACACAGGAAACTGGGTACAGTCACATGGTCTTTCCTGTGTGTCAGTCTCTGGGAGTGTTTTTTTAATATCTAACCTTATAGACAATGAACAAATCTAGCAATAGAACACTTACATATACAGGAATGGAGTTGTTGCACTAAACGTATTCCAACAACCCCACTCAACAACTACTTATCCTGTTAGTCCCATTGCGGTTCTGAAGTCCTTAAACTTGGCCCTTCGAAATGGTTTTGTCATTGACATATCATCAGCTAACATCTTGTCAGACTCGCAATAAACACACTCTAGTACACCACGCTCCACTAAGCCACGTAAGTGGTGATGTTTAACGTCGATGTGCTTAGTTCTTGCACTAATCGTCTCACTGCTGGCAAGCTTAATACATCCTTGGTTGTCCTCATATACAGAAGTGCCCCCACTGCTTGTCTGTAATTCTCATTGCTGGAGTTTTGATGAACCTTTGGCTTGTGAGAGCTATTTTTCCTTGTGATAGCTCCATAAGCTCCCATGGCCGGAGTTGGTGAAGGGACTCCATCTCTTCATTAGCAGCATTTATCCACTTCTGTTTCTCGTGGACAGGCAGTTTTTGCATTTCTTGCCATGACTGTGGCTCTGGTTCAGGAAGTGTTCTTACTATATAAGAAAGGCGTCTAGCTGGGATACCTTTGGTCTTTCTGATCTCCTGACTAGAGGTTGACTTGGTCCTTCCTTGCTGGCTTCAGAGCTTATCCAGACTTCAGTGTTTTCTTTTTCAGTGTCTAGGTTTGGTGATTGAAATTCTTGTTCTTGTGTCTTGACTTGAATGACTAGTGTAACTTCATGAAATTTGAGCGAAACAAAGTTCTCATCAATCACTATGTCTCTGGTGATTGGTACTGTGTTGGTCTCTGGGTGCAGGATTCTTTATCCCTTTTAAGTTTTGCTATAGCCCACCAGAACTCCTTACTTTGGATGTGATTCCCACTTGGAATGTTTTTCTTTGGGAACATACACAAATGCTTTGCTTCCAAATATCCTGATGTGGTTCAGGTTAGGCTTCTCGTAGTTCCATAGCTCATATGGAGTTTTATTTGTGGCTTTATCTGGCAGTCTGTTTTGAAGATAGCGAGCTGTCGTGATGGCTTCTCCCCAATACATTGTAGGTAGATTTGCATCAAACAACATACTTCTTCCACTTTTACAGAGAGTGCGTTTTTTTCTCTCTGCAATGCCATTCTGTTCTGGGTTGTATGGAATGGTAGTCTGGAAAACAATTCCATTCTTTTTCAAAATAGTTTGCACCTGATCACTTGTATATGCAGTCCCATTATCTGCACGCAGGGCTTTTGACATTCTTCCAAATTTGTTAAACACTACGGGAAAATATTCTTCAAGTTCCTGTTGAACTTCATCCTTACTGTGAAGCAGGTAGGCGATTGTATATCTGGAGTAGTCATCAATAAATGTTAGAAAATATCTCTTCTTGCTTGGAGTTTGAACACTCATTGGACCACAAACATCTGTGTGTATCAAATCCAGTGGCTGTGCAGATCTAGTGGTGCTTACTTTAGGAAAGGATTTTCTGGACATTTTCACTTTAAGACAGCTAGTGCACTTCATCAGTTGATTACATTGCTTGATTTCAACACCATTTGCAAGTTGACCTAGCTTCCTTACTGCTTCTGGGTCTCTGTGCCCAAGACATCTGTGCCATACATGGATACAGTTCTTATGCAGATCTTGTTTAGCACCGTAGGCTCTTTTTTTGTATTTTAGCTAATAAAGTTCATGTTGGATTTTTCCTTCTGCAAGAGTGTGACCCTTCTTTGATATAATGCAGCTGTTGTTCTTAAAAGTACCGTATATACTCGTGTATAAGCCGACCCGTGTATAAGCCGACCCCCCTACTTTTGCCCCCAAAACCTGGGAAAACCTATTGACTCGTGTATAAGCCGAGGGTGGACCCCAGCACAGGTATACAGCCCCCAGCAGTGTGGTATATAGGCCCCCCCAGTGGTAGTATACAGCAGCCTCCCCAGTGGTATGCAGGCCCCAGCAGTATATACAGCAGCCCCAGTGGTATACAGCAGCCCTTAGGTAGTACACAGCAGCCCCAGAGGTATATACAGCAGCCCCAGTGGTATACACAGCAGCCCCAGGGGTATACACAGCAGCCCCAGGGGTGTACACAGCAGCCCCAGGGGTGTACACAGCAGCCCCAGGGGTGTACACAGCAGCCCCAGGGGTATACACAGCAGCCCCAGGGGTATATACAGCAGCCCCAAGGGTATACACAGCAGCCCCAGGGGTATACACAGCAGCCCTAGGGGTATACACAGCAGCCCCAGGGGTAGTACACAGCAGCCCCAGGGTAGTACACAGCAGCCCCAGGGGTGTACACAGCAGCCCCAGGGGTATACACAGCAGCCCCAGGGGTAGTACACAGCAGCCCCAGGGGTAGTACACAGCAGCCCCAGGGGTAGTACACAGCAGCCCCAGGGGTAGTACACAGCAGCCCCAGGGGTAGTACACAGCAGCCCCAGGGGTATATACAGCAGCCCCAGGGGTATACACAGCAGCCCCAGGGGTGTACACAGCAGCCCCAGGGGTGTACACAGCAGCCCCAGGGGTGTACACAGCAGCCCCAGGGGTGTACACAGCAGCCCCAGGGGTATATACAGCAGCCCCAGGGGTATACACAGCAGCCCCAGGGGTAGTACACAGCAGCCCCAGGGGTAGTACACAGCAGCCCCAGGGGTAGTACACAGCAGCCCCAGGGGTATATACAGCAGCCCCAGGGGTGTACACAGCAGCCCCAGGGGTAGTACACAGCAGCCCCAGGGGTATATACAGCAGCCCCAGGGGTAGTACAAAGCAGCCCCAGGGGTAGTATACAGCAGCCCCAGGCCCCCCTCACTGTTTGGCGCCCCCACCTCAGGATGGCCCCCCCCCCCGCATGCAGCGCTGCGCTCATACATTACCAGCCTGTCAGCTGTCATCCTCCGGTGGCGGATCACGGCTCCCGGCTCCGGCTTCCATCTTCATCTGTGTCTTCCTGCTTTGTGACCGGGGCTCATCGCGATGACATCATCGCGACGCCGGCCGGTCATGTGACATGCAGGAAGACACAGATGAAGATGGAAGCCGGAGCCGGGAGCCGCGATCCGCCACCGGAGGATGACAGCTGACAGGCTGGTAATGTATGAGCGCAGCGCTGCGTGCGGGGGGGGCCATCCTGAGGTGGGGGCGCCAAACAGTGAGGGGGTCCCGTATATACTCGCGTATAAGCCGAGGGGAGACTTTTCAGCCCAATTTTTGGGCTGAAAAACTCGGCTTATACACGAGTATATACGGTAACTACATTCCCTTTTTTGAGTAAGCTTCTTTACTGACAGAAGATTGCTTTCAAGACTGGGAACATAGAAAACATCCTTTACTGGGATCTTTCTGCTTTGTGCTGAGGAAACTGGACAGTTGA
The DNA here is from genome assembly GCA_033576535.1 of Allobates femoralis. Lineage (NCBI taxonomy): Eukaryota > Metazoa > Chordata > Amphibia > Anura > Aromobatidae > Allobates > Allobates femoralis. The sequence continues at coordinate 159,854,041 of JARQOC010000007.1, forward strand.
GGTAGCTGTCTCCTACTCCTTCTGAAGTCATATAGTGACCATTAGCTAAGATGACCTTTTCTGACTTTCTTTCGTAAAGTTCAGTGAAGAAATCCTTGTTATTCGTCATATGGCTGCTAGCACCAGAGTCTATACACCATATATGCTTTGCAGATGAACCTGTACTGGTATTAAATGAAGCCTCAACACATGCAGAATCTTCCTTTACAGCTGTTTTCAACTTTTGATTACTATTCTGCTTTTTAAGCTGACTTATTCTTGCTTTAAAAATTCTGAAGTCTGCTTTAAGGTGGCTGGGCTTTTTACAGACAAAACATTCAACAGTTCTCCTTAGGCTAGGGTCACATTTGCATCACGGAAGCGCTAAAAGCTAGCGTTTTTTCCATGTTGAAATGTGAAAAAATGCTAGCGTTAATGCTTCCATAGTCTCCCATGCAAAAAGCACATTGCCAAAGTGCAATGCATTTGACTCTAGGCATGTTTGCAAAAGCACCAAAAAACGCGGTAAGTAGCATTTTTGGGGATGTTTGCAAAAATACATGCATTTTTTTAACATGGGAGTCTATGGGAAATGCATGCGTTAACACATGGTACATATATGTACCATGCGTTACTGTATACGTTAACGCTAGCACTAAAAAAAAAAAAAAAATGGCATAAAAATGGCATAAGAAAAAACAGCATCCTTGAACTCATCCTTCCAAAGGATGCTTGGTCCCAAATGTGACCCTAGCCTTAGATTGCTCTTATATTTAGGAAAGTCCTGTGTCTTTAATTCTGTATCTTCTTTAGATTAATTACTGCTGATTACATTCTGCGTTTTTCACTTGAATTCACCTACAAGCTTGCCTTTGACATATTCTAGTGTGAACTCATCATCTGGCCATGCATCTAGTGCAGTGACAAGTGTGTCATAACTTTCTGGAAGACCACTTAATAGTAATGCAGCAACATAAAAGTCTTTGATTTCTTCTCCAATACCCCTGAGACGCTCCACAATCTCTAGGGTGTTTCTTATATAGTCCTGCATATTCTGGCCATCACTTAGCTTAGCCTGGTACAGCTTTCTTATGAGATAAAGCTTATTGCTGAGATTTGATCTTTCATGCACTTTCTGTAATTCATCCCACATCTCTTTTGCAGTTGCACACTTGCATATATGCACAATCTGATCATCATCTACACTGAGGGAGATAGTACTTTGTGCTTTCTGATCATTCTCTAGCCAATCATCTAGTAATGGATGAGGCACTTGTTCCTGCATATATTTCCATGTACCTTCTCTTATGAGCAGCATCTTCACCTTGAATTTCCAGGATTAATAATTCTGATTGGTGAGACTTTGCACTGAGAACTTGCAGTGATCCCTGCTTACGGACAACTTCTCTGTTGCCCTGTGCTGCTTTTGCTTTGGGCTTCTGTTGCTGTATTACTCTTCTGTGTCACTCTGTGCTCTGTGTCACTCCTGGAGTTCTGTGTCACTCTTCCTCCATAACCTGTTGGCAGCGGATCCTTCAGGATACTCTTAAGCATGTTGACAACAGAACCAGGGGCAGACCTAACGTGGTGCAACTGGTGCAGCGGCACCAGGGCCCTGACAGGCTAGGGGGCCCCCCTCAAGGCACGGAGAATAAGCCGACATGCTGCCGGCCACACCCCCTCACAGCAGCTCAGGAGCGAGGACAGAGCCCCAATCACAGTGCAGAGAGTGAGTCATGTGACCTCTCCTGCACTGTGGGGAGGACCTCACTCAACCAATCCTGGCAATGCGCGCGGGCCTCTGAAATTCTCTCCACATGGCTGATGGCTGTTCAGCATCAGCAGCAGCGGCAGCAGATGAGGGGACACAGCTCTGCACAAGGACCCAGGTACAAAGAAAGGGACCAAAGACAGGGCACAGGCTGAGGACAGACCGGGGAGGGGGGGGAGGTTTGCTGCTCTGTACACTGCTTTTATGCTTTTACAGGACCTGTGATGATGTCACATTGAGGGGAGGAGTCAGTGGTCACATGATCAGCTCCTCAGTGTATGCAGGACTCTGCTGTGCTGGTTGTCATGGTGCTGGATGAGATGAAGTTTATGTCAGGAGGGATTTACAGTGTGGATGTAGCAGAGCCAAGTGTGTATGAGGTGTATGGAGCGGAGTTCAGAGTGTATACGTGGTGTACGGAGCGGAGCCGAGTGTGTACAAGATGTACGGAGCAGAGCCGAGTGTGTACTTAGCGGAGCCGAGTGTGTACGAGGTGTACGTAGCGGAGCCGAGCGTGTACGTAGCAGAGCCGAGTGTGTACGGAGCAGAGCCGAGTGTGTACGGAGCAGAGCCAAGTGTGTACGTAGCGGAGCCGAGTGTGTACGAGGTGTACGTAGCGGAGCCGAGTGTGTACGTAGCAGAGCCGAGTGTGTACGTAGCGGAGCCGAGTGTGTACGAGGTGTACGGAGTAAAGCCGAGTGTGTACGAGGTGTACGGAACAGAGCCGAGTGTGTACGTAGCGGAGTCGAGTGTGTACGTAGCGGAGCCGAGTGTGTACGAGGTGTACGGAGCAGAGCCGAGTGTGTACGAGGTGTACGGAGCAGAGCCGAGTGTGTATGAGGTGTACGGAGCAGAGCCGAGTGTGTACGAGGTGTACGGAGCAGAGCCGAGTGTGCACGTGGTGTACGGAGCAGAGCCGAGTGTGTACGAGGTGTACGGAGCAGAGCCGAGTGTGCACGTGGTGTACGGAGCGGAGCCGAGTGTGTACGAGGTGTACGGAGCGGAGCCGAGTGTGTACGAGGTGTACGGAGCGGAGCCGAGTGTGCACGTGGTGTACGGAGCAGAGCCGAGTGTGTAGGAGGTGTACGGAGCAGAGCCAAGTGTGCACGTGGTGTACGGAGCAGAGCCGAGTGTGCACGTGGTGTACGGAGCAGAGCCGAGTGTGCACGTGGTGTACGGAGCAGAGCCGAGTGTGTGAGGTGTATGAAGCAGAGCCGAGTATGTACGAGGTGTACGGAGCGGAGCCACGTGTGTGCAGAGCCGCGTGAGTATGAGGCAGGGCCACATGTGCGGGACATATGGAGTAAAGCCGCGTGTGCATAAGGTGGATGGAGTGGAGCCGCATATGCTGGGGCGTCCTGTAGAGGAGCCGCATGTGTACGGAACGGAGGCGTATGCGCAGGGCATGTGGAGCGGAGCCGCGTGTCTACAAGGCATTTGGAGCGGAGCCACGTGCGTACAAGGTGTGTGTGCGCCAGTGGTAGTTCCCCGCAGATGCCGCTCCCGTTCCTATAGTCCCGGCTGCCTCTGCCGGCAGCATTCTTCACTCGAGTCCTGGCTGAGCTGTCTGCTTTTTGCAGCTCAGCAGGGTGGGGCACGATGATGTCATCACTGAGTGCCACTGTGCTGATACGTGCAGAGCGGAGCAGCAAGAAGAGAGGTGAGTATTTACTTTTTTTTTTTAACCCGTGAATACAGTGATGGGAGACTATGTAATGTGCAATATAACATAGGAGGAGTATGGGGTGCAATATACTATATGGAGGAATATGAGGGCCCATTATACTATATGGAGGACTATGGGACTGCCTTATACTATATGGAGGGCTATGCGGGTGTATTATAATATATGGAGCGTCGTGGAATGCATTATAATATATGGAGGACTATGGATGATGTATTAAAATATATATAGCCAATTATATAATATGGAAGCCATTTTAATATATCTGGAGGGTTCTGTGGGGGCATGATAATATTTGGAGGGGTGTGAGGAAGCCTTTATACTTTATGCAGGGCTCTTTGAGGGTTGCGTTGTAAATAAATATTACAATCTATATGTTTACATTACTTTGTTGCCACTATGAGGGGCGGGGGGGCCCCCAGAAAATTTCTTGCACCGGGGCCCACTACAGTCTGGGTCCGCCCCTGAACAGAACAGAGATTTAATTGCCAATAAACAGGTACATATATGATAGGCTTTGTGGAATCAGGAAAATACTTATCTGATGGAGTCTCTGTGCAGCATCAGCAGGCTGCTTCTCCTCTCATGCACCGACACAGGAAACTGGGTACAGTCACATGGTCTTTCCTGTATGTGAGCCTCTGGGAGTGTTTTTTTTTATCTAACTTTATAGACAAAGAACAAACCTAGCAATATAACACTTACATATACAGGAATGAAATTGTTGCACTAAACATATTCCAACAATTTTCTAAATGTGGATTAATCATTTTTCTATTCCATATTGATATGCCCTTTGCAGCACTGGGGTCAAATCCCACCAAGGACAACATCTGCAAGGAGTTTGTATGTTCTTCCCGTGTTTGCGTGGGTTTCCTCCAGGTTCTCTGGTTTCCTCCCCCACTCCAAAGACATACTGATTGGGAATGTAGATTGTGAACCCCAATGGGGACAGTGATAATGATGTCTGAATAGTGTTATATAATGAGGATGTATTTATTGTACAGTCAAAATTAAAGGCCTCAACTAAACATTGGTGGGAAAATTGAAATTGATACAAAATACACATCTTTTTAAGGTTCTTATCACTGGCTAGGAATGAGTTAAGAACCATACACAAATACTAGACCAAAGATCCAATAAAAACGCAATGACTATGTATTAATGGAATTCTTTTAGGCGTTGAACCTCCTTGGCTCCTATAACCCCAGGGGGCTGGCTGGATAAGACAAGGATGTAACCTATTATAGATTTACATGATGGAGTTATAAGGATGGATTGTTTTTCTGTTTTGCTCTCATTGTGTCTGCTGAGAGAAAGATGAGAAGTGAGCCGGCTCTCCCGCTGGGCCGCTGCAATAACCGGGGCCGAGGAACTGGAGCCCTAATTGAAAAACGCAGAGAGCCATAATGAGTTTTTATTAGACTTTGATATTTGAGACATTTTAAATGATGATGAAATTCATCAACATGTGGGCATTATTAGGTCGGCATGACAAATACCTGTGGATATCTGATATGAGTCACTTCCTATGTCACAAACCCAGGAGCGCTCATCTGTCACATGCTATATGATGGAGTACATTTTAAAGGTTAATCATTTTTGCACTATGATCTTGTTGTAACATTTTCCTTAAAGTCAGAAATTATCTGGGGAGAATTTAGAAAGCAAATAAATGCTGGTCTTCTCAGTACAGAGTATTAAGACCTTTGGCTCCTTTATAGTTTTTGCTTATATAGCACAAACATAGTCTACGGCTTCTTAAAGATAACGACATCACTCTATTCTCTGCAATAGGCTACCAATTTAAATTTCCCCTCCATATCTTGGAGTATACAAAAGAAAAAACATGTACTATTGGGGATATGTTGCACTTGGTCAGATTTGAACTGTTGAGTTAAAGGGAACTGTCACCCTTTTCCCGAATCCGGCGCCCATAAGCCCCCATGTTATTTGAATCAGACAGTGTCGTATAGGATTCTGTCCGATTCTGTCCAATTTTTTGAAGGCAGCCCAAAATCGGAGCAGTCTCTGATTTTGGGGATGGGAAAAAAGCGGACACAATTGGATCCTTGCACACACGGATGGCCATTAAAGACTAATCCATGCCCATCCATGCCCATAGGGATACATGGAGGCCAAATCGGATCCGTGGCTATCAGTTTCACAAAGGATAGCCACAGATCCCCAAAAAATGGGATGTGAAGGGGGCCTTACAAATCCGGTCCTATCCGTTCCTGTCCGTGTGGTCCTGCAAAAAACAGGATCCCATGGACAGGAAAAAATGTGATGTGAAGGGGGCTTACATAGTATAGCACAGATCATCATCTTCTATATAATTCTCTAATCGTGTCTGTCTAAGGCCGAAATCGCGTGCTAGCGTTCATCGGTCGCTGCCAGCCGCGGCGATCAATGAGCGCAGCGTATGCAAAAGAGCCGCGCGTGGAGGTCCGCGGCAAGCCAGCTGGCGGCTGGCGAGCTGCTGACCTCTGTGCAGCAGTAGCTGAGCCGCGGCTACCTGCCGCACAGAGGTCCGAGGTGAGCCAGTTGGGAGATGACCGGCGTCAGCTGCGGTAGTACCCCGAGCGGGATTCAAATATGAATTTTGAGCTACTGATTGATCGCCGCTCTCAGTCATTAGTCGCCGCGGCCATGATATTGCCGCGGAATTTGAACTGCCAGTCATAGTGTGACGCAGTTCACTCCTGTTTACAAGGCTGTTGGTCAGTGTGACGCAGTTTACTGCTGTCTACAAGGTTGTTGGTCAGTGTGACAAACTTCATTCCTGTGTACAAGGCTGTCAGTCAGTGTGACGCACTTCACTTCTGTCTACAAGGCTGTCAGTCAGTGTGACGAGCTTCACTCCTGTATACAAGGCTGTCAGTCGGTGTGACGCACTTCACTCCTGTGTACAAGGCTGTCAGTCAGTGTGACACACTTCACTCCTGTCTACAAGGCTGTCTGTCAGTGTGACGAACTTCACTTCTGTCGGTAAGGCTGTCAGTCAGTGTCACAAACTTTACTCCTGTCTACAAGGCTGTCAGTCAGTGTGACGCAGTTATTGCCTGTCTATAAGGCTGTCAGTGTCACGAACTTTACTCCTGTCTACAAGGCTGTCAGTCAGTGTGACGAACTTCACTCCTGTCTACAAGGCTGTCTGTCAGTGTCACGGACTTCACTCCTATCTACAAGGCTGTCAGTCAGTGTGACGAACTTCACTTCTGTCTGTAAGGCTGTCAGTCAGTGTCACAAACTTTACTCCTGTCTACAAGGCTGTCAGTCAGTGTGACGCAGTTATCGCCTGTCTATAAGGCTGTCAGTGTCACGAACTTTACTCCTGTCTACAAGGCTGTCAGTCAGTGTGACGAACTTCACTCCTGTCTATAAGGCTGTCAGTCAGTGTCACAAACTTTACTCCTGTCTAAAAGGCTGTCAGTCAGTGTGACGCAGTTCACTCCTGTCTACAAGGCTTTCAGTCAGTGTGACGAACTTCACTCCTGTCTACAAGGCTGTCAGTCAGTGTAACGAACTTCACTCCTGTCTACAATGCTGTCAGTCAGTGTCACGAACTTCACTCCTGTGTACAAGGCTGTCAGTCAGTGTCACGAATTTTACTCCTGTCTACAAGGCTGTCAGTCACTATGTCGCATTTCACTCCTGTCTACAAGGCTGTCAGTCAGTGTTACGAATTTTACTCCTGTCTACAAGGCTGTCTGTCAGTGTCACAAACTTCACTCCTGTCTATAAGGCTGTCAGTCAGTGTCACAAACTTTAATCATAAACATGCAGAGAGAGATGATAAATAAATATAGCATACATAGACGATAGACACATATGTAGATGATAGATAGATATCGTGTATTCATTACATTATTCCTAAATCTTCATAAATAAACTACATGCACATTCTAGAATACCCGATGCATTAGAATCGGACCACCATCTAGTAGCCTATATAAAAGCCAAGGAAAAAAATGCAACATAGCAATAATTTTGGGGGAATCTGTAGGACGATGTCACAGCTCACAGCAATCACATCAATGTCATACTTTGCAGACGGTCTAACATGATCCCATTTGAGCATCCACCCTTGCCTACATAAAGCTGAACAAGACACTTTCTTGTGTCTTGGCATTAAAACATGAGTTTGTTTAGTCTCTGAGTGGATTTTTACACCTTGAGTTGCTCAGCTATTGTCTGCAGTCTGCTGGATGTCTTCAAACTACCAGCAGTTTCTTTCATTCCACATGCTTGCCTGCAATTTCCTGGACTGATTTCTGCCTGCCAGTGGTTTCCTACATCCTGTCAGCCTGTCTGTAGTCCCCGGGATATCTTCCTCCTGCCACTGCTTATCTGCATTCCACCTCCTTACCCATGGTGTCCTTGTCCTGGATGTCTTCTGCCAGCATCCCACCAGCCTACCCATGATTTATTGCATTCTATATGCTTGCATGTGTTCTCTGGATTCTTTCTCATCCTGCCAGCCTGCCTGTGGTCTACTGGATGTCTTCCACCTGTCAGCACTTTTCTGCATTCGACTTGCTTACCATTGATGTCTTGGATGTTTTCCCCAAACCAGTAATTTCCTGTATCCTGCTAGCCTGCCTTTGGTCTTCTAAATGTCTTCCACCTGTCAGCCGTTTCCAGCATCCTTCCAGACCACCTGTGGTTTCCTGAATTCCACCTGTCTGCAGTCTCCTGGATGCCTTCTGCCTGACAGCGATTTCCAGTATCTATGCAGCTTGTCTGTGATTTCCTGCATTTCTCCTCCTTGTCTGCAGTCTCCTGGAATTTCTCACCTACCAGTGGTTTCCTGTCTCCCACCAGCCTGTCTGCAGTCTCCTGGATGTGACCTGTGTGCTCACCTAAAACTTTGGCTTGGAGGGTTACTAATTGCAGGAAAGGGGGGGAGGGGAGACCTGCAGCCAGTATACGCATGAGGCTCCTCCACTGGATCTAGTGGTTGGCGTCCACCTCAATAATCATAAAGAAATGTATGGACGATCCAGTGGCATGCTTCATAATCCTTTTATTGTGAGATTATAAAAACATCACAGCACACAGGGGGTGCTGCTGGACGCGTTTAGGAGGAACTAGCCCCTCTGATGATGATTAAGGGGGCTAGTTCCTCCGAAACGCGTCCAGCAGCACCCCCTGTGCGCTGTGATGTTTTTATAATCTCACAATAAGAGGATTATGAAGCATGCCACTGGATCTTCCATACATTTCTTTATGATTTTGGCTTGGAGGATCCACCTCACCTGGTGGGTCTAACAAGCTTGTCCAAGTGACAGCCTGTAAAAAGGTGTCACACAAGAAACATCTCATGATGTCTAAACCCAGGGAGCTGTCTCTAGACCTTCACAAACTTATTGTTGCAAAACATAGGCCTGTAGTGTTACGCTCTTATAGTCAGCATCATTCTCCTATAGAGTTTAAGCTATTATGGTCAATGGCGTTCTCTTCTCCCTCATGTGCATTCTCTCAGCAATCACAAGCTTTTCATTATCAAGATTTGTGCAGATTTATTTGACGCAAACCAAAATTTGGAGGGGAGATTCGGCAAAGTCAACAAATTTGAATTTCGAAAGGTTGTCTCACCAACTATTCGCATATTTTAACGGCAGGTCATTCATTTCTGTGATAGGAATAACCTTTTACGTGTGCCTGGGAACACAGTGGAGGCAGCAGGCTATACTATCTTCCATAGTATTGAAGTTGTTGGAATCACACAAATTTTTCTTTCGTTCCTCTCTTCCAAGAACGGAGATGCTGGGAACTGTCACCAGATGTTGTGCATCCGCAGAAACGTTAACTCCGAGACTCGCTTCTCCCACACACATACTGTTTCAAACAGCAAAAAAAGTCATAACTATAAACATCATCAGCTCCCACTGACAGCCTAAGACATCGTTTTTATAGCACTAAAGATTTTTCCCTCGACTCATGACGTGTCCTCGGGGAATGTCACTCGTACATTTCTCCAACGTGTTCTGTTTTATTTTTTCAACCTCTTACTAGAGACAAGCCCTTGTATGGCTTTAATAACAGGTGGTTTTTTTGCCTGGAGTACAAGACGGGAAGGAAGAAAAAGCCTGAAAACTGTGATAAAAATGAATCTCAAATCTCAGCAGCCCTCGAGCAGAGCGAGTCGGGAATCACAACCGCTTGGTGAATTGAGCTGAAGATTACTTAATTAAACAGGGTTATGGATTCAACTTTAAACTTGAAAATTTAAGTGAATTTCCTTGGTGAGGAATCTTTTAATGACTTCTTGAATGTCATTCTGCAAATTTTTTTTTTTTTTCATTTTTTTGATTTTTTTTTCCTGGCGTTGGCACTAAATGTCATTGCATTTTTGAATAAGAATGAAAAAGTAATTGCTTATTTGTTTCAACACAGATGTTTTTACACATCAGTAAGCACAGTGTTAGGAACATTTTCCCTTTGGTCCTTAGAGATGATTCTTGACAGCTAAAGAAATTACCAAAATTACCCAGTGATATCAGAAACATATTTATTTGTAGAGAGTTAAAGGCATGGGTTTTTGCTTTGATCCTTAGAAGTTACCGATTACAGCGTTTTACAAATGTATTCGAGAATGGTGTACCTCTAGCAGCTCAGGTAAATGTGAGAACTTAAAGGGATTGTGGAATTTATCTTTATTTTATCATGTGTTAGAGATATGAATTTGTGGCACTTACTGATGTATAAGGCTGCTTTCACACTGCGATTTTATGTAACGGACAGCCGCGGATCAGATTTGGCCCCCATGTGTCCCTATGGGCAATGGATCTGGTCGGATTATCCCTTAATGGCATCCGATTTGTGTAGGATCCCATTCCGTCCAATTTTTTGCTGTACCCAAAATCAGAGACTTCTTTGATTTTGGGCACAGCGGACCAAATCGGACAGAATCGGATCTGACACGATCCGCGGCCAATAACATGGGAGCCTATGGAGCACGGGTCCGGGAAAACACCGGATCATTTCTCGGACACAATTTTAGTGTACTGAGCATGCTCAGTACACTAAAACTGCTCTATTCTCCTGTAATTTCACTTCCACAATGTATATATATATATACATTGAGGAAGTGAAATGAACTAACAAAGGGTTAAAAAAAAACAAAAAAAATACTCACCTCTCTTATGTGTGCCCCGCGCCGTCTAGCTCCAGGGGTTTAAAGACCTGGTGGGGCGGTGCTACCCGATCGGCTGATCGGTCACATGACCGATCAGCTGATCAGGCTGTCACATGACCGCATCAGCGCGGATTAAATCTCCCGCCTGCCGATCGGTTTTGGCGGAGCGGGATTTAAACCTCACTGAATCGGTCATGTGACAGCCTGATCAGCTGATCGGTCACATGACTGATCAGCTGAGCGGTTTAAGTCCTGTGCCACCAAAACCGATCGGCGGGCGGGAGATTTTATCCATGCTGATGTGGTATTCATAGGATAGATATCTACCCATTCTAGCAGTGCCCTCCTTCTCTACATAATTCAAGTCTGGTTTGATTTGTTTTAAAATTAATTTGTTTGTTCTTCTTACCATCCATGTTAATGATAACATCTTTCTCCAGTGCCAAATTTCAAATGGCTTGATCTTCTATCGTGATTCTTTTTCATCTATATGTTACTACAAAAAAGACCGGACTATGTACGAGCCGTGTCTTCATCACCAGTGAAATGTTCCTTGATGTGAAGACCTTGTCCAGTGACCTCATTGATGATTTTCCCATAGCTATTTTTCTAGTGACTTCAGGTGTCATTGCTGCATCTTGAGTGATCATTGATCTATAGGATGGAGTTGGAGTCCTTTAAAGCTTCAAGGTAGTTGCCGTCCATCTCACTTGTGTCCTGGTCTTACCCGACAGTAGTCAATATCCTTGTCTTCTTTGTGTTGAGTAGCAGTCCCATGTTCGAGCGTTCCATCTTGACACTCTGTAGTAAGTCCTTCATTCCACCTATGCTTGTTGTTATCAATGCTGTATCACCTGCGTATTTAAAATTGTCGATGGTTCTTGCACCAATTTTGGTTCCTTCTTCTTTTTGGCAAGTCCAGCCTTCCTGAAAATATCTTCTGCATATAAATTGAAGAGAAATGGTGATGCTGCCTTGTCTGACACCTCGCTCTACATTGAACCATGCCATGCCACCATGTGGTGTTCAGACTTTTGCTTCTGGGTCAATGTAATGGTTTCTGATGAGGCTGATCAGATGATTCAGCACACCCATATTCTTTATGGCTTGTAAGCCATAATATTGGGAAATAAGGGGAACATTGCTTTAAGAGCACATACAAGATCTCTGTGGAGCCAATTATGTGTTCTGATGGTCTGATGACTACTTCAGATGGTAATTTGCTGTTCCTGGTACCTGGTCAATCCATTACTATGTACCTTTGTGATCACTCTGACACCCTCTCTCCATTTGATCATATTTTCATGGTCTTCAGTCATATCTCACACTAATTTGGATCGGCAACTGGTTAGCCTACAGGCATAATTTGAAAAGGATTACGTCCAGATATTAACTAATGGACATTAATGATGGGAGGGCCTCCATTCTGGATTACCAACCTCTCCAAATGTAATATCTCTGATCTTGGAAATCTATAGGCAGAACTGACACCAGGGCTATGATGTCAGCCCTAAATGATAGAAACCGGATCCATGGTAATCAACCAATCTGTTGGTCAACTAAATGCTGGGTCAGCTTCCATAGAAAAGGGAGTTGCCTGATTGGGACAATCCCTTTCTAATTTCTATAAGATTAGGCCATGTTCCCATGTACCATTTTTTTTCCTCAGTTATTTTTCTGCATGCTAAAAATCTGCTAGGTTTAACTGCCAAAGTGGATGTGATTTCACAAAATCTCATTTCCGCTGTGTTTCTAAAGAAGCTGGTAAAATCTTTGTTTTTTTTGTGCATTTGTACCTATATGTTTCTCTAAAGAACTTGAAAAAAACAGTTGTGATAGTGTGGCGCCTCTCTATGTAGGTGCCACAAAAGGGGTACTTCACCCAGAAAAGCGGTGTAGTCACCCCACTGCAAGTGGAACTATGGCCAGCAGGTGGAACTCTAGAGTTAACACCCACACACTAGATCAGTAGGTGGGAGGGACCCTTTGAGGGATATATTGACCTCCAGGGGGTACTAGAGTCAGTCTAGAGGAGTCTAGGACTCGGGGAGGAAGGAGTCTAAGAGAGACCAGTGAGAGTCGAGAAGCAAAGATCCCAGAACAGAAGAAGGTAGAGAGAAACTTGAAGGCTGGAGTTTACTCCAGTGGGGAATAGAGTAACCGAGAGTTTGCCCCAAGGAAAAAACAGGTACCGGAGCCTGCACCTGTGAGAACCTATACGGCTCACAGAAAATCCGAAGACCAGGGGTATTTACAAGTACGCCCCTGACTCCCGAAGAGCCCAGAGAGAGGGGACCCAGGAGTAGCAGGACACGGCGAGAAGCCCAAGAGAAGGGTCACCCGACGGGTAGAAGGGAGATGAGAATAAAGAACAGCAGAAGGTCAGATTCATCTTTAGGAGATCAGACTTCACCGCCACTGGGAGGCAAGGAAAGAAAGGAATAGGAACGGTACACTGTGAGGGATCCATCTAACAGCCAGAAATTCCACTTCCAGCACCCGTAGCCATTTGCCAAGTAACATCTACTGCTACTGAAAGACTGTATTGATGACTGAAAGTTTTCCAGTAAAGTACCCGGTGAAGTGAGTTACCGCCTCTGCTGCATTCTTTCCTGAAACTATCTTCTTACAGAATCGCTTCCCTGGTGGTCCAGTCCTGCCTGCAGGGGACTATACCAACCTGGCCGCAATACCATCGACCACCGGAGGACTGTAGCGGTGCTGGTGAGCATCACCAGGTACTGCAGGTGGCGTCACAAACTTGTATATACTTTATTTTACCCCTTATTCATTGACCACCAGGGCCACAGTCTCGGGCAGCCACCCGTGACATCCCAGACCGAGCCCGAGATCTGAGTACCCTGCCCTGGGGCGCGTCAATAGTAAATGCAGGATCAAAACTTTTTGTGTGCTATAAAAAATGCATCAAATAAAGGGACAAATTAAAAAAAAAAACACAGCAAAAACACAATAACTAGAGAAGATAATTGTTACGTATTTTGGTGTGGCTAAAAAACAGTCAAAAAAAGAAAAATATCTAGAGATAGAGAGTCTTATCGCTATTATCAAATTGGTGATAATAACCAAAGCTGGTTATGAGACTCACAACCAGTTTTTGCACTTGGTACACCTGCTGCTGGATCTGCACTCTACGTCCATAGTGGTAGAAAAAACATAAATCAAAGGACTGTGCTTCTATGATCTGCGCCATGCTGTATATGGACAAGGACCACAAAGGATCTGTAGACAATGGTGTTTTATTTCCTACACGTTTCAGAGCAATCCTCGCTCCTTCCTCACGAATACAACCAAAAAAGAAAAAAAGTACAGCAATTGTGCTACAAGTGAATATTTTCACCTCTTAGTGTCTCACCGCAGAATAGGGAGCGTCCGGATGCAGTGCTTGATAGTGGCACACAAACGGTGACCGGAGCACTAAACAGAACAACAGACTGGGCAAAAAAACGACTTCCTGTACTCACCTGCAGCTGTGTCCTGATCTCCCTACCGTCCCTATATGGGTTTTTACACCCCATCACCGAGCAGGCTATATACCGTATATACTCGTGTATAAGCCGAGTTTTTCAGCCCAAAATTTGGGCTGAAAAGTCTCCCCCTCGGCTTATACACGAGTCACTATGGTATGTGATGTGGTGGGGGCTGTGTCCGGGGCTGGGGAGGCTGGAGGAGGTGGGGGGGGGCTGCTGTATGAGCGGCCCCGTCACGTGGGGCCGCTCATTAAATATGCACTGCTTCCCCCTGTCAATCAGCGGCAGGGGGAAGCAGTGCATATAGCCCCCAAATGCTGGCACTCGCCCCCCTTGTAAGGGCCCCCCCCCCCCGATGGTTATATTACCATTCCGGACTTCTGATCCGCGCCGCTCCTCGGTGCTCCTCGCTGCTCCGTCCGTCCGTCTGCTACATCCGGGATCTCCGGCCGTCGCAGGCATATGACGTCATCGCGCGACGGCCGGGGATCCCGGATGTAGCAGACGGACGGAGCAGCGAGGAGCACCGAGGAGCGGCGCGGATCAGAAGTCCGGAATGGTAAGAGAAGCGGGGGGGGGGCCCTTGCAAGGGGGGGCAAGTGCCAGCATTCGGGGGCTGCTGGGGACCCCCAGGGGGCTGCTGGGGACCCCCTGGGGGCCGCTGTGTACCCCCAGGGGGCTGCTGGGGACCCCCAGGGGGCTGCTGGGGACCCCCTGGGGGCTGCTGGGGACCCCCAGGGGGCTGCTGTGTACCCCCAGGGGGCTGCTGGGTACCTCCTGGGGGCTGCTGGGTACCTCCTGGGGGCTGCTATATGTACCCCTGGGGGCCTGCTGTATACCACTGGGGCTGCTGTATACTGCCACTGGGGCTGCTGTATACTAACTACCACTGGGGCTGCTGTATACTACCACTGGGGCTGCTGTATACTACCACTGGGGCTGCTGTATACTACCACTGGGGCTGCTATATACTACCACTGGGGCTGCTGTATACTACCACTGGGGCTGCTGTATACTACCACTGGGGAGGCCTGTATACCACTGGGGGGGCCTGTATACCACACTGCTGGGGGCTGTATACCTGTGCTGGGGTCCACCCTCGGCTTATACACGAGTCAATAGGTTTTTCCAGATTTTTGGGGCAAAAGTAGGGGGGTCGGCTTATACACGGGTCGGCTTATACATGAGTATATACGGTAGTTCCTCCCTGGCCATGATGGTAACCCTCAATAGGGAGATGGCCAGCGAGAGCACTAGTCCCAACCACTGCACTAATAACAACAAGAGGGGAAGGGAAATGACAAATGACATGAAATGACAGACAGGGAAATGACAAAAACAACTTCCTGCCTGCTGCCACTCTCCTAGGCAACAGATGACTTGGCAATGATCAGCTTCTCCAGAGTACCTCCTTCTCTACAGGCAGTTAGGCCAAGAATGTAGTTCAATCCCCAGCAAGGAATACTGGAACATGCACCCATATAAATGAGATGGGAGTGATCACACTGTAGCCACACCTTGAAAGAGAACTAAGGAGCATGCTAGCAACAGAAACTGCCATTAACTCCTACACTGCCCAAGGAAAGAAACACATTTAAAATGAAGTCTCAATACAGGAATGAGACACAGGTTCCAAACCTGTCACAAGTCTCCAAAGTAAGGGAGACCATTGTGACACTTAAGCTGACTTTGCATCAATATTTTGAGTTATTACTTTCAGACGTCATCAATAAACCCTATTTAAGGCTTAGCTCAGCTGAAACGCGTAGTTTTTTCACCCTTGTTGTATCTACATCTTGTGTATGGTTTAATGTTTTTTTTGAGTTTTATATGACTCGTCATTGTGGTTGGGCTCTTGGATCGCCGGATATTCTCTTCGTCTGTATTCTGCCCAGGTGCGATATTCAAGAACCAGGAATTGGGTGACTCCTCTTTATTTGTATCCATCAATAAATCAGGCACATTTTATGACTCCCTTAATCACGCCACCTTTTCTTGACACTTTACCAATGTGTCTGTGGCTCACCCGCCAGTCTTTTTGGGGTACAATTTGGCCCGGAGTTCCGGAACCTTTCTATTTGTAAATCTCTCCCAATGGCGTTACAATTTCTAGACTGTTATCGCCGTACAATCGAGGCTAATTACACACCAAGGGGTGACAATTGTGAGGCATCACCCGCGTTAAAAGACCAACTATACTTTATTTGTTTGAATTAATATCACCGCAATTGAATTCCTGGGGGAACCTTCACTTTTACAATCACCACACTTGGTGGAGATGTATTTTAGTGAAATTAACTCCAAGTACTGCTCTTTGCAGTGTTAATATTCCACAGGGTGTTCCCATTCTAGAAAACTCATTAGTATACATGCTCGAAGCTGAAAAGAAACAAGAAGAAGGCATATTGTGGGGATACCAGTCAGGAGCATGAGACAGCTGGTATGATAATTTCTAATAAAGCTGGAAAATGGCTGCTTATTAATAGGGAGCCGGGGAGAGGGAGAGTGCGTTCAATGCACCTTCTTATATCAAGGTGTTTTGTAGGAGATTTCAGCTTTCTACAGGAAAAAAAAAAGAGGCAAGGGAAAACGAAAAACTTTTCCTCTGTCACTGTCAAGAAAAGTGGGACATTTATTTAAAGCCACGGCGACCTCATGTGCAGCTTCGACTGATACTTTTGTTGTGCAGACTATAGTCGGACAATGGCATTCTGACAATAACTGTTTGCTTTCATTGCTGCCAACTCCGTGATCACTCGTGCCCGAGGAGAGGCACCTGAGTGTCAGTAACAGTAAAATACACCGAAAAGTTGCAGTACTTGGCTTATGGCATGTAATCTGTGCCCCAACCCCCCACTACGCACTTTTAACTACTTGAATTATTTACACCACCATCATTGAAGGCCATACAGAAAGTCAAGTATCCTTCCATAGATTTACCTTTGGTGCAGCACAAAGCAGTTGTTGTGCAAAAATAGCCCATCAATACAGCGAGAGACTATAATGACACATATAGCTCTGCTACATCTGCATAGGGACAAGTAAATTCATTACCTAGACCAGTGGTGGTCAACATAACAATCGATAGGGGCACTTGACTTGTTCACACATTAGATTTATAATGTTCTTTATTTGCTTGAGGTCAGGTGCGGCGAGTGCGGTATTGTCGAATTCGGCACTAGCGGCGCTTGCTGCACTGCAAAAGAAAACGCTGCTGGCAATACCGCATTCGCCGCACCTGAAAACAAGCCCCATAGAGAATTAATGGGGCTTGCCAGATCGGTGCCGCAAGTCGGCCATTACACGGCAGATCGGGCAGATGCCGGTAATTGCACTTTACCGCTGATGTGAAAGCAG
Source organism: Allobates femoralis (assembly GCA_033576535.1). Taxonomy (NCBI): domain Eukaryota; kingdom Metazoa; phylum Chordata; class Amphibia; order Anura; family Aromobatidae; genus Allobates; species Allobates femoralis. The sequence goes on from JARQOC010000007.1 coordinate 159,871,464, forward strand.
CCTAAGCAGTCCTGTGTTTGCCCATGAAGAATAAAACTATTTCTGGCTATCAGGGGTGTAACTACAATAGGTGCAGGGGTTACAATCGCACCCAAGCCCTGGAGCCTAGGGAGCCCCAAAAGTCACTTTGACCTATAGCAAAAGAGTAATTCTATTGAAGATTTGCAATAATCGGGGGCCCCGTTAGATCTTTCACATCTCGGCCCATATCCTTAAAGTTACGCCACTGCTGGACATAATATGCATCTTTCATTTGTCACTACTTTTCCCTACAGGTTGCAATTTCCACTTTTCTCTAAGCTTGTGAGTGGAATCTAATCTCCCAAATACAACACACAAAAAATGAGGGATTTCTACTCTCCATTGTCTATGCATGACATGTTCATAAGCAGCAGCACGGAGGACAATATACAGCAGTACTGAGCAGTGTGGCTGTAAATCCAGCTCTGGAGTGAGATAAACACTCAAAAGTAGGACAACTAGTCTATAGATGTCTAGGCGTCTTTGGCCAGGGTCACATTTCCGTTTTTGGAACAAAATCCTGATCCGGTTTTGAGCTTCCAAAAAGCTCAAAACCGGACCAGGAAACGCTCCCCATAGGATCCAATGCAAAACACCGGATGGCTTCACAAGCCATCCGGTGGCCGGATCCGGCACTGCTGCCTGCGTTTAAAATCATGCAGGCAGCAGTTTTCGCAGCGTTTACCGGGACCGCACTGCGGTCACCGGATGGCTCAGGATGTGTAATCCTGAGCCATCCGGTAATTGCATAGCTTGCGGTGCCCGATCTGGCAAGTTATTAAAGAGTTAAAATAGCTGACCTAAATGACTTTTTGAGGTCTGTAGAGGGGCTTAGACCCCCCTACAGACCGGCCGGCGACTTCTATAGTGTTCTTCAACAATTTCTCACTGTGCACGGGCTCCTCGGAGCCCGTGCATGTAAACCAAAGGGGCCCCCCCCCCCCCCGTATCACTATACTGGGGTGCATAGACCCCTCTATTACAAATAAGCTGTATTGGTCTAAAGTACATGATAAATTTGGCAATTCGCATTGTAAGTATATACTTACAGTCTTTCGTGGCAGCGATAAGGAAATCCATGGGCGGGGCTGTGTGCAGCAGCCTCCGCCCGCTCCTTCTTGATGCCCGCCCCCTCTGGCCGTAATCCAGTGTTTTGTGGGCGGGCACGTCGTTAAAGGGGCGTGGCTAACTATGTGCCGTGGTTAGCCACGCCCCTTTAACGACGTGCCCGCCCACAAAACACTGGATTACGGCCAGAGGGGGCGGGCATCAAGAAGGAGCGGGCGGAGGCTGCTGCACACAGCCCCGCCCATGGATTTCCTTATCGCTGCCTACGAAAGACTGTAAGTATATACTTACAATGCGAATTGCCAAATTTATCATGTACTTTAGACCAATACAGCTTATTTGTAATAGAGGGGTCTATGCACCCCAGTATAGTGATACGGGGGGGGGGGGGGCCCCTTTGGTTTACATGCACGGGCTCCGAGGAGCCCGTGCACAGTGAGAAATTGTTGAAGAACACTATAGAAGTCGCCGGCCGGTCTGTAGGGGGTCTAAGCCCCTCTACAGACCTCAAAAAGTCATTTAGGTCAGCTATTTTAACTCTTTAATAACTTGCCAGATCAGGCACCGCAAGCTATGCAATTACCGGATGGCTCAGGATTACACATCCTGAGCCATCCGGTGACCGCAGTGCGGTATTCAGCACACAGTTTTGAAAAAAACTGTGCGACCGGCATTGCGTTCACCGCATCCGGATCCGGATGCGGTGAATGCAATTCATGTTTGCAATGTGACCCTAGCCTTTATTTCACTTATCTTCTGCTCCTTCTCCTCCCTTCAACATAAACTTCAAAAGGCAACTGTAAGGCTAGGTTCACATTTGTAACAAAAGCTAAATGCAACAAAAACAACAGTACACTGCAGTAAAAATATTAAATGCGAGTGCAGTATAAAAATTAATGTAACAAATACAGGGTACTTAGTCCATTCTTTTTTTTGCGCAAAAAAAGTTATTTCAAGCCACGTCACTAACTTCAAAGTGTACCCATCTATGACGCAGTCCTAACTGTTGTATTCAAAAACCTGACTAGTGTGAATGCTTACCAGTGAGCAGGACCAGTTTCTGACATGGGCTGAAGGCGACGACAGCTATATGTGTGCAGGGCCCACTGCGTCATAGATGGGTACACTTTGAAGTTAGTGACGTGGCTTGAAATAACTTTTTTTGCGCACAAAAACGGATGGACTAAGTACCCTGTATTTGTTACATTAATTATTATACTGCACTTGCATTTAATATTTTTACTGCAGTGTACTGTTGTTTTTGTTGCATTTAGCTTTTGTTCCAATATGTTGGCGGTGTGAACATGTTCCTACAGACTTGTTCGCTGTGTGCAGGACCCAACTGTTTTAATTAGGTTCACATTTGTGTTCATTACGCCTGCATGAACGCTTTGCCAAATGCAGTCATACTGATGTGAACGCAGCGGAGAGTCTCCGCATGCGTTCACATAGTATGTGTGCTCGGGAGATCAGCGGCAGCCGCTGAGAGATCAGCTGATCTCCCAGCGGCCGCCGCTGATCTCCTGAGACCCGAGATTTCAATGGATCCATAGCGTCTGTCTGCGCTATCATGCGCATGACACATTGAGCTCCATGCATTCTTTGTGCACTTGTGGCCGCTTGCTGTTAAAACAAGCGCCCATGTTCGGAGGGCCCTTTGAAAATATGCATCCGAACGCAACGCATACAAGCGCGGCCAAAAGCATGTTACACATAGGAACACAGTGCGCATGCGTTTGGCTGCGTCTGCATTACGCTGCCTGTCAAACGCAAATGTGAACCCAACCTAATCTGATCCTTCAGTGAGCTGCCAGTCCATATTCCTTTCACCAAATCAGATTTTGGCAGTTTTACAGAGTGAAAGATGAGTTAAGGAGATAGAATCACATTTCTATAATAAGATAGATTGCAAAGTTGCTTGTTGGACAGCAGAGTAGCTCAGCAATTAGCACAGTTGCAAAGTACGATGGAACATGTTGGCTCTATGTACCTAACCATGATAAATATACTCCCTTTTATCACTAACTCTCACAAATTTTGTTGAAATACCAGTAACCCGGTGGTGTACAATCAATAGCAGTATATCACACTGCCACTATGGAGACTATGAGTTGGGGCACCCGGTGTTGAGTGGCAGAGACCCACTCCCAGCCTACTGCTGTTTTTATTTCAGTGTCATTGTTATGCACTTGGGAAAATCCACATGGGAAAAGAGAGCCTAACTCTAAACCACTGCATCTGACCAAATTGGTTCCTGTACAGACTAAAGTTCCTAGATGCACAGCTGCAATATGAGGTCACCAGTCGACTGATGATCAGAGGAGGTGTCCAATTTTGGACTGCTGATGGCTTTGTTATCCTGAACATAAGCCACTGGCGGAACAATCTCCCCTGTAGATGGTAGAGGTGGCCAAATGATCATCTGGACCATTGCTTGGCCAACAGCCATCTAGGGTGTATGACAACCTCAACTCACATAGGGGCTGGGAGACAACAGAATAAGGAATGTCCAAGACCCTTTGTTGGTTTGAGGCCAATATTGACTGAGCTGGTAATGTATCCTGTTCTAAGAAGTAGATATTTTATCCGATTTGTCATTTTTAGAATATAGATACATTTTATTTCACACTCTAGTTGGACCCTGTTGGATCTCCAGCATTACAGGAGTTAACGTAGACATCTGCTCTGGAATAAATCAGCCTCATATTTGTTTACAGCTTTTATGCATCAATGTGGTATTCCGGATCTTAGATCCAACCCCATCTATCGGGTGCATATTGACTGTCAGATTAATGTATGCCATTTCTTGAGTTTACAACTCTCCAGCAGCTGTTTCTCTCTTAGGGGACAACAGAGAGATGAAATATTACAACAACATATAATAAACTTGGCTGATTACAAGACCGTAATCTGATTGGGCTTTGTGTCTTCAAACTTACTTGGCTACTTTCCATTTTGTGGAGTTGTAATTTTTTTAATTTCATTTTGTCGAAAAGAGGGTTTCATTACCATTAGCTTAGTCTGCAGCAATGCTTCCCAAACTCCACTCCTCACGTTCCCTGAACACATCATATTTTCAGGATTCCTTAGTATTACATCAGTGATGGATTATTATCAATGCATCAGAAATTGTTCCAGATTCCCTCATCTATGCAATACTAAGGAAATCCAGGGAATATGATCTGTTAGGGGCAGAGCCAGTGTCAGCACTTGGTGCACCAGGGCAAGTGTTGGGGCTCTGGACTTCCGGGGTGGCCTACTCACCATCTGGGACACCATTTGTCCCACTTGCTAGCTGGTGTCCCATGCCTTGCACTTACACTGCTTCCTCCCTCTTCCTCCCCCTGATAACTGTGGGCCCTTGGGCGCTTTGTATTTGCCCCTGACAGGGGGCCCCCTTGGCGCTGTACCCCCTTAATCTAACTCCTAACTTGTGCAGCAGGCAGCAGTGTCACTATACCCACGGTGCAAGAAATAGAGATCTGCTGCTGGCTCACTACAGTCGGACACTGCACTCAGCGCCTGCCGCACAGGTTAGGAGGGAGAGCAGGGGGACAGTGCATTGGGGGCCCCCTGTCAAATACACAGAGTCGAGAGGCCCAGAACTATCATGTGTCGGGCAGATACACGGCGCACAGGAAGAAGACGGGGTGGGGAGGAGAGAGACAGCGTACAGGAGAGAGACAGGTGCAGACTAGAAACACAACACACATTGGGGAAACAGGCACAGAGAGAGAATACAGCGCACAGGAGGGAGACACACAACACACAGGGGAGAGAAACAGTGCACATGGGGAGACACAGCACATGGGGGGAGACAGGCAGAGAGGAGAGAGTACACAGGGGAGAGACACAGCACAGGGGAGAGACACAGCACACAGGGGTGAGACAGGCACAGAAAGGGGAGACAGCACAATGGGGGAGAGACAGTGCAGGGGAGAGACACAGTGCACAGGGGGGAGACAGCCACAGGTGGGGAGAGACAGTGCAGAGGGGAGAGAAACAGCACACAGGGGGAGATTATATTTGTAGGGATTATACATTGTGGGGCAGCGCCTGGATTGCAAGTCAGGAAACACGTGGAGCCCGGTAGTAGTTCAAACAGGACCCGGTGTTTATTGCTGATACACACAGCGGTGGCACAGTCTGCCGGATTCCGGGTCGCAGCCGGGTACACAAGACACAGTTCATATAACGTACCCGGGTCCTTCAGGCCAAAGGCCTCCGTTACGGGTCACCCCGAGTTCCCCAGCCCTCCTGGGCTAGGCCGTGTTAGACTAGCACACGGCCTCTTGGAACTCTAGACCTCTCCTGTCTATATCTCTGCTGCTGCTGCAGCTAAGGCACAAATCTCTGTACAGGGAACCCCGCCCTGCCTCCTGACCAGGCTTTTAACTCCGTGCCTACTTCCGGGACCTTGCAAGACCCGGAGCGGAGGGAGCGGACCGTCCCTTTCTCTCACACCCTATACCGGGCTCAATACGTGACAGTGCGCATTCTGGGGGAGACATAGCACCCCTCGCATATGATCCCCCGCACTGTCTCACACACCCCCCCCCTCGGTTCAAACTTGTGGGGTTGAACCCCAGCCATCATACAGGGTGCCCGGGACAGGGCATCCGCATTACCCTGCAACTTGCCAGTAGCCTTTTGTCAGATCGAGCGTCGTAAAGTACTGGGCTTGCCCCAGTCTTTCGATCAGCTCGTCCACCCGGGGCATGGGATATAAATCAAACTTAGATACTTCATTCAGCTTCCGGAAATCGTTGCAGAACCGCAGCGATCCGTCCGGTTTTGGAATGAGCACAATGGGACTAGCCCACTCGCTCCGGGATTCTTCTATCACCCCTAACTTAAGCATGTGTTTCACTTCGGCCGCGATGGCTTGCCGTCTGGCCTCGGGTACCCGGAACGGTTTCACTCGCACTTTTACCCGGGGCTCAGTGACAATGTCATGCTGAATGACCGAAGTGCGCCCGGGCAGGTCAGAGAACACATCGGGATTCTGCCGTACCAACTTTCGAGCCTCCCGTCGTTGGGCCTTAGTGAGGGTGTCGCTTATTCGTACCCCTTCGGCATCCCTTGGGGCCGAAGGGGAAGGGTCCCCGGGTGCATCGGATGCCTCCGTGATCAGGCACTCCCGGTCTTTCCACGCCTTAAGCAGGTTAACGTGGTATAGCTGCACGAGTTTCCTTTTCCCGGGCTGGTATACCTTGTAATTCACCTCCCCTACTTTTTCGCGGATTTCATATGGCCCTTGCCATTTGGCCAATAACTTGCTTTCCGTAGTGGGCACTAAGACCAATACCCGGTCCCCACAATCAAAGGTCCTAACGGTGGCCCGTGTATTATACCTGCGGCATTGAGCTCCTTGGGCATCCATTAGGTGCTCTTTCACGATAGGCCGGACCGCCGTGATCCGGTCCTGCATTTTCGCTACGTGGTCGATTACGCTCCTATAGGGAGTGGGTTCCTGCTCCCATGTCTCTTTGGCGACATCCAAGAGCCCTCTAGGATGTCGGCCGTACAACAGTTCAAAGGGGGAAAACCCCGTAGACGACTGTGGTACCTCCCGGATGGCGAACATTAGATAGGGTAATAACATATCCCAATCCTTTCCGTACTTGGCCACCACCTTTTTGAGCATGGACTTCAGGGTTTTGTTAAACCGCTCGACTAACCCGTCGGTCTGGGGATGGTACACCGAGGTGCGCAGCTGTTTTATGTTGAGCAATTTACACAGTTCCCGGGTCACTTTGGACATAAAAGGAGTCCCCTGATCTGTGAGGATTTCCTTAGGTAGTCCTAGGCGACAGAACATGGCAAACAGCTCCCGGGCAATCAGTTTCGCCGTGGGGTGGCGTAACGGGATCGCCTCCGGGTACCGGGTGGCGTAGTCGACAACCACGAGTATGTGTTGGTGGCCTCGTGCTGACTTCACTATGGGCCCCACGAAATCCATCGCGATCCGTTCAAAAGGTTCCTCTATGACTGGTAGAGGTACCAATGGACTACGGAAGGTGGCAATGGGTGTGGTCAGCTGACATTCCGGGCAGGAGTCACAGTACCTCTGGACATCCGCATACACGCCTGGCCAGAAGAACCTCCGCAAGATGCGTTCTTGCGTTTTTTTAGCCCCAAGGTGGCCCCCTAGCAGGTGGGAGTCGGCCATCTCTAGGACCGCCCGGCGGTGTGGCTGTGGTACTACCAGTTGGTCCACGACATCATCCCGGATTTTGTCCACCCTATAGAGTAACTCCTGGTTAATCACCATGCGTGGAAATACCTTCTCTGCCCCTGGATGCTGAGCTACTCCGTTTACTTCAGTTACCCTTTCTCGGGCCCGGGTCAGTGTGGGATCCTGTAGCTGGGCTGTCCCAAACGCTCCCCGAGATACTTCCAACTCTGGAAGCGGTGGGGTCTCCTCAACCTCGCCTGCAAAGACGTCTAACGGGAACCTATCGGGGTGACACTCTAGCCCTATGTTGGCGACCCCTACGGCAGGCGTCCCGGTCTCAGGGTCGTCTGGTTCAGCACCCTGATTCCCTGGCATTAGGGGAGGGTTACTACTCCTTCCCCATAAGGACCAAAACAATGGTAAGTCTCTTCCCAGCACCGTACCGTAGGGTAGAGACTTTACCACTCCGACCACGTGGGTCACCTCTCCACATGGAGTGGACAGAGTCACCTCTGTGGTCGGATACTCGCATAGGTCCCCGTGTATACACCGGACCCCGATCACTCCCCCAGTGAGTTGCAACCCCGGGATTAAGGACGCACAAACCAGCGTCACCAAACTGCCAGAGTCCAAAAGTGCTTCTGCGCTGTGTCCATTAATGAGCACCGGGCACAGATGTGGTTCCGTTAGGGGAACCACTGCATCTGCGGTGAACACGGGGCGGGCATACATCGAGAGCCGGCGTGTGAACCCGCAGTCCATGGGTTCCACTGTTAGTGGGCAGTAGGCAGCCACATGTCCCGGTCCTTTGCACCGCCAGCACCACGTAGCGGTGGCAGCGCCGGGTCAGAAGCTCCTTCTCGGGGAGCCTGGTTTCCTGCCAGCCCCAATCTGGGGTATCCTCTCAGCGGGTACGTTTTTAGGAGAGTCCCCTGTAGATGAACGAATACCTCTACCCGGCTCCGGAGGCCGGCGTAACTGCCGCAGTGGGGCAGAGTCCCGTATGAACTCCTGGGTGGCTGTATATCGCTCTATCAAGCTAACCACCTGGTCCAAGGTACCCGGGTCCCCTTGCCCCACCCAACGCTGTATCGCAACCGGCAGAGTCCGAACCAGCCGGTCAACCACCACCCTTTCCACCATCTGTCCCGGAGTTAAGCTCTCAGGCTGGAGCCACCGTTTCACCAACTGCAATAAGTCATACGCCTGGGAGCGAGCCGGCTTGGACTCCACATAGGACCAGGAAAACACCCGTTGAGCTCGAACATAAGTATTGACCCCCAGTCTCGCAAGGATCTCACCTTTGAGTTTGGCGTAGTCCTGTGCATCCTCCCAACTGAGGTCGGTGTAGGCCTTCTGGGCGTTGCCAATCAAGAATGGCGCGACGACTTCAGCCCACTGAGCCGGCGGGAGGCCTTCTCGCTCTGCAGTGCGCTCGTAGACGGTGAGGAAGGCTTCTACGTCGTCCTCTGGACTCAGCTTCCGCAGGGCCGACCGGACCCGGTCCCGGGCCTCACGCCGTTCCGGGGAAGGCACTGCTGGCGGGTCTTGTAAGGCCACGATGTGCTGCAGGAGCAGTTCATTCGTCTTCTGCTGTTGCTCCTGCTGCTCTTGCTGCCGCTGCTGGGTAAGTACCAGCTGCCTTAGGATTTCCTCCATATCAGCGGCAGGCCTGAACTGTAGTGTGGCCGGCTTGAGTATGGACATACAGTGCCGGGCACCCCGCAAGACTGGCGGCTATTCTGACTGCTGCTCCTCTCACTTAGCCGCCGCTCATTGGCCTCATGAAACAGTCACTTTCACCGGGCCGGCCCGCTTGCCCGCATTCTCCACCATATGTGGGGCAGCGCCTGGATTGCTAGTCAGGAAACACGTGGAGCCCGGTAGTAGTTCAAACAGGACCCGGTGTTTATTGCTGATACACACAGCGGTGGCACAGTCTGCCGGATTCCGGGTCGCAGCCGGGTACACAAGACACAGTTCACATATCGTAGCCGGGTCCTTCAGGCCAAAGGCCTCCGTTACGGGTCACCCCGAGTTCCCCAGCCCTCCTGGGCTAGGCCGGGTTAGACTACCACACGGCCTCTTGGAACTCTAGACCTCTCCTGTCTATATCTCTGCTGCTGCTGCAGCTATTGCACAAATCTCTGTACAGGGAACCCTGCCCTGCCTCCTGACCAGGCTTTTAACTCCGTGTCTACTTCCGGGACCTTGCAAGACCCAGAGCGGAGGGAGCGGACCGTACCTTTCTCTCACACCCTATACCGGGCTCAATACGTGACAGTGCGCATTCTGGGGGAGACATAGCGCCCCTCGCATATGATCCCCTGCACTGTCTCACAACATATAGATATATAATACAGTCCGCAGCCTTTATATTATATATATCCACCCAGTATGTGTTAAAGGGGCCCAGTGAGACTTTTTCATCTGCGTCCCACAAAAACCTTAAGCTTGCCCTGGTTTGCGGCATGAGGACTGGAGTCTGGGGAACACTGGTCAACAGTAACCTGAAAAGTTATGAAATGTGAGACAAAGACCTTCATTATGTGTGAGCTTCCACAGTCACAGTGGGGACAAACATGTGACCAGCTAATTATCGCTAATGGCACTGACCATAACTATCAGTATTTGGCTGCCATGGTCACATGTCTATATGATCAATACATAGAGCCCTCTCTTTGTACCCTGTTTGATTTTTATGGATACTGTATGTGACCGCTGCGGCCTGTCATTGAGCACAATGGTTTCATGCCCTTTGCCATTGGAATAAAAAAATGTTAAATGACCAAAGCTGTCTCTAAACTAAATTGTAGTTTTACTTACATCATATAAATATTCTTCCAAATGTTCCATTGAGACCTCAGGAAGAATATGACAAAATTGTATTGCATGCTTGAAATCAGTGGTATGACAATAAGGGACACTATGGTGACAATTGCACTCTAGTCCTGGTACCACCATAAGAACAGACAAGTGCTGAAGGCACATTGAAGAATAAGACCTAAAGGCTTCAAGTTATATCTCTACATATCAACGAGCAACCATTGCCATTAATCTATCCAGTAGTGTAGGCATTGTAGGGCTGGGGTTGCAGGTGCACCTGGGCCTTGGAGCCAAAAGGTCTCTGAGACCTATATGAGAAGACCAATGCTTATACAGACTTGTGATAGTTGGGGGTCCTGTTCTAGAATTAATAATAAAACTTTACGTTTTGTCAATGAATCTATTCTATTACTACACTTCTTGACAGAAGTGATGTCGCTTATCCATGTTATGTCAATAAAAGCTCATAACCTGATGTTAAATTCATCCATTGGTTTTATAAATTAATCTTTTGAATAATTAAACCCTCCGAAATTTGGTTTAGGTTAAGAAAATAAATTTGCATCAATGCTAAAATATTGATCATTTAATGAACACAGAATGCTCAGATTTTAGCAAGACAAAAGTTTTGTCGCCTGGTCATATAATGCACCCAATCCTAGTTTACATCCTCACCTGTGCTCAGTGAATGATTGGTTAATTAGTGAGTGTGTCTAAAAAGAAATCCAGCACCCCAGACTTTCACTTGAACTGCAACTTGAGCTCTGACAACATACCAAAAATCCACCCTGGGACCACAGCCTTGATTATCAAGAGGCTGAAGACCAGATCCACTGCAGAGATCGCTGGCACCTTTAATGTGTCTCAGCGTCAAGTACTAAGAATTAAAAAAAGATTTAAAGAGCCTGGAGATGTGTTTGACAAGCCCAGGTCCGACAGACGCCGCAAGACAACTGCTCAGGAGGAACATTTGTTGGTTAGAAAATCCAAAGCAAGCCCCTCTTCCACTGCAACAGAGCTCCAACAGGCCTGGTCACCTCAAGTCCCTGTGTCAACTAGAACAGTTTGTAGGATTCTGTCTCGAAATGGCCTCCATGGTTGAATCAGTTCCCAGAAGCCAGCACTAAACAAAAGGCAAATAAAAAAACGTGTGGCATTTGCAAAGTCCCACAGCCTGCTAAACAGATGGACACTGGAAAAGTGGCAGAAGGTGGATTTCTCTAGAATTAAACCACAGCCGCCACAAATACTGCAGGAAACCTACTGGAGCCCATATGGATCCAAAATACATCCAGAAAACAGTTAAATTTGGTGGTGGGAAGATCGTGGTCTGGGGTTACATTCAGTATTGGGGTATGCAAAACATTTGCAAGGTGGAAGGCAATATCAATAGCCTAAAATATCAAGAAGTATTAACTACCTCTTATATTCCAAATCATAAAAGAGGTCATTTTGCAGCAGGATGGTGCTCCATCTCATACATCCATCTCTACAACAAAGTTCCTCCAGGCAAAAAAGATCAAGGTGATCAAGGACTGGCCAGCCTAGTCACCAGACATGAACATCATTGAGCATGTTTGGGGTAGGATGAAAGAGCTTCCTCTTTTGGAAGACAAAACCAAAGAATCTAGATGAACTCTGGGAGGCATGTAAGACTGCATTCTTTGCTATTCCTGATGACTTCATTAATAAATTGTATGAATCATTGTTGAACCGCATAGATGCACTCCTTCAAGCTCATGGAAGTCACACAAAATATTAAATATGACTCTAATAGTACCGCAACTTCATTCACCAATGTTATGCAACATATATTCGTATTTTAAGTAAATTTTTTGTTTGAATATCACATTACTTTCTATGGGCGACAAAACTTTTGTCTTGCCAAAATCTGACCATTCTGTGTTCATTAAATGATCAATATTTCAGCATTGATGCCAATTTAGTTTCTTAACCTAAACCTAATTTCGGAGGGTTTCAGCTTTCAAAAGAGTAATTTATTCAACCAATGGATGAATTTAACGTCAGGTTATAAGCTTTTATTTACATAACATGGATAAGTGACATACCTTCTGTCAGGGAGTGTAGTTATTACACCACATGACTCAATGGTGCATCAAATAAGCCAGTAAATTTTCTAACAAAAAAGCGGGGACATGCTTCGAAACCCTTCGAATAAATCTCCATTTTTTATAATTGTTTTCTCTGGACCTACTGTATATTTGCTTGAGAGCAGCGCAGGATTTTATCCACAATTTCTCTTGGGTCTTGCAAATTAGCCCACAAACACATAAACATAAAAGAATTCGGGCAAAGACTCAGAAGCTTTAACTGTCAAAAGCAAAACTAAAGACAGTGGGGTATGTGCACATGTACCCATCATTGACATGTTCTTGAGGACTATCATTTCATAGGTCGCAAAGTCAATACATAATTGTAGGCCACAATACACATCTCAACCACTGGGTGACCACGTAGAGGCACATATAGCATAAAGATCTACGAGTTATTCTTTAAACTGGTTACTAGTGATAGGAAGCTTGATCAGCATTCAGCACTGCTCAATACTCGATCGAGCATCGGGGTGCTAGAGAATAAAGACAGAGAAAAATGCATGAGTCTCCTTTGACCTCCATTATACTTGGTACTTGAGTCAAGCCCATCCGAGCATCTGACTGCTTGTCTTGAGGTGGAGTATTGTTCTTCCTAAGGTTAAAGGTATTTTTTTTCTTTAGAAGCAAACAGCAGCATACTTAATAAAAGCTGTGAGTATAAACCCATACGTTATACCGTGCTAATCAGACAAAGGCTTCTCTTCTGACAGGTAGAGTAGAGAGACATCTGTTTTCTGAGGTCATTTGTAAAGTGTCTCTTCTAGGAATTCTATCAAAATTTCCAGAAATTGTTTATTTCTTTCCCAAACTTTACAAGCCAGTAAACTACAGGGATTTTAAGATCTGTCGATCAAAAGCATCTCTCCATCTCAAATATCCTATCAAGGCTTCGACGCTCTAGGGCCTGAGATGCAAAAATGCTCTTGACAGCACCCAACTGTTGGGATGCCTTGAAGGTGTCGCATCAGTTGTGTATGCGCAGTATGCTGGCAGTCGTGATTGTTCACAGAATTGTTAACTAGCTTTCTCCATTTGTCGGGGTTGTAATGGCTTACTGTTGGGATGCTTTTTACAAATGTCACTGTGTGTTTGCATTACCTGTCCACAAGGATCTTACACAAGTTCCATCTCAATCTGTTTGACAGAACACGTAGCCTATACTTTGTAGAAATCCAGTACAACTGCTGCCTTAGGGTGGGGAAATGATAAGTTACATGGATACGATGAACTGTTTTCGAAAAACGTCACCGTGAATCAGTCTCCTGAAAATGAGCCATAATCTACACTAAAACTATTTCTCTGACTTTGGTCCGCAAACCTTAGCATGCCTCAATCGTTTGACGTGATCATCTCTGATTAAAGAGAAAACTGGATCCTTGTTTACTTCTTTACTATCAGCCATGATTTTATTTTCATGTACAGATGGAGCAGTCCCTTTTGCAGGGGTAAGTCGGTAAGTCTCAGTACTAGTACAATTATCATTTTATATGAACTTTGAAGAACTATTTGCATAAATCAGACAGCAAAATTACTTACAATCCCAGACTTCTAAACTCTTTAGGATCCCAGACCTATAAAATCTAAGCTCAGGTGAGACCCATAAACTCTTTTAGACCAAAGTAGGACTTCTAAACATATTCGGAGCCCAGGTAAGAAGCCCTAAACGTACTTAGAACCCAGGTAAGATCCGTAAACGTATTCAGAGCTCAGATAAGGTCTCTAAACATACTCAGAGCCCAGCTAAGATCCCTAAACATACTCAGAGCCCAGATAAGATCCCTAAACATACTCAGAGCCCAGATAATACCCCTTAACATATGCAGAGCCCAGGTATGATCCCTAAGTGTCTTCAGGGCCCAGGTAAGACTCCTAAACATATTCAGAGCCCATATAAGACCTATAAACATATTCAGAACCCAGATAAGACCCCTACGATCATTGATAAATGGGTTGTCCACTACTCGGACAATTCTCAATCTGTATATTTTCCACTTTTAAAATAAGAAAACTTATACTCAACTCAGGTGTTGGCACTATTCCAGCGGTGATGGCACTTGATCTCCCAGCGATCATGGAACACAAGTCCTATGGCCAGTCAGTCTCTGTGACTTTGGACATATCACATTAGAAGGAAGAAAGAGAGAGCAAAATCACCATAATGTAGTAGAGGCAGAGAGCCTGATCCCAGCAATGTGTCATTTTTTAGGGTTTGTTTTCTTCTTTTAATACAATCAGTGCCTCCTGGTCCAATCACACCTTCAAAACTGATTAGCAGCTTTCTGTCAATGTACAATGTACACAGAAAGCTGCCATTCAGTGGTGTGGGTAGGGTTATACACAGTGATATGGGTGGGGTCATACACAGTGGTGTGGGTGGGGTTATACACAGTGGTGTTGGGGGTTATACACAGTGGTGTGGGTGGGGTCATACACAGTGGTGTGGGTGGGGTTATACACAGTGATGTGGGTGGGGTCATACACAGTGGTGTGGGGGGTTATACACAGTGGTGTGGGGGGTTATACACAGTGATGTGGGTGGGGTCATACACAGTGGTGTGGGTGGGGTTATACACAGTGGTGTGGGTGGGGTTATACACAGTGGTGTGGGGGGTTATACACAGTGGTGGGGGGTTATACACAGTGTTGTGGGTGGGGTCATACACAGTGGTGTGGGTGGGGTTATACACAGTGATATGGGTGGGGTCATACACAGTGGTGTGGGTGGGGTTATACACAGTGGTGTTGGGGGTTATACACAGTGGTGTGGGTGGGGTCATACACAGTGGTGTGGGTGGGGTTATACACAGTGATGTGGGTGGGGTCATACACAGTGGTGTGGGGGGTTATACACAGTGGTGTGGGGGGTTATACACAGTGATGTGGGTGGGGTCATACACAGTGGTGTGGGTGGGGTTATACACAGTGATGTGGGTGGGGTCATACACAGTGGTGTGGGGGGTTATACACAGTGGTGTGGGGGGTTATACACAGTGATGTGGGTGGGGTCATACACAGTGGTGTGGGTGTGGTTATACACAGTGGTGTGGGTGGGGTTATACACAGTGGTGTGGGTGGGGTTATACACAGTGGTGTGGGGGGTTATACACAGTGGTGTGGGGGGTTATACACAGTGATGTGGGTGGGGTCATACACAGTGGTGTGGGTGGGGTTATACACAGTGATGTGGGTGGGGTCAAACACAGTGGTGTGGGTGTGGTTATACACAATGATGTGGGTGGGGTCATACACAGTGGTGTGGGGGGTTATACACAGTGGTGTGGGTGGGGTTATACACAGTGGTGTGGGTGGGGTCATACACAGTGGTGTGGGGGGGTTTATACACAGTGGTGTGGGTGGGATTATACACAGTGGTGTGGGTGGGATTATACACAGTGGTGTGGGTGGGGTTATACACAGTGGTTTGGGTGGGGTTATACACAGTGATGTGGGTGGGGTCATACACAGTGGTGTGGGTGGGGTTATACACAGTGTTGTGGGTGGGGTCATACACAGTGGTGTGGGGGGGTTATACACAGTGGTGTGGGTGGGGTTGTACACAGTGGTGTGGGTGGGGTCATACACAGTGATGTGGGTGGGGTCATACACAGTGGATTGGGTGGGGTCATACACAGTGGTGTGGGTGGGGTTATACACAGTGGTGTGGGTGGGGTTATACACAGTGATGTGGGTGGGGTCATACACAGTGGTGTGGGTGGGTTTATACACAGTAGTGTGGGTGGGATTATACACAGTGGTGTGGGTGGGATTATACACAGTGATGTGGGTGGGGTTATACACAGTGATGTGGGTGAGGTTATACACAGTGGTGTGGGGGAGGTTATACACAGTGGTGTGGGTGGGGTCATGCACAGTGGTGTGGGGGGGTTATACACAGTGGTGTGGGTGGGGTTGTACACAGTGGTGTGGGTGGGGTTATACACAGTGGTGTGGGTGGGGTCATACACAGTGGTGTGGCTGGGGTTATACACAGTGATGTGGGTGTGGTTATGTACAGTGATGTGGGTGGGGTTATACACAGTGTTTGGGTGAGGTTATAACTAGAACTTTTTCTCCTTACATCTGTCATTGAGGGAGAGTTGGGAGACTCTTATACATATCAGATACTTGGTTTGTCTACAAAATATTAATGTCCAGCCATATTTTTTTTTTTCATTAATTTATTTTAATGGTCTTCAACTCGATCTTGAGCCATGGCAACTTCTGTAAAAATACCAATCTTGTGTAGCCTAAATAGGTCCACCAGGGTCTTCTCCAAACCTAGATAGGTACACCAGGGTCTTTTCAAGCCTAGATAAATCCACCAGGATCTTTTCCAAGCCTAGATAACTCCACCAGGATCTTCTCCAAGCTTAGATAGGCAGGTCCACCAGGGTCTTCTTCAAGCCTAGACAGGTCCACCAGGGCATGCTCTGCTGTTATCTTGATAGCATCAAGCCATCAGGTTGCTGGACTTCCTCTTAGCCTTGTTCCTTCTATTTGTCAACCTTAGTTTAGCTTGAAATAATAAAAAAACTATGTAATACTCAATCCACAGAAGCCAGGATACTTGTATAGTAATTTCAGATGACCTTAGAAGGTTCATCCAGGTTCTTCAAACTGGCATATTCCTTGGTCTTAGCTGATTTTATCCTGTACATACATCTCATAACTCGAATCATATCCTGACTCCCATCTGTACTATTTGTGGGCAATTTATTCCACTTTTGTAATTACATTTTTTATCTGTCACAGAGATCAATTGAGTATCCATGTGTATTAGAATAAAAAGCTATTTCATTTTCCACCTGACTGAAAAATAGTGATTCTACATAAAAATGACAATAAGTGAGATGAGAGGAAAGGCCGGGAACAGAAATGAATGTCGCCCTATATATTCTCGACCACATTGCTTGACAGATCACTAGTCTAATTGCTTCTGGGAAGTTAGTTTAGCGATCTGTGGATTCTGTTAGTGATACATTAGTAATGGGATCTGAAGACATGAAGGATAAGGACCTTAACATGGAAATATTAATGAAAATAAATCCATTCAAACAATATTTGGAAATAACCTTAGCATTGACTAGTATTGTGACAATTGCCGAAAATATCTTAAAAGACCATTTCAATATTAACTCAGACTATCACTTATCCCTGGAACAATTGGGTTGTTACATTCTCTTTACAAGGGATTGTCTTATTAATGATATTTTTTTGATCCTTGAAAGGTTGTAGAGTAGTGTTGGTAAAGTAAATAACGGGCTTGTCTACTACTTGGATAATACCTTTTCGTTCCTTATGTGCACACCCATAAAAATATAAAAGCCTAAACTCACCATCGGTGCCAGCACGTTTCCAGTGATGTTGGAACTTGTGTTCCAGGGGCCAACATGGCATTGTTATGAAACACGAGCTCCGCGAACAATCACCGCTGGCTTCTTTCTCCCCGCCTTCAGGCGATCAATTAACAAGCAGCGAGCGCTGCGGCTGACACCCCCTTCCTGTTCATTATTCCTGTGTCCGGAGGCAGGGCTCAAGAAGTCCGTGGTGATTGTTGGGGGGCTTGCATGTCATAGCAATGTTTTGTGGACCCCAAGAACTCGAGTTCCGACATTGCTGGAACTGTTCCGGCACCAGAGAGGAGTATAGGCTTTTGTTTAATTTGGCCCACATGGGGAATGAGAAGGAGTTGTCCAATTAGTGAACAACTCCTTTAATTTTGGATACTAAAATTTAAGGGGTTTTATAGGATAACAATACCATGGCAGCTTTCTTCTAAAAACAGTAACATATGGTGTCACAAACTTGCTTCTCAACACGAGACTTGGTGTGTGCCTGTAAGGGTTACTTTATCGCCTTTCACTCAATCTAACATTCATCCCCTGTTCTAGGCTAAAAAGTGAGCATAAATCACACCCTGACTCAGTCCACACACCCCCAGCTACACAATACACTGCCACAACTCCTCAAACACACAGTTTGAGGAGTCCCTGATACATACTACTGTTTGACTGCCAGACTACCCACAATGTCATTGCCTCCCCCAGGGGGTAGTGTCATACCTGGAAGCAAAGAAGAGTATCCACACCAGGTGAGCCTAAGCACACAACACCTTTTCTGCCTCCAGGCCTGAAGGGGGAGCTCTAAACCCGGGTTCTGGGCAGCTCCCCTATAAATTCTGGTCTGCGGCGGAGTTAGTTAGTTTAGTACAGAGCAGTACTGTGGAAGACATCCTGTGGACTAGAGCAGGGCTAAGCTCGTTCCAGGGTAGCAGAAACCTAGCTTGAGGGACCCAAAGCGAGGGTTTGAGGAAGTCGAGGAGAGCCTATGGAGTGGAGCGGTATCAAGCTCACCTCAATGCAGAACGCCAGAACTGGACACCGGAGTCCAAAGCTGTGCAGGGCTTAACGAAGCGGCAGCCAATACCGGAGGGTAAGAGATTCCAAGTCTCCCAAACACACACACAATGTCTGCAGGTAAAGCAGCAGAAGGAGACAAGGATTCGCCGCCAGGGAAGTGGGGCTGGAGAAGGGCTCAAGTTGACTGCCGTACCGGCACAACACAGGAAGAGAGAGGGCCACAGCTCAGCATTAGGCAGCAGCAGGGACCCACTAAATGAGCACAGCAGTGAGGACTCAGAACTTGCAGGGTGAGGAGAACCCCGACTTGCTTCCAGGTTGCACGGACTCCAGAACCATCACCTGAGAGTGTCCCGGCTTGTACCTGCACCACCAGTAAAGGACCTGAGGAAACAACAACCGTGAGTCTGTCTGTTACTTCGCGTCCTCTGTCCTGCATCCCAATGGCCTACCATCACCATAGACTTTCCCGATTGCCCTGGGGACACGATCCTCCCATGGGGAGCGATACCACCAAACCTGCCCATCCATCATCCCCAATGGTCTTGTTATCTGTCAGTGTCGGATAAAATAGCTGAATACTGCGGGTGGCGTCACAATTCTTTATCCCTAAATCATCTCCCCCGCATTTTTAGCAATTCCGCAGGGCCACGGAAGAGCAGGTCTCAGTCCCCGTGTGTCCCCCAAGAGACCGAACCAGCCCGGTTCTGAGTACCCCATGGCCCTGGGGGCGAGTGACATACAAGGATCAAATTTATTAAAGTTTTAATTAAGCTTTAATATATTAGTTATAAAGATTTAAAAGATAAAAATATAAAGTATATACAGATATGCTAAATGGTTATAAAATAAAAGGGGAGAAAATTACAGAAATATCTAACTGTCCAGTATAGCAGTATTCTGTATTCTTGGAGGAAGGAAAGTAGAAATATGCATCACATTTAGCATTATCTGATCCCCAATCTGTTAACAAGCTCTCCCGGTCCAGCTGGCCTTTTATTGGCTTAATCTTGAGGTCAAAATTCTAGGACAAAATTTCATTTTAATATTCTAATCCCAGGTGTGTGACTGGACCGTGGCTATGTAGCAATGAATACATTACATTGCAAATGCCCTGTTTTGAAAGCACTTCCCTTCCCACAGCAAATATGGATTGCAAGGCTCTGCCATCAATGACCATTTATTGATTCCTTTGACGTCATCAGAGATGCGAAAAGCTTCAACCTCTGAGCCTTCTCATGAATACCCATAGGGTCTCAGATCCTGTGTACAGAATGAATACAGGTCATGACCTTTTGTGTAGGGATGCAGCCTGTGAACAAATGTTAATTTACTGCTGTCATACATCCCCTTGCAAATACATATTTTTCCTCTACATGTGGTATGTCTGGTATCACAGCTCAGCTCTATTGAAGTTAGTAGGGGCTCAACTTCAATAACATAGTCAACCTTTGGGCATGTTTGTCCAAGTCTGTGTACGCCATCACACAGATGTTTTTTAATTGTTTGTTTCCTTGTGATTGTGAAATGAAAAATCTACTTGCTAAATATTCTTCATAAAAAAATCAAAAATTGTGCTGCTGCATAGTATCTGTAAGTCGTTACCTAACTGAGTGCTTTGCAAAATTGTCACAAAAGTAACAGAGCTCCTGCTCTCCCTTTCCCTTCTTTCAATGTTAGAGATTACAGAAGAGAAGAGAAAGAGGTTGTTTAGGGATCTCATGATTTGAAAGAGGGAAAAGTATCAAAAGTCTCAAGGAGGGTGGAGAAAACAGGCTATAGGCAAGGGGAAAAGCACATGAAGAGAAGTGTAGAAGACAGAAGTTGTGCTGATATATGAGCTAATGTAGATGGCAGTACCCTGGATACCGATCTCATATATTACTGGGAGAGACACTCCCATATGAGAAAGATCTGAAACTTGGCCGAATTTGCAAAGTTCATACTAGGTGGTCTGAAATGAATGAAGAAATTGAGATTGCAGCCTTAAACAAAGTGTAATTTTATTAACGAACTGTAATCACTATCACAAAAAATAATTTGTCTCAAGTCAAAAGCGTCCATAGCCTTTAGGGCAAATTTACACAAACAATTTTTACATGGAAAGCTGTAGTCAACTCTATGACTGATGATCAATTCCATACATACAAATAAGATTCCTTGTGCCACACGGGCATGGATTGTAACTAGGGATGGCGAATCTACTCGCTAGGACTCGTTACTCGGCGAGTAGTAAGGGACTCGCAGGACTCGGTACTCGGCGAGTTTCCCAGTGATTACTCGCACGAGTCCAATGCAAATCAATATCAATCCTAGTTTTGTCAGAAACGCTGACAAAACTAGGATTGCCATTGTTTGCATTAGACTTAGATTAGTGCGAGTAATCACTGGCTACTGTGCCAGTGATAGCAGGGAGACTCGCAGATAACTGCTGTTTCTTTGCGAGCCGAGTCCAGCTGTCTTCTCTGTGCAGCTCCAGGGTCCTAGAGCCCGCCTGCTCACAGACATTATGTAGCAGTGCTGAGATTGTTCTCAGTCTGCTCATTCCCTGTGTACAGACATGAATGTCTGTGCACAGAGATGATGTAGCAGTGCTGAGATTGTTCTCAGTCTGCTCATTCCCTGTGTACAGACATGAATGTCTGTGCACAGAGATGATGTAGCAGTGCTGAGATTGTTCTCAGTCTGCTCATTCCCTGTGTACAGACATGAATGTCTGTGCACAGAGATGATGTAGCAGAGCTGAGATTGTTCTCAGTCTGCTTATTCCCTGTGCATAGACATCTATATTTATGCACAGGGGATGTAGCAGAGAGGACATCGCGTTTTGGACTGCGTCGGACGGAAGAGGATTTTTTTAATTAAAGATGGAGTCCCTAATGGCTTTTTTTTTTATTTCTAATAAAAAATTTTCCTTGTGTTGTGTTTTTTTTAAAACAATTTAATAGAAATTCATGGCGGTCATGTCTAATATTGGCGTGACCGCCATAAATTTCGGGCTTAGGGCCAGCTGATAATACAAAGCTGGCCCTAACCTCTTTATTACCCAGCGTGCCATCGCTACCAGGGCCGCTGGAAGAGCGGGGTTCAGCGCCAGAGGATGGCGCTTCAATGAACGCGCCATCTTCTGGGGCGGCTGCGGGCTGCAATTTGCAGCGGGGGGTGCCCAGAAAGCTTGGGCATCCCTGCGCTGCGGATTCCAGCCCCCAGCTGCTTAGCTGTACCTGGCTAGACATAGAAATTGCGCGGAACCCCACGCATTTTTTTTTAATTATTTCATGAAATTCTGAGATTCTGACTCTGAGACTCTGACTCTGAAATTCATGAAATAATAAAAAAAAAATGCGTGGGGCTCCGCGCAATTTCTATGTCTAGCCAGGTACAGCTAAGCAGCTGGGGGCTGGAATCCGCAGCGCAGGGATGCCCAAGCTTTCTGGGCACCCCCCGCTGCAAATTGCAGCCCGCAGCCGCCCCAGAAGATGGCGCGTTCATTGAAGCGCCATCCTCTGGCGCTGAACCCCACTCTTCCAGCGGCCCTGGTAGCGGTGGCACGCTGGGTAATAGAGGTTAGGGCCAGCTTTGCATTATCAGCTGACCCTAAGCCCGAAATTTATGGCGGTCACGCCAATATTAGACATGACCGCCATGAATTTCTATTAAATTGTTTTAAAAAAAACACAACACAAGGAAAATTTTTTATTAGAAATAAAAAAAAAGCCATTAGGGACTCCATCTTTAATTAAAAAAATCCTCTTCCGTCCGACGCAATCCAAAACGCGATGTCCTCTCTGCTACATCCCCTGTGCATAAATATAGATGTCTATGCACAGGGAATAAGCAGACTGAGAACAATCTCAGCTCTGCTACATCATCTCTGTGCACAGACATTCATGTCTGTACACAGGGAATGAGCAGACTGAGAACAATCTCAGCTCTGCTACATCATCTCTGTGCACAGACATTCATGTCTGTACACAGGGAATGAGCAGACTGAGAACAATCTCAGCACTGCTACATCAGGCAGCAGGCGGGCTCTAGGACCCTGGAGCTGGCAGCCTGTACAGAGGAGACAGGATCTTATCTGTGCGAGTCAGCGATTACTTACAAAGTAAACGAGCAATGCAAATAAATGACAAAACTAGGATTGCTTCAGGCTGAAGCTTCCTAGACACATCTGCGATTTGTAAATCTCACACTACTCGCTATTACTCGCTTCCCCATTCATTAACATTGGACTCGCTAGACTCGCAACGAGTAGCGAGTCCTGTGCTCGGACTCGCTAGAGTCAAGCGATTCCGAGTAATTTAGGATTCGCCCATCACTAATTGTAACATTACCACTGAAGAGATGTAGATGGGATGTTGCGATGCCCCATCAGGGCTGTGGGGTACCTGGTAACCGGGCCAATGATTGCTTGGTAGGACACGGTGACGTTGACCTGGCTCCATGGCCCTGGACATGCAGAAAAAGGCTATTATTTACAGAGGATAAGTTTGTGAAGCCACCTGTGGTTATTCTGGTCAGAATGACCAGCGCTGCTATGGGACTTCTGGGGCCAATGGAATGGCAGCCTGGATGGTATCGCTCACCACAGGTAGAGCGTGGCCCCAGGGATTGGTGGTAAAAGTCTATTGAGATGATGATGGTGTTGGTGCAACGGTGCAGGAGGCCATGGGGAATAACTGTAGGAGACCAAGGTTGCAGTTCTTTACCTTTTACTTGGTGATCACTCAAGTCCAACCAGCCGGTTGCTGTGCTCCTCCGTGGCACAGCCTGGCCAGCTCTCAGTTGATACGGGGCCACTTCTCCAAGACACCTTTCGTGAGCCTTTCCTGGCCATCTCCCACACTGGCTATTCTCCTATCCTGCCTCGCATCTTCGTGCAACAGGGTCCCAATCTAGTGGCCACAGGCTCTGTTAGGCAACTTCAAGATGTCTCCTGACCTTATATGGCCACGGTCTTGTGGAATGTCCACGGTTGTTGCTCCTGCCCTTCCAAGCCAGCAGCCTCTGGTTTTGCTAGCTAAGGCTTGCAGTCCTTTCACTAGATCAGGGCCGGTCCCCTCTGCGACCTGTCCCTCTACCCAATTCGGGTTGGGCCGGATTCAGGGCACACAGGTGGTTCCACCATGTCCCCTAGGACTCCTCTTTCCTGCAGGCCTCCAGCCTACTTGATGTCTCCACCCCAACTCACCAACGACTCAACTCTCTAACTTTTGTACCTACGCCCTCTACCTAATCCCTCCTCCAGCCGGCAGATAGGGACCTCCCTCAGTAGGATCCGCCAAGATCACCAGGCCTGGAATTGGATGGTGTTGGGTGCAAGTGAATGTGTCTTGGCTAGGCAACCCTTCTCACCTGAGAGCGATAACACCACACTTGTGAAGTAGGTGTAATGTTACTGTGGCGACCAGTCAGCAGGGGCGCCACAATATCATTTTAACTGTGATGTAAACAAGCACAGAATGTAAGGTGTATTTGTTATTTTGAAGATTTACCCAGAGATACCTTCACCTTCATATTTACTTAAAATATATATGTAGCGATGCCACACAATACTGTAAATTACCTTATAAAGTTCTCATATGATAGAAATATTAAGAAAAAGAAAAACGAGCCCCTACTTTCATAACGTAATGTAACATCAAAATTAAACAGTATCTGAACAAACTGTTATACAAGTAATATTAGGATTTATGGTGGTCACAAGCCTTTGATACTTGTCTGGTCTGCAAAATAGTTGAACAAAACTAAGCCAATATTGGCTTTTTGATGTAGTTTTGGAAAGGGCAGACACTTACAGTGAATGGCATCTGTGCTTAGGCCCCTCACTTATAGGGCCCACCTTTGTAAACTTACACACTTTTACATGAATTTTCACATTAGCCACAATATACTAAACTGTTCCAATGCTAATACATCACACATGCACATTTACACCAAGTCATTTACATGGCATAAAAATGCACACAAGAATATATGTTGCACTGGCGAGTGTAGACCCACTGCGCCATAATCCGGCTTACCCTGAAGGGGTGTGAATAAGTGCCTACTGGGTCTTCATGAGAGTCTCTAATGGTGTGGATGAACTGGGCTGCCAGTAGACACAAGGTACCACTCCAGGGCAGTCCCCTTTACTGCTGCAGCTAACCAGAGGGTTAGGAAGGCAGGTGCGAGAGAGCAGCCAAGAAAGAGTCGGAGCAACAAACAGGAGCAGGACGGAGACAGAGCAACCAGTAGGAGTCAGAACTGGAGACTGGCATGACTGGGCCAGAGCAACAAGCAGGAATTGGAATTGAAGACCGACAGCAGACTGTCTAATCCAGTGGGCGATAGTCATTCTAGGAACCTAATTCCTGACACACCTCCCTACTGGGAGACACCTTAACTACACAGAGACTCCCAGCCATAGTCTGAGAACACTTTATGCCAGGGCTGCGCAACTCCAGTCCTAAAGGGCCACAATCAGTCCAGGTTTTTGGGATATCCATACCATTTGACAGTTGGTAATTTAATCTCCTGCACATGTGATGATCCAAACACCTGTGCAATGCTAAGGAAATCCTGAAAACATGCTCTGTTTGCAGCTCTTGAAGACTGGAGTTGCCCACCCCTGCTTTATGCTGTGTGCACTATACCTTTAAGAAGCTGGGTGTGTGCGCTCACATGCAGGTTCTAGTAGGGCATGTGCAGGCCCTGGGATTGAGAATGCTCCTCGCATGAAGCATGCAAGAGGAGTGAAGGGGACACTGATGGCTGGCTGTGGTGGTGAGCATGTCTGCGTCCCTGCCGGTAGGAAACAGAGAGGTAGTGCAGGAACACCGGCGTTACAATAGCAAATACACACATACAGATAGCACATGTATATATACACAGTGACATGTTTGCAGTGAATCTGTTCAGATGACTGGACAATCTTTTTTGTTCACTTACTCCTAGTTGTAACAGCCATAACGTTTTAATTTTACATAAGATTACAATCACAAGTGTGATTTTGTAAAACACATCTGCAAGCTTTATATTTGTGTTAACTTTTTTATGAATTTAAAAAGAACAATTTTTTGTCGCCATTTACTGACCACCATAAACTGTTCACTATATTGTACAGGCTATTATGATTACAGGGATAAGAATGAATTAAATAATGGCTGATCACACCTTTTTTTTACTCAGTGTATTAAAATTGTGCTTATTACAATTGCTTTTCATTACTTTTTGATAATTTGTGTAGGATAAAAATGTCTTAAAGGGGAACTATGGGGAGAGAAAACTTTTTAGCACAGGTCCTGCCCTCCTACATGATGAAGCAGAGCCTTACACTGCAGTTCTAGGATCTATAGATCTCTTATAAATCGATAAAATTATACCTGCTCCTCTGCTCTAGCCCCCACCTCAGGGAACCCAGAATCTCTGTGTGAGAGCTTCATGTAGAAGCAAAAAGCAGGAGGTGAGTTGGGGGTGTGGCAGGAGGTGTGACAGGGGTGTGGCAGGAGGTGTGTCAGGGGTGTGGATGCTGTGAGCTGCAGGATCAGCCTACATTCACACCCCCTCACAATTCTGTATGGGCTGGGGGTGTGATCGCCGCCCCATGCTCCACACATACACTCCAGCCCCTGATATACCACCCTATGTGACAGCACAACACTACAAATAAACACAGCATGAATGCTGAGAAGAATGCAAAAATAAAAATAAAAAAAAAAATATTTCAGTAATTCAATACAAAAATTGAAACTCATAGAGTCATTACACACAGAGTGATTTATTTCATGTGTTTATTTCTGTACATGTTGATGATTATACCTTTCAGCCAATGAAAACCCAAAGGTCGTTATCTCAGAAAATTAAAGTAGGGAGGATGAAGGGTTAAAATCCGCGCTGCCGTATTCCATGAGACATAAAGGGTGAATATAATATTGATTTATTAATCAACGCATTTCAGGGCTCCCTGACACGTGGCAATACGATATTGATAAATCCTGAGGAAGGGGCCAGGGAGTCCTGAAGCACGTTGGCCCATTTCACATCTAAGCCTGGGTTGCGTTTTGTTCCATTTGTGTTTCTTTGGGTTTTTGCCCCCATTGATTTCAATGGAAAATGCAATGCAAACGCATGCAAAAATGCATGTGCATTTGAAAAAACGCAAAACACATGTGTTTTTGCAAAAGCAGCCCTAGACGCAGCAGCCCACATTTTTGGCTGCGTTTGCAATGCATTTTCCATTGAAGTCAATGGGGGCAAAAATGCATAGGAAAGCAAATAGAGCAAAACACAGCCCAAGCTTAGATGTGAAATAGGCCGTTGACTAATAAATCAATATTATATTCCCCCTTTGTTGTCTGGTGGAATACGGCAGCATGGTTTTTAACCCTTCATCCTCCCTACTCTATATTCACCCCGCTGGGGACTGCAGCAGCCGTGATCCACTTTTATAGTGGTTGTGACTCTCACAACCACACAAGGGGAAGCCTCTGATAACTATTTTGATCATATTTCATATCTCAGACCTACATCCTCCCTATTTTAATTTTCTGAGATAATGACCTTTGGGTTTTCATTGGCTGTAAGCCATAATCATCAATATTAACATAAATAAACACATGAAATCGATCACTCTGTGTGTAATGACTCTATATAATATATGTGTTTCACTTTATGTATTGAATTAGTGAAATAATTTTTTGGATGATATTCTAATCCATTGAGATGCAGCTGGATTATACCCATAAAATGTAGCTGTATGGAGATAAATTATTATTATTATTACTAGCTGTGAGCCCGATGCAAATGCATCGGGTGTCTAGAATGTGCATTAATTTGATTATAGTAGTTATAGCTGGTGTGAGGACTTTTCGGGGGGGTGTGAATAGTTTTTGGGGGGTCACATACTTTTTTGGGTGGGTCACATACTTTTTTGGGGGGGTGACATACTTTTTTGGGGGGGTCCAATACTTTTTTTGGGGGGTGACATACTTTTTTTGGGGGGTCACATCATTTTTTTGGGGGGTGACATCATTTTTTTGGGGGGGGTCACATACTTTTTTGGGGTGTCAGATACTTTTTTTGGGGGGTCACATACTTTTTTTGGGGGGGTCACATAATTTTTTTGGGGGGGTCCAATACTTTTGGGGGGGTCCAATACTTATATTTTAATAAATTAATGTAATTAATATCTTAATGTAATTTTTTTTTTTTGTTTTTTTTTATTATTATTTTTTATTTTATTATTTATTTTTATAATTTTTTTTACGATTATTATTATTAAATTTATTTATTATTTTGTATTTTAAGTGATTTTTTTTGTATTAAAATTATGTTATTTTATTAAAAAACCGCATCTGCGGTGCGTTTGCGGTAATCCCCATACAAAGTATAGGGGGACTTGCGGCAGGTGCGGCAAAACCGCACTTGCCGCACCTGCCGCAAGTCCCCCTATACTTTCTATGGGGATTTTTGGGGGGGTTACATAATTTTTTTTGGGGGGTCCAATACTTTTGGGGGGGTCCAATACTTATATTTTAATAAATTAATGTAATTAATATCTTAATGTAATTTTTTTTTTTTTTTTTTTTTTATTATTATTTTTTATTTTATTATTTATTTTTATTATTTTTTTTACGATTATTATTATTAAATTTATTTATTATTTTGTATTTTAAGTGACTTTTTTTGTATTCAAATTGTTATTTTATTAAAAAACCGCATCTGCGGTGCGGTTGCGGTAATCCCCATACAAAGTATAGGGGGACTTGCGGCAGGTGCGGCAAAACCGCACTTGCCGCACCTGCCGCAAGTCCCCCTATACTTTCTATGGGGATTTTTGGGGGGGTCACATAATTTTTTTGGGGGGTCCAATACTTTTGGGGGGGTCCAATACTTATATTTTAATAAATTAATGTAATTAATATCTTAATGTAATTTTTTTTTTTTTTTATTATTATTTTTTATTTTATTATTTATTTTTATTATTTTTTTTACGATTATTATTATTAAATTTATTTATTATTTTGTATTTTAAGTGACTTTTTTTGTATTAAAATTATGTTATTTTATTAAAAAACCGCATCTGCGGTGCGGTTATCCCCATAGAAAGTATAGGGGGACTTGCGGCAGGTGCGGCAAAACCGCACTTGCCGCACCTGCCGCAAGTCCCCCTATACTTTCTATGGGGATTACCGCAACCGCGCCGCAACTGGCACTTGCGGCGCAATTGCGGTAATCCTTATGGGTTTGACCGCAACCGCGCCGCAAGTGCTCGCACTCAGCCAGCGACTCGCAATGCGGCGCGGTTGCGGTAATCCTTATGGGTTTTACCGCAACCGCGCCGCAAGTGCTCGCACTCAGCCAGCGACTCGCAATGCGGCGCGGTTGCGGTAATCCTTATGGGTTTTACCGCAACCGCGCCGCAAGTGCTCGCACTCAGCCAGCGACTCGCAATGCGGCGCGGTTGCGGTAATCCTTATGGGTTTTACCGCAACCGCGCCGCAAGTGCTCGCACTGAGCCAGCGAGTTAATATGCGGCGCGGTTGCGGTAATCCACAGGGCAATGGGGCACAGGGGCACAGAGGCACAGGGGCACAGGGGCACTGGGGCACAGGGGCACAGGGGCACAGGGGCACAGAGGCACAGGGGCACAGAGGCACAGGGGCACAGGGGCACTGGGGCACAGGGGCACAGGGGCACAGGGGCACAGAGGCACAGGGGCACAGGGGATGGCGGGGGTGACAGGGGCACAGGGGCACTTGGGCACAGGGGCATTGGGGCACAGGGGCACAGGCTCCGGAGCACTGTATCAGCATGTGCTGACAGCAGCTGCTTCGGAGCGGGAGGCACAGGGGCACTGAGGCACAGGGGATGGCGGGGGTGACAGGGGCACAGGGGCACTTGGGCACAGGGGCATTGGGGCACAGGGGCACAGGTTCGGAGCGGGAGGCAGAGGGGCACACTGAGGCACTGAGGCACAGGGGCACAGGGGCACAGGGCGGCTGAGGTAGCGACTCGCAATGGCCTCGCGGCCATTGCTCGCGCTACCTCAGCGGTACATCGCTAAATTTGTGGCCGAGCCTCTGGTTCTATTTTCGGCCACCGACTCGCAATGGCCGCTTCGCGGCCATTGCTCGTGCGTGGTGACGTCAGCGGCTCGCAATGGCCGCTACGCGGCCAATGCTTCGCCGTGATGACGTCACAGAGTGTGACATATCCACGGCACGTTGTCGGGGTCCGACACGAAAACGTCTTAGGCAATTATATAGTAGATTATGTATTGTTATTATTATTATTTTTAAATAAACCGGCAAACAAAGGTAGATAAATCTCTTCTAAGGCTAGGGTCACAACGTTTTCAGTGCTGCCCGGGGGGTAACGTTGAAAACATAGGTTGCGGCTGCATAAACGTGGTTCTACCGCCATGGTAGCACCGCATTAACGCTGCCCACACTAACCTATGGAGGTCCCGCCCCTAATGCGGCTCCCACGCCGGCATCTGGTTGAAATCTCGCGGTATTACCTAACGTGAGAAAAGACACTTTCTGCAACGTCTTTTCTCGCGCTAGGTAATACCGCAAGATTTCCATCTGATGACAGCGTCTGAGCAGCGTTAGGGGCGGGACCTCCATAGGTTAGTATGGGCAGCGTTAATGCGGTGCTACCATGGCGGTAGAACCGCGTTTATGCAGCCTCAGCCTATGTTTTCAGCATGACTCCCCAGGCAGTGCTGAATACGTTAATGTGACCCTAGCCTAACAGTACAATATTCCTGCAAAGAAGAAGAATACAATTTAGCCCTTTATGCAAAGAAAATCCTGCTAGGGTCACACTTGCGTTTTTTTTTTTTTTAAATCCTGATCCGGTTTTGAGCTTTCAAAAAGCTCAAAACCGGAGCAGGAAACGCTCTTCACAGGAGCCCATTATGGTAACCGGATGGCTTCACAAGCAATCCGGTGACCGGCTCCGGATCTGCAGCCTGCGTGAAAAAACCACATTGCTCAGGATGTGTCGCAGGGATGAACAAACTGTTAAATCAGTGAAAAAAGATTAAATATTAATAATAATTGTGGGCAACATGTCTCTAGGGGCTGCCCCCCCCTAGAGACATGCTGCCCACTCAGGACAGCATGTCATGGGTTAATAACCCCTGTACAGTATAGCCGGCTATTGTCGGCTCTGTACAATTTTTCTCAATAAAGCCTCGACTCCACTGTCAGCTGCGCGCATACTATACGTAATGCACGTATAGTATGTGCCGCTGTCCAAGGTCCTGTAGGCATTTACAGTAGATCTATGGTCAGCGCACCACCTTAGATCTAATGTATGTCCGCCCTGTTCCTTTGCAGGTATATGTCCTGAATTGTGACATTCTAATGTTGGTTAGAATGTTCCCGCAGTTGCACACTCATAAGATCCTGTATGTTCCATTTGGGAAGCTTCTTGTACTGATTTTGAATGGAACATCTTGAAAGTTTTCTTCAATACCCCTCCGTCTAATTTTCCTTAGCATTTTAATACTGGAATAAATTTGCAGTTGGCCAAATGTCAGAAATCTGAATTCTGGAATGTATGCATTTGCATTTTTGCTGTAACCTGGGAATTCAGACTTTAAACGAAAGAAAGCTTAAGTGGATTAGTAAAAGATTAAAAGCTTTTTACCTCACCTGGCACCAAGTCCGACCATGGGAAAACGAAGATTAATGACTTTAAATGTGTCAGTCTTCCTTTTTAGTGATGTCTAGAAAGCCCTTGTAAACGGATTCTGTCTCCCAAAAATACGAAGAATTTGCAGTTCCTGGAAAATATGATTTTTTGCCAATAATATTCAAGTTTCAAAGTACACCAATATCAAAAAATGTTCACAGCATCATTTGTCAATAAGGATTAATAATATAGTAATATAATATATTAATAAATATGCATATGATTATCCACCACGCTCGGATCCTTCAGATGGAACCTGAAAACCCATCTATTAAGGAAATCTTACAGCCTTCAATAACCCCACTGCCGCCTCACCACCACCGGAGCTGCCACCTCACCACCACGGAGCAGCCGAATCACTACCACTGGAGCTGCTGACTCACCACCACTGGAGTTGCTAAATCAGCACCATCAAAGCTGCCACCTCACCACCACCAAAGCTGCTGCCTCCTCACCACCGAAGCTGCCATCTCACCACCACTGGTGCTGCCCCATCACCACCACAGGAGCTGCCGCCTCACCACCACCGAAGCAGCCAAATCACCACTACTGGAGCTGCCAAATCACCACTAACGGAGATTGTAAATCAGCACCATAAGAGCTGCCGCCTCACCCCCACTGGAGGTACCACCTCCTCATCACCGATGCTGCCGCCTCACCACCACCGAATCTGCCACCTCAACACCACCGGAGCTGCTGCCCCACCACCACCGGAGCAAGCGAATCACCACCACTGGAGCTGCTGAATCACCACAACCGGAGTTGCTAAATCAGCACCACCAGAGCTGCCGCCTTACCTCCACTGGAGCTGCCACCTCCTCAACACCAAAGCTGCTGCCTCAACTTCACCAGAGCTGCCGCCTCACCACCACTGGAGCTGCCATCGTACCACCACCTGAGTTGCTGCTCCCCCTAAAGGTACCTTTACACGCCGCTACCGAAAGGTAGAAACCGACAGGTGTCGGAGACAATTGTACCTTTTACCTTCAAAACACCGCAAAGTGGCGGCGTGTAATTCAGGTTGTACCGTCCTGTCTCTTTGGATACCTGTCTTTCAGCCGTGCTGAAAAACAAGCAGGTATAAACCCTATGGTAACGGCGTGTAATCGGGGCACAGGTACGGTATTTGAGTTACCTGGGGCATGCCACAGCGTCATGTATACCACGCCCCATCTGCGATCATTGGTGGGGAATACTGTGTACCCATTGGCTGTCCCTGCACAGGGCGGCATATTTAACGAGATGACCAGTCACACTACACATTTGCTATAGCGTCATGTATTAGCCAGCCTCCCTGCACTGGCTGGTCAATCATGATGTTATTGCTTTGTCCAATGACCGTACGAGCGCCGCGTAATACACAACTCTGTCACGCCTATGTAGTTACGGCGCACAATATGTACGCCCAGATTCCCTTGTAGTAGCGGCGTGTAAATCAGGGAAGGTGCTCCACAGAAGGTAACCTGCGGCACCCGTCGGCAATTGCAGGGATCAAAAATACCTTCTGTGGAGCACCTTGTGGCAGCGTGTATATGCGATATCAGGTACCGTTGGCAACCGTTGAAAACGCACGCGTGCACGTGCGGTGCCTACCTGTTGCTACCTTCGGTAGCGGCTTGTAAAGGTACCATAATGTCTCCTCTCCACTATCCTGTAAAATATAAGCCCGCAAGGGCAGCATCCTCTCCCCTCTGTACCAGTCTGTCATTGTTAATTTGTTTACGGTATACTATACCAATAATTTTTTATGTAACCCCTTCTCATGTACAGCACCATGGAATTATTAGTGCTATATAAAAAAGCAATAAAAATATTAAATATATTATACATTTTTATTACTAATGAGCGAATTCACTTGTTAATATTCATTGCTTACATGAATAATATGGTACTCAAATTATTTGTTACTCGGCAAGGATTGTGGGTGCTCGAAAGGAATGTATTGATCGTGAAAGATCTGACACAAATTTCCAGCTTCCTTTAGTGAACAATGGGAGCTGGAACCCTAGTGAGAGCCATTTGGCTCCTACTAGGGTGTAGAGCAAGATGTTGTATGCAATGAACACACAAAAACATATATCACCCTCCCTCCCCGGGAAATGTTTATTTTATGACTGGCTGTGTGTGTGAGTGGAACTATCAATAATTGACTAGTATTAGGTTTGTAATTCATGATGAGCACTCGAATAGCGCGAGGTGCTCTATATAAGTGATCGGCTTCACTCCACATCCCTAAAAATGAACTTCTTTATTGCAGACAAGGGTTAAAATCCATTTAGAGGAAGAAGGGCAGACGATGGCGATTTCACATGAAACATGCTTCTACCGGTCCTAAAACTGATGTAGAACCATGTTTCATGTGAAATTGTTGTCATCCTCTTGTCTGCCCTGCTTCCTCCCTATGGATGTTAACCCTTGTCCGCAAATAAGAAGTTAATTTTTATTGGTGTGGAGTGCCGCCATTTTTTTCTATTTTTGAAGTTGACGTGTTCATTTGGTGAGCGGATCACCTGTTGTCCTGCATCGGCCAGAGCCACCCTTGGTCCTTCTGAATCCATATGAGTCCACTGCGTGAATAGTGCCGGATTTTTCTCTTTATTTCTCCGTGACATCAACTGACAGGTTCCCTTTAATTTTATGTCAAATTGGGGATGTTAAATTGTTCTACTGAAACCGGTAATCTTTTCAGAAAAAAATTTCGTAGCTCGAAAAAAATGTCTAAAATGGGGAAAACGGCCTAGTTTAAATGGAGTGGAATAGCCAGGATTTTAGCAAAGTGGGCAATCTGGACGAAAATGGGGAAGCAAAAAAAAAGGTAATTTTGTCATTTTTTTTCTGTGAAATGAACTGCACTTTTATACAGATTGTCTCTAAAGTGATGTTTATTCAAATGCAACCGAGAAATCTGAATGTGAATTGTAGAGCTGTGAATATAATATGCGTTCTGCAAACTGAGAATTAATTATTCAGAGCCACCTACTCTTTCAGCCTCTGCTTGTGCAGACGGAACAGAAATGGACTTCAGTTTAACTCTATTTTTGCCATATGCCAGTCATTGTTCACAAACCGCTGAATGCAATATCACGAGTTATATAAAACTATGATATGACACCCATAGAATTCTATACGTCCACACTGTATATTGTATATGGGTACCTTCACACGCAGCAATCTCGGCTGGCGATATGAGGTGATCTAACCTGCGCGTGCACGTTTTTCATGGTCGCCTCACATTGCGGATGGCGGCATTACACGCGGCAATCTCGCCCTGAAAGTAAGGGGATGTGTCGCTCCGGAAATCGCCTCCCCCACAGTGGAAGCAATCCTGCCGAATTCCATCGACGATTCACACGCCGCAATTCCAAAGGCAGTGTGGGCGTACATCCTCAGTGCGGCGAAGAGATAGGCATGCCGCACTGGTTCACACCGTGCCCCATACGCGCTCATTGGACAATGCAACAGCGTTACGATTGGGCAGCCTGCTCTGGAAGGATGGCTAATACATGACGCCATTGCCATTGTGTGGTGGTGAACGGACAGCTCTTCAAATATGGCGCGGTGTCAAGTGACAGCCAATGGGAACACAGTAGCCGACAGCAATCATTTCAGACGGGGCGCGGACTCCAGCACGCTGAGGCACGCCTACGGGAAATCATAGGCAACGCTGTTTCCTTCATTATCGCCCTATCACACGCCACAACCTGGAAATATCGCCTTCATGATTGAGGCTGATTTCAGAGCAGTGCTCAGGAATCAGGCGACAGGAGAGAGGCGATTTATCGCCGCGAAATTCCCCAATCACAACTGTGAGGCAATTTCATGGCGATTGCCATATCGCCTTTAGGATTGCCAACCAAGATTGCAGCATGTGAACGTACCCTATGAGCCATGCTGTATAATGAAGCAAAATTACAGAAGTATTGTTGCACATAGAAGCTTGCCTCCTTTTTTCAGTGTTACATTCTAAGCACCCAAGGCTGTGTAAAAATATATTTTCACTAGAGATGATCAAGTCCTTTGAAATTCAAGTTTCCCAGGTTTGGAAAATGTTTCCAAAACATTTGATTTTCAGCAATTAATTTCACTGTGAATCCCAAAGTCATCACTCTGTGCATGGTAACCGCTCTCTCCGTTCTGACCGACAGCCAATTCTAATGCAGAGCGGTTGTCACTCAGTGCGGGGGGCACTGTTCCAGCTGTTGGTTTCAATACACAGAGCGGTGACTGAACCCATGCTAGAGCCACCCTCATGACTGAAACCGAAACACTGCCCGGAGGAATAACATTCATTTCCTCCCAACACCTGAGTTCAATGCACAGGCTCCAAACATTATAAACCTGCAGATTAACCCCTTCTCCTGTTTAATGGCATGTTGCCTACGTACGCAACAGGAGTTGTTTTAGGTGGTGCATGACCGAGTAGTCAACAGGATGCATCTGCAGCTGGCCCTGAGTTGTCGAGCAGAGGAACAAGCTGTAGGAAGGGAATCAGGTCGTGGTGTCAAGGTTTTCAGGACTTGGCCACAGAACCTGGAGGCTCCTTCCAACCAGAAGGGGGGTCTGCCCTATGTGGCCCTAAGTGTTGGACGTTTGAGGAATTCCAGCAGAGGGATCTTCACTGCTTTCCAGATGTGACATTACAAAGAATATTAAAGTGATTCTAAACCCAGAAGACAACCCCACATCCCCTTCATACCTATCCATGCAGCTTGTGAACCTGCTGCCATCCATCCCTGTATCGTCCAAAACCGCTGTGGCATTCTTCATAAATCATACTTTTATAATCTCATTTCTGGGCGTTTCACTGCAATTTTAAAGCCGCAGCAGGCGGGCCTGTGTGCCGCTCTCCCCCTCCTTGTCCCTTATTATACACGCCGCCATGGGCGTGCTAAACAACAGAGAGGCGGCTCGTCTCATAGTATGGGCGTTGAAACCGGTATGACGTAATACGCGTCATACCGGTTTCAACGCCCATACTATGAGGTGAGCCGCCTCTCTGTTGTTTAGCACGCCCATGGCAGCGTGTATAATAAGGGACAAGGAGGGGGAGAGCGGCACACAGGCCCGCCTGCTGCGGCTTTAAAATTGCAGTGAAACGCCCAGAAATGAGATTATAAAAGTATGATTTATGAAGAATGCCACAGCGGTTTTGGATGATACAGGGATGGATGGCAGCAGGTTCACAAGCTGCATGGATAGGTATGAAGGGGATGTGGGGTTGTCTTCTGGGTTTAGGATCACTTTAAATGCAAAGCCACTTATGGCAGCCAGCCTGGAGGGGTGCCAAACATGCATGGTTGACCATATTTCCAATAGGAGGCAGGAAATAAGCCGCTATCAGGCATGTCCAGTGGCATGTTGACTCACTTAAGAACTAAAAGGTTGGGAATGTTGAAATGCAGCAGCCGAATCCTTTTTTATCCGACAAATTCTATTGGGGAGAATCAGGGCACTTCTATCCTTACTGAATGGATGATAGGTAACATTTCTGTAATATGTTTGGTCACCTTAAAGGTACCGTCACACGCCGCAATTTCGCCAGGCAATCTGAAAGCTGATGTGTTGCCCTGTCAAAATCGGCGTGTGATATTGTGAATTTGCTGAACAATGCTCAGTAATTAGGCACAATCGGTAAGGCGATATTTTCATGTTTTGGCGTGTGACAGGACGATAGTGATGGAAAGAGCAATTTCTGTGATTTCCCGTAGGCGTGCGTCAGCGTGCTGTAGTCCGCGCCCAGTCTGAGATGATTGGTGTGGGCTGCTGTGTTCTCATTGGCTGTCAGTTGACACCGCGCCAAATTTGAAGAGCTGTCCGTTCTGCTCCCCACACATCTGGTACACAACCGTCCGCAAGCTCAGTGCAATTACGCGTGCCATTGAATAGCGCAAGCTATGTTGTCCGCATGTATTAGGTTGCGCTGTGTGGAGTATAGTGCTACACATGACAGCTCAGATGTTGGGCTACACATCGTAGATGCATGCCATGGGCCAGTGTGTGATGCAGGAGCCACAATTGACGACACGAGCGTGTGTTTGTGACAAACTCTGATAAACAATTGTGTCATGTATTAGCCAGCCTTCCAGAGCAGGCTGACCAATTGTAACACAGTTGTGTTGTCCAATGAGCGTCTATGGGGCGCGGTGTTTACCACTGTGGCACACCTATCTCCTCGCCTTTGCAATTGCGGCGTGTGACACGGCGATGGAATGAGGCAAGATTGCTTCCGCTGTAGGTGAGGCGATTTCCGGAGCAACACATCGCCTTAGCTTAGGGCGATATTGCGGCATGTGACGCCGCCATCGGCGATCTGAGGCGGGCACGAAAAATGTGAGCGTGCATGTCATATCGCCACACATCGCCAGGCGACATTGCGGCGTGTGACCGTACCTAAACACTTTCATGAATACAAAAGGTTATTGAAGAATTTTCTCCCTCATACAGTATACAAGGACAAGTTAAACATGCAATCAAAAATCAACAATCAGAAAATAAAAGCCCTGCTTACCACATGCATTGTTATAGGAGGACCCAGACAGTGTTGCCCATCCCTCTGTCCTTAATTGTCCTTAGCAAACCATAATCGAATGTAAAAAGAAAAAATAAATAAATATGTGTATATATGTGTATATTCAGAATATATTTTTATTCCTACTTTCTGATGTTAGTGTCATTTGGCACTGCCACATCTTGTCATGAGTATCTTCAGCCATTAGGAGACTTGTGGATTTTAGATTACCGTAATTTATTTTGTAACTGCAAGGATTAATGTCAGTTTTCCTTAGGTCTTGGACAGATCATCTCAGCTTGCAGCCAGGTTGGTGACCACACCATCTGCCCTTTAAATAGTCACTTGACCTGTAATAGAATTCATTCTATGCTGACCCCTGTGGAGTTAGGTGGTCTATTGTGGCTGCTGAAGTTCTGCTGTTTGGAGCCATGTAATCTTCAGTCTGCCTGCGGCTATCAAGTTTGTGCTGTGTATCCTTTATTGTCGATGGCGCATGTCTGTCTACCTTCACTTGTTGTCACGTCACCACAGGCGGAGTTGACTAGTAGACCTGCTAGACCACGGAGACACCGAGGAGGCTGATACCAAAAATGAGCAGGACAAGAGAGTCAGATAATGAACAGGGTTTGTTTGGTACAATAAAGGATAGATCCCCAAGGGAAGTCCCCAGGGCCAGAGCATCGAGGTCCCCTTAAGGGAGCACAAGAAGGGTCACCCCTATACAGGGATTCTTCCAAGCGCAACCAGAGAAGGTCTAATGAACCAGTGAAACCTGTGGGTCCACCAGAAATGATAAATCTGAACCACACGTTTGTCAGTGAAAAAATCGTGTTTCTTTTTATTTTGCCACACAGTATATACACCTTTAAACCAACGTTTCGGCCTTCCTTAGACATTTTTCAAGATACAGTGTCAGTACTGGAGGTTGGCACAGGAAAATTGAAAGGATTCTGCAGATAAAATGACTATCCTAATGGATAGGCAAATCATGTATGTAGGTTGGAATCCTGTTATGAGGATCTGTGGTTCAGATTTATCATTTCTGGTGTTCCTAAGTTAGGGTATGTGCACATCAGTCGGTTCTGCATTTCTGCAGACCGACCGGGAACCGGTGGACACTGGCAGAAACTGAGTTTTCTGTGCTCAGCAGTGTCCCTCGTTTTTTGCTCGTTTTTTGCTCGTTTTCCGCCCGGTTTTACAGCGTTTTTCTCGGCGGTTTTCTCGGCGGTTTTGAAAACTGAGTTTTTAGTGCACTTGATCAGCTGAAACCGCTGGAAAAACGGTGGAAAGAAGTCACTTGCTCTATTTTTGGAAAACCGGTGGAAAAACTCAGTTTTGACTGAGAAAACTCAGTTTTGACTGAAAACGACCAGAAGAAAAACGTTCTAGTGAAGACAGAGTTTTCTAAAATCCATTGACTAGCATGTTAATCCAACCGGAGGATAGGATTAACATAAATTAACATAAAACTGAGCGGAAAACGCCGACGGAAAACGTCCAAAAGCAGCCCACAAAACGACTGATGTGCACATACCCTTATTCTCTACACTATTGACTGTATTTTTTTGGAGCACCCATATCTTGTACGTGAGCCTCCATCTCCCGATATTATCAAACCTGTGGGTCCGACC
The DNA here is from genome assembly GCA_033576535.1 of Allobates femoralis. Lineage (NCBI taxonomy): Eukaryota > Metazoa > Chordata > Amphibia > Anura > Aromobatidae > Allobates > Allobates femoralis. The sequence goes on from JARQOC010000007.1 coordinate 159,910,862, forward strand.
CAAGGCGGAACAGGCCACGGAAACCAGGGAAGCGTAGGAGAAAGCAGGGATGAAGCTTGGTGCAGCCAACGGGGTCTGGAAAGTAGCCAGGGACCAGTGAGAGTGGAATAGGTCTGTGGGTGAACACACAGGAGGGATCCGGCGCTGAAATCAAGAGAAAGCACGTAAGAATCTCAGAGGACACAGGAAACTGCATGCGCTGCTAGGGACCTGAGATGGCAACTTAGACTAACTACAAAGTTGCTCAGGCATCTCCCTTAGGAAGTGGGATCCATAAATACCAACAAGTCTCTCAGCAATTGGCTGAGAGGTGGTGCCAGAAAAAGAGCATACTGGCCATTTAAATAGGCAAAGAGTGGTGCGCGTGCGCCCTATGCGCGTTCCCAAGGAAACCAGGAAGTGAGGAGGCAGGAGAGAGATGCCGGGGAACTGCAGCAGACAGAGCAGGTAGTGTGGGAGCGTGGACCTGGTAAGTATGTCTGCGATGCACAGGGGGGTGACGGCGGTAGCTGGGACCCGATCCCCCTGTGCCCTGAGGACGGGCCCCTCTGGCAGCAGGGTGACACTTGTGTTTTATTAAAACAGAGGTGACGTCAAGTGCACCCACTGACCTACTCACTAACCATGGTGAGTGAACAGACTTTTTAGGGACTAGGCATGTGAAGATGGCAGCGACAGGAAGGACCCACTTAGGGATGGTAGGGAAGCATAGGAAATAGACATAGGTTTAGTTTCAGGAGGTCTGTCATCTCCCGCTCCCTATCGTCTGGGTCTTCCTCTCCCTTTACATCCCCATTATACCCTTTATTTTACGCTGCGTGCTGGGAGTCATATTGCTGGCTTGGCACATCTATTACCATTGCTGGCTTTAAATCCTTGTTTACTGTCACAGTATCTG